>OU343224.1:356711041-357162075 GCA_910596185.1 Chrysanthemum makinoi | reverse complement strand
CTCTGTACTTAACAATATGTGTGTGCAACAATACAAAATCAAATCATGACCAAACTAAAACTAGAGTTTTAACAATATTAGAACCAAAAAATCAAAGCAGAGAGTATCAATTTTTATTTTATAAACAAATTTAAACCCAAATTAGACTGCAAACTAAACTCTAACTCTGAGCTAAGATAAACACACATTTATTAAGGTTGTTTACTTTTGGAGACCGTAAACTGTAAATAATTAGCAAGTTTGAAGTGGTTAGATTTTATCTTCTCCACAAAATCATCATTGTTAGTTACATGATTTGCTTCTAATATTAATAATGAGACTGGTTGGTGTGGTCACTAGAATATCGGGTTTTTTTTTCTATAAAAAGCAAGAACACATTTAGACTTGTGCAATAGATTCGGTACTATGTAATGATTAAATGCTTGGTCCTATCTTACAAAGATTCATGAAAAGATAATTTGAAATAGAGTGTTACGGAATATAAATTTTAATGATAGATTGATAAGACGATTAGGTGCCGGGTTTTATTAGAAAAAAGATTAACAAAAAGTAAGTCAAGCACCACGCACATTGAAGAGTTTATAACTAAGTTAATGAAGATGAACTTAGCCACTTATTCTTTAACAACATAATCTTGTTTATAAATGTCTTCCATGTTTGTTCCTTCACCTATGTGGGATAAAGTCACAAATCCGAAACTCATTTCCTTCTTACTCACAAAAATACTTGGCCACACTCCTTTGTGTTTAACGGTGAGCAATTTGAAACTTTTTGTAATAAGAGTTCAACTTTTTTATTATGTTTAAGTGTGCATTTTATATTATGTGATGATTAAATGGTAGGTTCCATCCAATCAAGATCGACAAAAGGATAATTGGCTATGCCAACGTTGAAAAATAGAGTGATACAAACTTGAATTATAGATTCAATATGACGATTAAGTGTTAGGTTTTGTTTGACAAAGATCAACAAAAAGATAATTAGCTACGCGCATATAGAAGAGTTTATTAAAAAATCATTTAATGGACATGATCTTGCTTAATAACTTATGGTTGCACTTTATTTGAGTGAATAATAGAGTGATATAAAATCGATAGTCGATATGATGTGATGATTAAATGCTAGTATCTATCTTGCAAAGATCAATATGAAGATAATTTGCTAAGATGGTGGATATGAGTGATATAAACTTTAGTGATAGATTGATATGTCGGTTAGGTGTTAGGTTTATTTTGGTAAAGATATTTGGTGTTTGTGTATTCTGAGGCATTTGTTTGTATAACAAAGATTAAAAAAAAAAAGAATTGGCTACACACACATTGAAGAGTTTAACATTTAATGTGTGCATATTCTCAAGCATTTGTTTGTAACAAAGTCTAAGAAAACAAAATTAACCCCACACACATTTAAGAAGAGTTTATAAAAAACACATATGTGTGTTCTTAATTTCATTATTGTTTAACTTCATATTCTTGTTTATAAATCTCTTCCAAGTTGATTCTTTCATCTATGTGGGACAAAGTCACAAGATCCAAATTCATTTCCTTATTAGTCACATTTGTGTATGAGCTTTTGGGTGCTTTTAGTTAATTTACACTTAATCATTACTTACACAACTAGTTGCTAACGACTACCGATAATTTAACAAAACATACACTTATCTAAGTATAGAAACCGCATTCATCTTAACCCGGCCACCAAATCCCTTGTACCCAACAAATTAAAATTAAAACCTTAACTAACCAATGGCCAAAACAACAATCTTAATATTATTTGACAATTAAAGCACATGCGATACCGGGTGGTCGTACTAAGATAAAGGACTTGAAAAACAACAATTGAGTGCGAGGACTAGGACGGTTTTCTATTGAAGAATGTAATAAAAAACGTTGGGTCTAATGGTGTTTTAAAATTTGTGGAAGTTGTTAAAGGTCAGATTTAAAATATTATTTGACAATTAAAGCTTTTAGTGTGTGGTGTTGTTATTTGATTGTGGAGATGTGACCAATTATTTGTTATCACAGTTATATAAATAACCTGTGTTAACTACATCGTAAAAAACAATACTATTTATGCGCTTTTTGTGTAACAACCCACTAGTATGAAGCAAGAAGTTTGCGACTATTTTTTACGAGATTATCGTTGTAAGCTGGGAATACATTCTCACCGTGGTTGCATTTGTCCTGCAATAGTAGTAGTTCAATGGATCGGGACATGTAGCATAAAGGCAGAGGCATGGGTTAAAATCCTCAATCGTGACCCGTGTCCTTCTTGTAACTGTAGTATTGCACAATTTACCTCACTTACATTAGCCGTAGGATGAGTCGACGAGGGTTGTCATATGATTGCTTTAAATTTTTTTCATTGCATTTATAATTTCTGAGTGTTTTATCTAACTATATGTTTCATAGCACATAATGTACAACTACCGAAGGGAAACCGAATAGTTTCATACTGAAAGGTTGTAGGTTATGTTTGGATTTAGCCTATAATCGGTGCTTATTAGCTTATTTCAGCTTCAAAATGCGATAAGCCGTCAAAACATGACAAGCCTTATAAATGGAGTTTTAACGCAAGACTTATTTTTGGCTTATTTGTGTTAGATTTTTTTTCCTTCTAGCTGTTTGATACCTCCTAAGCCCTTCTTAAAATGCTAATCCAAACACCCGATTATGAAACTTTGTGCAAGTTGTAAAAAAACATAGAGGATCAAGCTTATATAGTTTGTAGCTATGTCATGCGTTACTTTCTTTGAGATATCAAGTAAGGAATTGTCTCTTGGTGACAAAGAATTTATCTAAGTATTGTAACCGACAAGTCAATATTTTGCAACTTAAAGTGATACTCATCATGAGTACTCTGTACTTACAATATGGGTGTGCAACAACACAAAATCAAATCACGACCAAACTAAAACTAGAGTTTTAACAATATTAGAACCAATCAGCTTTCTCGCTCTGGCGATCAGACACGACCAAGTTGCTACAGTCGATGATCAAGTTAAAAAAAAAAAATAAAATAAAAAATAAAAAAAAGAGCAAGAAAGAAATAAAAAAATATATGTGCATAATAATCGGTCGAATTTTAGATCGATTATCTTTTTTTTCCTTGCTCAACCGATATGTGACCACACTCCCACACTCACAACGACCGACATTAAAGTCGGTCGAGTATCTTGAACAACCGATTTTGGTCGTCCCAGTGCGTCTAGCCTAACTTGAGTGATGGAGAAATGGTGTTTGAGATGATAGCAAAAAGTGCTATAACACGAGTCATATGGCTCTAGGACATCTTGTGCTCTAAAAATGATCCGAACATTTACGAAGAACTAAACATGTGCATTTAATAAAAATCAAGATTTTTTAACAAGAATTAACACTACGTCGTGAAACTTCAAAAATCTCCCAAGACGCTCAAGACCCACTATGGTTACGTTACTACCGACCGGTAGTATTTACTTCATGTGCATTATCTTTTATGGATTTTGTAACAAAAAAAATGTCATTTCCAAAGATTGTTTTGTTGTCCATCAACATAATGTTTATACCTTGTTGCATGTCGGTTCCTTGTGTGGTGTTAAAATGCACAACAACCGATAATTAAGTTGTTGATTTATGTGGCTCTATATCGTATTCTTGAATGCAGGAACACATAATAGCATACTCGTCGACTCAATCAAGTAATACTAAAACAAACTTGTATAAAATACTAGAAACTGTATCAAAAGACAAATTGGACCATGAACAAGAGTTGAACTTTGGGCTGAAAATATACATCGAATCCAACCATATGAACCAATTCAACAATCTGTAACTTAAGTACCGGGTTCAATCGAATAAAACATTTAAGCCCATGAACTTTTTAGTATTGAGGGTTAATAATATAAGCCACTTTCCGAACATTTCTATTGAACCGCATTGCAATAATTCGCGTTTATAGAGGTTCATGATCTTCCAGAGAATTTGGATGCCTTTAATGCCATGTATGCACCAAGCTTCAAGGTCCTAGGAAGTAATTTTCTTTCGTTATGTCCTATTTTATCATTTGAGTAGTGGTTTGTTTTCTTGTTTAGAAAATAAGAAGTATCTTGTTATGTAAGCTTTATGCCTATGTAACGGGCTGAGATATGGGACTTCACTCATATCCATTGTACTTAAACTCTTTTTTGGTTAATATATTTACCATGGTGCAGGATTACTCCCTTTTACCAAAAAAAAAAAAGTATTTTAGTGTGTCTTATGACGGTTTTATTAATAAATTATGTGGATCTAGCTATATCACAAAAGATATTATTTATGTACGTTTTGTTTAATAACCTGTATTGGTGTAAACTATAAAGTAAGAGGTTCAAGCTTCTTATAAGAGCAGTTACAATCGTAACACCATAACACCAATAACACCGTCCACGTCAGCGCTACATCAGCTTTAACATTTAATATTAACATCCCCAAAAAACACCCACAACAATAACATCCCAATAACATCAATAACATTCCCAACAATTTACAAAAACAACCCCTCATTTAGGGGCATAAATGAAAAAAGAAAAGAAAAAAAAAAGAAAACCAAATAACGGGCGTTAGCCCTTTAACGCCCAAGGACTAATGCCGGAGGTCCAAGGGTGATAACGGCATAACGCCGTTAATTTGCTAAAAACGCCGTTGTGGCGTTACGTTTGTGTTTGCTCTAAGCTTAAAGTTTGAGCTTGTTGCTATGATTCCACAAAAGGTGTAGATTGGCGGGAACACCATGACCCCGGGTGTCTTTTGACACCAGCCATTGTCCACCCAACAAGGAATAGCTCCGACAACTCTCCTGGCCTAGTGGGGCACCAACTGGAGTGAGCATGAGTCAAGACTCGGACACCTGAGCTCTTATTCCACAAAGTCTCTACAGTGTGCCTATAGGTTTTGCGGAGGTAGGTACCTATATGAAGCAAATGCCAAGGATGGGACTTGAACCTGGGTCTATTGACTCAAGCACAAGTACTCCAACCATTGGACTAATGCTCCATCAGTGCTTGTTGCTATGATTGTAGTTGAGCTTGGAAATACTTTTGGTTTTGCAGGTAGTTACATCTTGATTACAACTTAAATTCTTAGTTTTTTTTTTTATCTAACTCTTTGTTCGTAGCTCGCCATCTGGAAAAAAGAATACTTTCCTTGTGAAAGTATGTAGGGGATGTTTGGGTTTACCTTATATTGGGTGCTCATTGGCTTATTTCACATTCAAAATGCAATAAGCCCACTAAATGGAGTTACATGTTACTTGAGTGATGTAAAAGAAGATATATATATATATATATATATATATATATATATATATATATATATACATATATATATACTAGTGCCATAGATTATTAAATGCTTGATACAATCTTACAAGATCGATGAAAAGATGATTGGCTACGCCTACATTGATAAAAAGAGTGATATAAACTTTAGTGACAAATTGATTTGAAGATTAGGTGTTAGGTTTTATTTAAAAAGATTAACAAAAAAAAAAAACACACAAGAAACACTTATACTAAAGAGACATTTTAATGTAAGCTTTTCAATGTTTTTGTTCGGTAGCTTCATAATCTTGTTTATAAATTTCTTACATGTTTGTTCATTTATCTATGTGGGATAAAGTCACAAATCCAACACTACTCACAAAATACTTGGCCACACTCCTTTGTGTTTGACGGTGAGTAATTTAAAGCTTTTCCTAATAAATGTTAAACTATTTTACATTGTTTAAGCGTCCATATTTGATTAAAACACTAATAAAGTAAATTTAGATTGGTTAATTCTTGCCGAAGAATTACATTACAATTATGTGCATAGCACACCATGTATAACTACTAGGTGCAGGAAACATAAGAGTTTCATTTTAGTAGATGATGCAGGGTATGTTTGGATTTAGCCTATAATGGTTGCTTACTTATACCAGCTTCGAAATCACTAAGCCGGCTGAACATAACAAGCCTAATAAATGGAGTTTAAATGCAAGACTTAATTTTGGCTTATTTATCTCCGGAATTTTTTTCTTCTAGGTGTTTGAAAGATCTTAAGCCCTTCTTAATATGCTAATCCAAACACCCCATCATGCAACTTTTCGCAAGTTGTAAGGAACATAGAGGAACAAGCTTATATAGTTTGTAACTATGTGATGTGTTATTTTTTGTAAGCTTATAACAAGGACTTGTCTATTGGTAGCTTTTCTATTGCTCTAGCCTCTTGGTAACAAAGAATATTATTGTAACTGATTAAACAATATAAGAACCAAGAATCAAAGTATCAGTTTTGTTACTGTTCAACGCAATTAACCCAAATTAGACTGCGAACCAAACTGTAACTTTGACCTACAGATAAACATAATGTTTAGTTTGTATTATTTAAAGTACATGTATCATCTACGCATTCTGCAATTCATGTTACTGATAGCCTCATACATGCAACATTAAACATAAGTTAATGCCTTAAATCTTGTCCCCTATCCTTTTATCTATGTTAGTTTCATGATTTGCTTCTGATCATTTGATTACGAGACCGGTTAATGTAGTCGCTAGAAAATCGGTTTCTTTTTTTGCTAATTTTATATTATTGTTATTACTTTCAATGATTTTTCCGGGGATGAGCGACGAACTTTAGCTTATAGTTACATTTTATTTGAGTGAAAAAGAAAGAGTTATAAACTTGTACACGTTCTTGTTTGATAGCTTTGATTGCCTTTTTTTCGAGTGAAAAATAGATTGAAAAATGTTAACAAAAAATAACTCCATCATTTTTTTTGAGTGAAAAATGATTAAATGCTTGGTTCTATCCTACAAAGATTAGGTGTTGGGTTATATTTGAAAATGTTAACAAAAAATAACTCAAGCAACAAGCAATATGAAGACTTTATAACAAACTTCATTTACATGAAACTAAAGTTATTCATTTAGAACTTCATAATCATGATTATAAATTTCTTACATGTTTGTTCTTTCAACGATGTGACTATGTGAGACAAACTCACAAATCCAACA
Organism: Chrysanthemum makinoi; assembly: GCA_910596185.1. Classification (NCBI taxonomy): domain Eukaryota; kingdom Viridiplantae; phylum Streptophyta; class Magnoliopsida; order Asterales; family Asteraceae; genus Chrysanthemum; species Chrysanthemum makinoi. Next base: position 357,155,060 of record OU343224.1, on the reverse strand, counting down.
CTCATTTCCTTTTCACTCACAAAAATAATTGGGTAACACTCCTTTGTGTTTGACAGTGAGAAGTTTGAAGCATTTTGTAATAAATATTCAACTTTTTCGTTATGTATAAGTGTCCATATTTGATTAAAACGTTAATAAAATAAATATCGATCAGTTAATTCTTACTTAACAATTACATTACAACTAAACTACTAAACAATATGATAATATAAACAATGGCCACAACAACAATGTTAACCGTCACAACTTTTACGTGCATGCTTTTCCTAGCAAACGAGATACCGGGTGATCACACAAAGATCCCAGACATGAAAAACAACCAAGAAGTGCAAGAACTAGGACGATCTTCTATCGAAGAATATAATCGAAAAGTTGGGTTTAACGGCGGTTTAAAGTTTATAGAAGTTGTTAAGGCTAAGAGTCGTCAACTGGTGTCCGCGACTAAATATTATATGAGAATCGAAGCAAAAGGTGGCTATAGTGAGTTTTTTGGTGTTGAAGTTATGGTGAAACCGTGCTTGCATTCTAAAGAGTTGCTTACTTTTCGACATAATAGCTCCATTCTGATTTTTGGGTGGCTATATGCACCTTAGTGCAAATTGTATATATGGAACACTTAGGGTGTGTTTGTTTCATTAAGATGTTTTGGGTCTGAATCTGACTATCACATCTTATTGGTAAGAGGTGGCTAGAAAGTCTAAATCTGAACGAAATAACGTTGTTTGTTTTTGTATAATTGTCCGAATGATTTTAAGTGCTCGTTTTTGCATTTTGTTTATTAACCAACGCAATACGATAATAAGTAACTTATGTAAATATGAAACAAGACTTTTTATCATAAATATAACATAGTTAATAAACAATATATAAAGTTTACAAAACGAGTAAGAGGCAGTAAGACAAGTCCCCCACCTCTTACTGAGTAAGATGTTATATGTCTAACTGGGTCTTACTCAAAAGAAAAAAACAAACAAACAAAACGTCTGCCCTCCTCTTACTGGTAAGAGTAAGAGGGCTAGTAAGACGTTTTTTTAAAAAACAAACACACCCTTAGTAGCAAATGTGTATAGTTTATAATGTATCTAATGTGAAGTGTTGTTGTTTCAGATAGCTAGTAGTGACTAGCCTATAGCTTGATTAAAACTGGAAAACTCAATTAGGACCAGACCAGATCATTGGATCAATATTACACGGTGTGCAATCAATGTTACGTGTGATGGTTAGGTTGTTTGTTCCGTTTCAAAATTTCAAAACCGGGTTAGATACACAAAAAAGACTTGCAATATGTAAATGTTCAAGTTTGGGATCAATATTACACGGTGTGGTTCTCGGTCAGACTTTTTTTTTTGGTTCACCGTGGTACGGTTTGGTTCAGTTTTGAGCAGTCCACTACCCCTTGTGGATTCTAATACTTAGTTTTCTTTCCGTGAGTATGAGATGTCAGAAGGAACAGATATGTGGATTGAAGTATCTAGTTCGATTTATCAATTCTCAAAATTTGTTTGCAAAAGGTTCAATCAAATAAAACTAAAACAAAGTTGTAACAATACTAGAAACTGTATCAAATCACAATGTATTGACTTGGTTCATATAAACCCAAACGGGGCCGTGAATTAGACTTGAACTTTGGGCTGAAAATATACATCGAATCCAACCAAATTAACCATTTATACAATGTATAATCTGTAACTTAAGTTCTAACAAACAAACTAAATTTTTTACATTTCAACAAAATCGCAATTTTTATGTATAAGGTTAAAATTTATTTAATAAAAAGCAACGTACTTTCTTCAACGTCTGTTAATGTACTAGTTACACTTTACATTACGAACTTTCAAATTTTGTTCTAATATGCACATACATAACTTTTTTTCTCATCCAAAAACAATATACTAATAAAGTACGTATTTTCAATTCAATTATCCAACTTGTCTTGTCCGATAACTTGACTGAGCTCATCTTTGGGTTTGGCCATGGTAATTAGCAGATTCTATATTCCTTTTGACATTGCTTATTCCAACGTACTCTCCATTGTAATCAGTAGTAGCAACAAAGAAATCTTCCTATACATTTGTTGAAAAACATTTATTTATATGGAGGTACGTGACGTGTACATATGTTATTTACTAAATTGTTTTGGAAAAAAAGTTTTGCGAGTAAGTTATAAACAAAATGATGGAAAAGATAATTGGATATGTTGAAATTGAACAAAGGCATTCAGTTTGAAAATAACCCCAACAAAGGCATAACTAAAATTTCTTAGTTAGTCTTACAAAGATTGATGAAAAAGATAATTGGCTATGTTGAGATTGAAAAATAGAGTGGTATAAACTTTAAAGCCTGATTGATGTGACGATTTGATGTTAGGTTTTATTTGACAAAGACTAGTAAAAAGTTTCGTGGTAATTCTCACATTGAAGAGCTTATAGCAAAGACATTCAGTGTAAAAATAGTCCTAACAACTTAAATAATACTTTAACAACTTAGTTTTAGTTATTAACTGCTTACTTGTTTCTTTATCCGCCAATGTGGGACAAAGTTATAAAACCAACACTCATATCTTTCGTTCTCACAAAAATACTCGGCGTATCACTCTTTTGATGGAAACGAAATGTCTCGTGCTTGATTGGTGGGTAAATACTATATTGTTGAAAATTACTTTACGTATTGATACACTTTTTATTTATTTTTATTTTTTATAATTATTTTTTTTTTATCTATTTTTCATTGGACGCGTTCTCATTTTTTGACTACTTACTTGTCACCTTTATACTTGAGAACAAAAAATGTCCAATTCAATGGAACAAATTTGCAATAGATAATTGAATTTACCCAAAAAAAAATTAAATATAAAATAAAATCTTTCGTCAAATATGACAGATGACAAGGAGAAGAGGTATAAGAGCACCAGGTGTCACGACAAGGCTTAGCCTCTTCGTCGTGCCACCTCAGCGTCACATCAGCATCCCACTTTTCCACAACTAACCACAACAAACCCCCTTCTCACTCATAACAAACCTCAACCTCTTCATTTGAGGCCCACCACTACCACTTTATTTTTTTATTCAATTTTTATTTCCAAATAAACTAAATTCATTTCATTCAAATTAAAAATACAATACATAACACAATAATAAGGAAAAAAAAACAACACTTACTAATAAAAACGATACGGAAAAAAAAAACGATACGGGTAAAAAAAATACAACACATACTAATAATACGTAACCTAGTCATCTCTTTGCTGATATTTCTTGATTAGACGTTCCTGCCTCTTGCGGATGATTTGTGCTTTTACCGGGTCAGGATTCGTATTCGGATCTATCATCAGAAAATCCATCTCGATCTTCTCTTGGAGTGTTTTTTCCTTCTCCCGCCTCGCCTCGTAACAAGCCCTTTGAGCGTCGGCTTTTTGAGCATATATTTCGGATATATGTCCCCAAAAACTACTCGATTGACTTCCACCGGAGCTTGCATCGCTCGACGTTGAAGTCGACTTCTGTTTCTTTGCGGCTCGTTTGCATCCATCTCTTTCAGGCCGAGGTCGTCTGTCCGGCCCGAATATATCCTCGAGACATGTAATGTCAATAGGATCTTCGGCATCCCACTTGGGATAATTTTTCAAAACACCCCAACATTTTTCATACGCAAACTCCTTCCCACCAAAATGCTGCGTAAAGTTAACTTTGGCATTCTCGACATGATCCTGCTCATTTTCACCACTTCGACGCTGAAGATGTTTGTAAACAGCGTTGAACTTCTGGCAATCACCGTTAATCCTCGACCATTTACCAGTTATCATATTCTTGCCACGCTGGTTATCGGTGGTCTTAGAATTGAACATGTCGAGAATGTCGTTCCAAAAGAACTCCTCAGGACGGTCATTTCCCATATCTCTATCTTGGGAAATTTCTATCCAACACTGCGCAAGTAACATTTCTTCAGACTTGGTCCACTTCCTCCTGTCTGCTTGTGCTATGACTTCAACATCTTCGTCGTCGTCTGCGTCCAAATCTACAGCATGTTTTTTTGCCTTCGTCTTTTTGCCTCTGCCTTTTGCCGGTTCACGTGCTTTTGGAACTTTGAATTGTGAACCGGACGGTTGTGATTCCATTTGGGGCAACTGTGGAGGCTGTGACGAGTTAAAAAAACTGTGGAGGTTGTGACGGGTTAAAAAACTGTGGTGATTGAAATCGGGTGGGGTAACTTGCGAATCCTTGTTGAAACTGATATTGTTGGTTAAGCATTATTTCTTGTGGAGACAGGTTGGAATTGGTCGAGGAGGGGGTAGACGGGTTTGAAGAACCCCCGTATTGTGGTGGGTTTGAGTTAAGTAGGTTTGTGAAGTACCCTCCGTCATTTGGGTTTTGAGACATTATGAGATATTTTTTTTGGGTTAAGTAAGAATGGAAGATGTAGGAGATGAAGATGTTTGTAACATGTAAAAGATGTAGGTTTTGAGACATTGTGCTCTAACAACGACTTGACCATGGCCATGTATAATGATGCAACATGCTAGCTGCTTTTTTAGTACTAAACTTGGATTATCTTTACAAACTTTGTAACATGTAAATTTTGAATGTATAGAACTGAGCAAACAATTACAAATGAGCAACAACAAATAGAATTGAGCACGACACTAAAACCATTCAACTTTACGGCTGTACAAAAAATGAAGGCTACAAAGATAGAGAAAATATCAATGGTGCAATAGCCGAAAAACAAGTCAACTTACGGTGTTTCAACTTGTAGAGTGTGTTAGATTTTTGAAGCTAGATAGCGTGGTCCCTTTGCAGGTGCGTTTGTTTGTAACAAAGTTAAAAGAAAAAGAAGCATTTGTTTGTAACAAAGTTTAAAAAAAGAACACATTTGGCTACACAAACATTGAAGAGTTTTTAACCACGAAACCCATGTCCACTTATCCAACAAATTAAACATACATCTTTCCAAAAGAACACAAACATAACATCGTTCCTTAAAATCAAACCTTAACTAACCAATTGCCAAAAGAACAATCTTAACCGTCACAACTTTGATGTGCATGCTTTTCCTAGCAAATGCGATTAAGGACGTGAAAAACAACAATGAAGTGCAAGAACTAGGACAGTTTTCTATCGAAGAATCTAATCGAAAAGTTGGGTCTAATGGTGGTTTAAAGTTTGTGGAAGCTGTCAAAGTTGAGTGTCAATATATTATTTGGCAATTAAGGCAGCGAGTTCGAAAGGAAGCGAGAATATTTTTCTTTGTTGGATATTTTAGTGTAATTGGATTAACTTGTTTGACCAATTTCATCATAATAAGACATCATTTAGGCTTGAAGGTGCGGAGTGCACACCTACTTGAATTTATTATGATATTAGGGGCGAAGCCCTTAAGGGACGGGGGTCCGGGGGCAGCGCCCCTGGTAGCAGGGTCCAAGGGGCTGCAGCCCCTGGCAGGGCCCACTAAATTGCTATGTCAAAAATTCTTCAAAAAATTAATTTTTCGAAAATTGAGGGACTAAATTTGACAAGCTGGAAACCTTGAAAACTGCCTTTGGCAGTTACCCGTTTCATAGATATATACGTTTTTATTTGGTCATTATTTTTTTCTGTTCGCAACAAAAATCTCATACAAAACATACAGAAAATTCTCAATCTCTGAATTGTATCCGATTGAATAATTCGGGAGAACCACCGAATTGATTCGATCTGAAAGTGTTCACACGCCTTTCAGAGATTTAAGCATATCCGATTGTGTTCGTTATTATTTATCCCCTACATTTTTTATGCTGAAACCTAGGGGTGCGTTCTAAAGAGTTGCTTGCTTTCCGACCGGAGAAAGGATTGAATCAGATTTACAAAAGGATTTTGATTTGTCGGTCTCACAAAAACGTTGGCGCTAGGGAATAAATGAGCTTGTTTTCTAATGTGTGTTTTGTGGTTGTTAATTGTTGAGATATGAGTAGTTATAGGTTTGTTATCACGGTTTATGAATAAATTGTTTCATCTACATCGTAAAAAATACTATGCACTTTTTATGTTTCAAGCCGTATTGGTGTGAAGCAATACATTTGTGCCTTTTATAGTTTTATGAGCTTATAGTTGTAAGTTGGTGATAATGTTGGTGCATTATCTAGTTAGTCCATTACATTGTGTTTGTATTTTATCCTATCATAGTAGTTTTTAATGGTTTTTGTATTGATGAGCGACGACTTCAGCTTATAGTTACACTCATGAGATGAAAAGATAATTGGCTACGCCTACATTGACAAAAAGAGTGTTATAAAATTTAGTGATATATTGATATGACGATTAGATGGTAGGTTTTATTTGACAAACATAGCGACAAACCAAATGCACCCTTAATGTTAGAATCAATCAAGCACTTGTTTGTTGTTAATTGTTGAGATATGAGTAGTTATAGGTTTGTTATCACGGTTTATGAATAAATTGTTTCATCTACATCGTAAAAAATACTATGCACTTTTTATGTTTCAAGCCGTATTGGTGTGAAGCAATACATTTGTGCCTTTTATAGTTTTATGAGCTTATAGTTGTAAGTTGGTGATAATGTTGGTGCATTATCTAGTTAGTCCATTACATTGTGTTTGTATTTTATCCTATCATAGTAGTTTTTAATGGTTTTTGTATTGATGAGCGACGACTTCAGCTTATAGTTACACTCATGAGATGAAAAGATAATTGGCTACGCCTACATTGACAAAAAGAGTGTTATAAAATTTAGTGATATATTGATATGACGATTAGATGGTAGGTTTTATTTGACAAACATAGCGACAAACCAAATGCACCCTTAATGTTAGAATCAATCAAGCACTTGTTTAGTAGCTTCATAATCTTTATTATAAATATCTTACATGTTTCTTCATTCACCTATGTGGGACAAAGTCACAAATCCAATTACACTACTCACAAAAATACTTGGCCACACTCCTTTGTCTTTAAGTGTCCATATTTGATTAAAAGACTAACAAAGTAAATATAAATTGGTTAATTTTTGTTGAGCAGTTACATTAGAACTATGTGCATATCACACCATGTATAACTACTAGGTGCAGGAAACATAATAGTGTCATTTGAAAGGATGTAGGGTATGTTTGGATTTAGCTTATAATGGGTGCTTACTTATGTCAGCTTTGAAATACGATAAGCCGTCAGAACATAACAATGGTTCATAAACACAAGACTTATTTTTGGCTTATTTATGTCAAAAGTTTTTTTCTTCTAGTTGTTTGAAAGATCTTAAGCCCTTCTTAAGAATATTGTTTACATTATATAGCTCTAAATACTTTCATTCTGTAAGGTTGCAGGGGATGTTTGGGTTTAGCTTATAGTAGATGCTTATTGGCTTATTTCACTTTCAAATGCAATAAGCCCAATAAATAGAGTTACATGTTATTTGAGTGATATAAAAGAAGAGATATATATTAGTGCGATAGATTATTAAATGCTTGGTTCTATCTTACAATGATCGATGAAAAGACAATTGGCTACACCTACGTTGACTAAAAGAGTGATCTAAACTTTAGTGACAGATTGATATGAAGATTAGATGTCAGGTTTTATTTAAAAAGATTTAGCAAAAAGTAATGCAATTAAAACTCACATTAGAGAGACACTTAATGTGAGTTTAAAAACATTATTTTTTTAATAGTTTCATAATCTTGGTTATAAATCTCTTACATGTTTGTTCATTCACCTATGTGGGACAAAGTCACAAATCCAATTACACTAATCACAAAAATACTTGGCCACACTCCTTTGTGTTTAAGTGTCCATATTTGATTAAAACACTATTAAAATAAATATAGATTGGTTAATTCTTGCTGAGCAATTACTTTACAACTAGGTATAACTACTGGGTGCAGCGGTGCACGAAACTCAATAGTTTAATTTGAAAGGATGCAGGGTATATATGTTTGGATTTAGCCTATAATGGGTTCTTACTTATTTCAGCTTCGAAACACCACACTATGCAACTTTGTGCAAGTTGTAAGGAACACAAAGGAACAAGTTTATATAGCTTGTAACTATGTCATGTGTTACTTTTTTTAAAAACATCGAGCAAGGAATTGTCTATTGGTAGCTTCTCTATTGCTCTTGCCTCTTGGTAACTAAGAATATTATTGTAACTGATTAATCAAATATTAGAACCAAGAATCAAACTATAGAGTATCAGTTTTGATAAAGTTCAATGTAACTAACCCAAATTATACCGCAAACCAAACTGTAATTTTGAGCTTAAGATAAACATCACGTTTAGTTCAAACAATATCTTTTCATTCAAATATTAAGGTTGTTAGGACCCAACCAAGCTAAATTTATTTTTTGGAAGACTGTAAATGATTAGTAAGTACTACATTCGTCTCAAAATAAATGTCCAGTTTGACTTTTCAGAGTTAAACTGTTTCAACTTTGACTTTAACTATTTTTGTGGGTTTTAAATAATACTTGATGCAATTTTTATCAATGGATTGGTTTTTAAGTGTATTGTTCAATTGTATAATGTTTCATCAAATATTATATAGTACAAAAATAATATTTAAAGTCAAAGTTGAACCAAAGTCACAGTTAAATTGGACACTTTTTTTAAAACGAAGGGAGTATTTAGAGGTTAAATTATAACGTTTTAGCAAATCATCATTGTTAACTACTCTATTAGAATAATGTAAACGATATATAAAAATCAAAATATTATTTAAAGTACATGTATCATTTCAGTGGCGATGATTAGTATGTGCAAGTGAGGCAATAGCACAGGACCACCATTTGTGAGGGGCCTTCAATTTAATTTATGTTTATTAGTATTTATACATGTCTAACTTGTTCAGGTTTAAATTTTTATTTAAAAAGATTAACAAAAAAATAACAGAAATAACACTCATATCAAAAGGACATTTGATGTGAGCTTTATATGACATTTTTTTATTAACTTCATAATCTTTCTTATAAATCTCTTACAAGTTTGTTCATTTATCTATGTGGGACAAAGTTAAAATCCAACACTACTCACAAAATACTTGGCGACACTCCTTTGTGTTTGACGGTGAGTAATTTAAAACTTTTCCTAATAAATGTTCAACTATTTTATTATGTTTAAGCGTCCATATTTGATTAAAACACTAACAAGGTAAATATAGACTCGTTAATTCTTCCTGAAGAATTACATTACAACTATGTGCATAGCACACCATTTATAACTACTAGGTGTAGGATACATAATAGTTTCATTTGAAAGTATGTAGGGTATGTTTGGATTTAGCCTATAATGGGTGCTTACTTATTTCAGCTTCGAAATGTAACATCCCGATTTTTATAAAAAAATATTAGCGGATTTATCTAAAATCCTACTGGTCATGCCAAGTAAATTAGAGGAAAAAAAAAGTCCCACTATTGGCGGAATTAATATTATAAGTAGTCGGGACTTGGCAACTAATATGAGATATATAGTTCGGATTCAGTTTGCAACACGATTTTACTACGAGGGCTAAAAGTGACAAATTTCCAAACTATTTAAAAGATCCAGATATATTTTATACTTGCTAAGTCGGTTTAGATTAAAATATATACTCCCTCTTCTTATCTTCATTATAACCAAAAAAAAAAAAAAAAATAGAAGAAAGATCAGGAGCATGGTTTCTTCAAGGTGAAGAATTCTTAAAACACTTAAGCTTGCTCTATCAAGAATCAAGCAAGGATTAACAAGAATTGAATGGGTTATCAAGGCTTGATTTGGTTATGATAAATTAAGGAGCTTCAAGTAATTTCATGTTCTTCCCTAATTCAAGGTAATTAGTGAATCATGTGTTAATTTATGATTATGAGTTATGAGGTTATGTTTAATAAGTGTTTTACATGTTTATGTGATGAATTAATGGTTTATGATTCAAGGGTTATGCATATGATTATTATGTTTTTGATGGGATTATGTTAAAATCAGATTATGAGATCTTAGGAGGTGTTTATATGATGTTTGGAGCTAATACAAACACCCCTTTATGTGATCTATGATGTTAAACAAGTTGCTGAAATTTTCAGCAATGATTAGTCATGTTTGAAAAATCAGCAAATGCGTTGTTAAGTGTTTTGATGATTATGACATGATATGATGTTTTTGCAAGTCCCGGGTGATTATATGCTATGACAACTTATATTCCCAGCCCATATGGTTATAATTCATGTTATGAAAGTATAGAACAAAGTGACAATGCTTGGTTAGCTTAGCTCGAGTTCGCGAGCATAGTAGTGCATGTTTGGCAAGATTTATGCCATGACTAGTTTATGAGTTTATGCATTATAGTTAGTTTATGTGTGCTTAGTTGCACTTATATTTGCATTATCATGTTATATTCATGCCTAATTGTTATGTGTTAACATTATACGTGTACATCTATCATGATATAGGTGTTCGAGGCATATTCAGAATCATTCATCTTGCATTATACGGCCCAGGTGAGTAACGGATTTTCAGTTAACATGTTTAGTAGATTAAGCGTGTTTAGTATATATATGCCTTGCTATATCTCAAGTACTATGCAAGTTATGTATCATGTTGACCCGTGAGGTCATATTAGTATCATGTTGACCCGTTGGGTCATATTAAGTAGTATGTTGACATGTTTGGTCATATTAGTATCATGTTGACCCGTTGGGTCATATTAAGTAGTATGTTGACATGTTTGGTCATATTAGTATCATGTTGACCTGTTGGGTCATATTAAGTAGTATGTTGACATGTTTGGTCATATTAGTATCATGTTGACCCGTGTGGTCATATTAGTATCATGTTGACCCGTTGGGTCATATTAAGTAGTATGTTGACATGTTTGGTCATATTAGTATTATGTTGACCCGTGTGGTCATATTAAGTATCATGTTGACCCGTGTGGTCATATTAAGTATCATGTTGACGTGTTTGGTCATATTAGTATTATGTTGACCCGTGTGGTCATATTAAGTATCATGTTGACCCTTGTGGTCATATTAAGTATCATGTTGACATGTTTGGTCATATTAAGTATCATGTTAACATGTTTGGTCATATTAAGTATCAAGTTGACCCGTTGGTCATATTAAGCATTAAGTTAATCCAAGTTGACCCGTTTGATCATATTAAGTATCAAGTTGACCCATTGGTCATATTAAGCATTAAGTTGACCCCAGTTGACCCGTTTGGTCATATTAAGTATCAAGTTGACCCGTTGGTCATATTAAGCATCAAGTTGACCCGTGTGGTCATATTAAGTATCATGTTGACATGTTTGGTCATATTAAGTATCAAGTTGACCCGTTGGTCATATTAAGCATTAAGTTAATCCAAGTTGACCCGTTTGGTCATATTAAGTATCAAGTTGACCCATTGGTCATATTAAGCATTAAGTTGACCCCAGTTGACCCGTTTGGTCATATTAAGTATCAAGTTGACCCGTTGGTCATATTAAGCATCAAGTTGACCCGTTTGATCATATTAATTATCATGTTGACCTGTTTGGCCATATTTAGTATTAGGTAGACCCGATTTACTCAGTAGTATGTTGTGGCCCAACCTCAATATTATTTATAGCGAAAACTTAGCTATATGTCATAGCGGTCTCAGCATTTTGTTTATAGTAGTTCAGCTTTATATTATAGTTCAGCTATATCATCAAGTTATAGCTCATTATTGGTTTATGTTATAGTACAATTTTAGTAATTAATTCAATTTTAGTATCATGTCTTGGTTTAACCTTGTAACCATATTATTGCTCAGTTTCTATATTCAGCTTAGTCTCAGTTCAAGTCCAACTTAGTATTATGTTATAGTCAAGCATAAGTATTTAGCTTAACCTTAAATTATATATGCATGTTATATGTGTTTAGTAATGTGTGCAAAATGCTTTATGCACTTCTAGCATGCAATGCGTTTATATATATGCATGTCAAATTCTATTAGGTACATGCTTATGCAGTTTTTAAGGCGCGCCAAGTGCTTTATGCAATAAATTAGCCAGAATGGTACTTTATGCATTACTAAATGTATTTAGTACTATCAGTATATAGTCAGTTATGTGATCACACATGTGTTCCAGACAAAGTTGGAACTTGTCCTTAGTGGAGAATCGAGCCTTAGAATAGTGAATGTTCCAAAATTGGAACTCAGGCATCCTATATGGATGATTAATATGCTTATATGGCTCTTCAGTTATGTATTCAGTCAGTATAGTACTATAAGTACTTAATCAGTATGTGCTTATGCACTCAGCCAATATAGTACTATAAGTACTCAGTATGTGCTTATGCACTCAGTCAGTATGTGCTTTACGCACTCACTATGTGCTTATGTACTCAGTTAATTATGCACTAAGTATGTGCTTAGTTATGCAGTCATCTATGCACTCAGTATGCTTATGTACTCGATCAGTAACATGGTGTATCATGTATTTAATCAGTCAGTGTCGTGCTTATGCAGTTAGTTAATATTATGATTCATATAGTCATAATAGTACTATATATATACTTATTCAACATCATGTTTATGTTCAGATTATGATTTAATACAGTTCCGTTATCTCACTAAGTCTTATAGACTTACCGTTCTCAGTTTATATTTTTGTAGGTATGCAAGATGAGACCATGTACATGCTAAATGGGGCGTAATGGGTTAAAATGGTGTAGCTCGTGGGTTAGGTAACGAGCTTCTCATTTCCATCATTTGTTATCAGTTTGGAATGTCCCTAAATCAAGAACCAGCTTCTTTACCAAGTTTAAAGAGTCATTGTTATGTATTTTGTAAAGTTTAGTATTTTAACGGGACGTTTGGAATAAGCCCGTATGATGTAGAAAATACGTTTCCGCTAGTTTTATCTATGTATACAGTTTACAGATTTAAAAAAAAAAAAAAAAAATCTGGGCGTTTCACGAAATACGATGAGCCGTTAGAAGATAACAAGCCTAATAAATGGAGTTTAAACGCAAGACTTAATTTTGGCTATTGGTAGTTTCTTTATTTAAAGTACATGTATTATCTACGCATTCCACAATTCATGTTACTAATAGCCTCATACACGCAACATAAAACATAAGCTAATGCCTTAAATCTAGTCCCCTATCCTATTAATTATGATAGTTACATGATTTGCTTCGGATCATTTGGTTATTAGACCGGTTGGTGTAATCGCTAGAAAATCGGTTTCTTTTTTAAGCTAATTTTATATTATTGTCATTACTTTAAATGATTTTTCCAGGGATGAGCGATGAACTTTAGCTTATAGTTACATTTTATTTGAGTGAAAAAGAAAGAGATATAAGTTTGTGCGATAGTTTCGATATTATGTGATGATAAATGTTAGGTTCCATCCAACCAAAATCGACTAAAGGATGATTGGCTATGCTCACATTGTAAAATAGCGTGATATAAACATGAATTACAGACTTGATTTATTTGACAAAGATCAACAAAAAAAAATAATTGGTTACTCGTAGAGTTTATAACAAAGTCATTGTACACGTTATATCCTACAAAGATTAGGTGTTGGGTTATATTTGAAACATGTTAACAAAAAATAACTCAAGCAACATGCACAATGAAGACTTTATAACAAGGATAGTTAATGTACATGCTGACTCTAGTAATTCGTTTTAAAACTTGATAATCATGGTTATAAATCTCTTACATGTTTGATTTTCGTCAATGTGAGACAAAGTCACAAATCTAACACTCATTTTATTCTCACTCATAAAAATACTTTGCTAAACTCCTTTGTGTTTGACGGTGAGCAATTTGAAGCTTTCGTAATAACTGTTCAACTTTTTTATTATGTTTAAGTGTCCATATTTATGATTAATTCACTAATAGAATAAATATTGATTGGTTAATTCTTACTTAACAATTACATTACAGCTATATTACTAAACGATTATATAACCAATGGCCACAACAACAATCTTAACCATCAAAACTTTTACGTGCATGCTTTTCCTAGCAAACGCGATACCGGGTAATCGCACAAAGATCCCAGACGTGAAAAATAACCAAGAAGTGCAAGAACTAGGACGGTTTTCTATCGAAGATTATAATAAAAAGTGGGGTCTAACGGCGGTTTAAAGTTTGTAGAAGTTTTTGGCTGAGAGTCAACCGGTGTTAGCGACTAAATATTATATGACAATCGAAATGAAAGGTTGTTATAGTTAGTTTTTTTATGTTGAAGTTATGGTAAAACCGTGGTTGCATTCTAATGAGTTGCTTACTTTTCGACCTAATAGCTCCATTCTGATTTCGGGGCGGATATATGCACCTTTGTGCAAATTGTACATATGGAACACTTAGTAGCAAACGTGTAGAGTTTGTAATGTAACACTATGTGAATGATGATGTTGTTTCAAATTTCTAGTAGTGACTAGCCTTTAGCTTGATTCTTAACTGTACTTCGCATAGGTGTGCAAAATTTATACCGAACTCAGTTTATGACTGGACCGGATCATTTGATCTAGATGGTTAGGCTGTTTTGGCCCGTTTCCAAACCGGGTTAATTGGATACACACAAAAAATGTTTAAAATTTTTAAAAGATCAAGTTTGGGATCAATATTACACGGTGTGGTTCTGGTCTACTCTTTTTTCTTTTGGGTTCACCGTGGCACGGTTTGGTTCAGTTTTGAATAGTCCTATACCCCTTGTGGCTTCTAATACGTAGAGTTTTCTTTTCCTGAGTATGAGATGTCGGAAGGAACAAATATGTGGATTGATGAATTCAAGCTCGAAGACAAATAGAAATTGGTTCATATGATTAAAGGTTGTGTGATCTAGTTCGATGTATCAATTTTCATAATTTGTATGCAAAATGTTAGCATACGCGTCGGTTCAATCAACTAAAACTAAAACAAACTTGTGACAATAGCAATCTGTAACTTGGAGTACTGGGTTCAATCTATTAAAAACACAATATCCAACATTTTCAGAACTATTAATAACACGGGGGACCTAACTAACGTCCTTTTATACTGATGAATTTTGAAAACAGGTTACTGACTGTTTGACTTGCTATGTTTAAGCCTTTGAACTTTTTAGTTTTGAGGGTTAATTCCAAATATAAACCATTTTCCGAAACCGTTTCTATCGAACTGCATTGCATCAATTTCGTGTTTATAGAGGTGCATTTCGTTGTATACTTAAAACGTAATCAGTATTTTACAAGTTGAATCGATACTAATTAAGTAATTATGATACCTCACACGTGATCAAAATATATATTACACTAACTAAACCAAAGCGAGTACTTAACAATAGTGGTGTGCAATAACAAGAAATCAAATCGTGACCAAACCAGAATCAAAGTTTAACAAAATTTGGATCCAGAATCAAACCAAAAGAGTATCGTTTTGTTCATGTTGAAAGCAAATTTATACCTAAATTAGACCATCAACACGCATTCTGTAATTCATGTTCCTAATAGCCTAACAGATGTGACATAAAACATAAGTTTTTAGAGGTTAAATTTTAACATTTCATCAAAAAACATCTTTATAAGAAATATTGCACACGATATATAAAACTCTAAATATTGTATTTAAAGTACAGGTATCATCTACGCATTATAAAACTCTAATATTGCAATCGATATATAAAACTAAAATAGTATTTAAAGTACATGTAATTCATATTTCTAATAGCCTCATGCATGCAACATAAAACATAAGTTAATGCTTTAAATCTATTCCCCTCAGGGACGGACCTAGGATTTTCGTGAGAGTGTTGCACAAACTCTTTCCTTTAATAAATTCTAAAATTCGCATCATAAAATATCCTTGAGCTAATGTAAAGTTGCACTATAAAGAAAATAGCACGAATATCGAGGGTTACACATACTAAAAAATGACCCTTTTTGAAAAATATTACATTTCGTAACCCAAAATCAGGTGTTGCCCGTGCCACACCCGGCATACATGTAAGTCCGTCCCTGATTCCCCTATCCTTTTACTTCTGTTAGTCATATGATTTACTTCTCATATTGTTATTAATTCACTTTATGTTATTGTTATTACTTTAAATAGTTTATATAGTGATGGGCGACGAACTTTAGCTTATAGCTCACATGTTATGTTATTTGAGTCATAAAAAAGAAGAAGAGATTTAGACTTGTGCGATAGATTCGATATTATGTGATGATTAAATGCTTGGTTCTATCCTACAAAGATGAATGAAAAGATACTTGGCTATGTTCACGTTAACAAATACAGAGTTATTAACTTTAAAGATAGATTGATATGACGATTAGGTATTAGGTTTTATTTGAAAAACATTAACAAAATATAACGATGATTAGTGTTAGGTTTTATTTAAAAAAGACTAACAAAAAATATTTCAAGAAGTATCAAGCATTGAAGAGTTTATAACAAATACATTTAAGGTGTACCACTCCAAAAGATACTTAATTAGAAACTTCATAATCTTGTTTATAAATCTTTTTCATGTTTATTCCTTCACCTATGTGGGACAATGTCACAAATTCAACACTCATTTCCATCTTAGGGGCCGTTTGGTTCGAAGGAATTCGATGTAATCTGTTGTAATTGTAATCTGAATTACATTACAATCCTGTTTGGTTGGCAGGATGGATTGAATTGTAATTCAGATTACATTACATCAGGTGTTTGGTTTGCAACGTAATGTAATTGAATTACAACCAATTACGTCCAGTGATGTAATTCAGATTACATAGCAAACTTGACGGAATGTGTTGAATTACGTTGTAATTCAGATTTTTACGAGTTAAATATCAGTATTTATCTTTAATCGTTATTATTATTATATTACTTAATTTAAAAATTAAATAATAATTATTTTTATATTATATATAAATATCTAAATAAATAAATAATTTTTTAATAATTATTTTATATTAAATTTATGATTTTTATTTACTATTTTATTTAAAAAGTATTATTATTATTATTATTATTATTATTATTATTATTATTATTATTATTAAATAATATTATTTATTATTTCTATTATTATTATTATTATTATTATTATTATTATTATTATTATTATTTATTTTAATTATAAATACTATTATATTATTATAATTGTATCAAAATTATTATTATTATTTTTTTTATATTTAATATTTAATATTATTATTATTATTGTTATATTATTATTATTATTTACAATTATTTTTATAATTATTACTATTATATTATTATTATTATTATTATTATTATTATTATTATTATTATTATTATTATTATTATTATTATTATTATTATTATTATTATTATTTTAAATACTATTATTATTATTGTTATTATTAAACAATATTATTTATTATTACTATTATTATTATTATTATTATTATTATTATTATTATTATTATTCATTATTATTATTATTATTATATTATTATAATTGTATCAATATTATTATTATTATAATTTATATATTTATTATTATTATTATTATTATTATTATTATTATTATTATTATTATTATTATTATTATTATTATTATTATTTACTACTAATTTTATTATTATTATTATTATTATTAAATAATATTATTTATTATTATTATTATATAACTATATTAGTATTTTTATTAATAATATATTATTATTATTATTATTATTATTATTATTATTATTATTATTATTATTATTATTATTTATTGTTATTATAATATTATAATTGTATCAATATTATTATTAATATTATATTTATTATTTAATAAATTTATTATTATTATTATTATCTATTATTTATTATTATTATTATTATTTACTATTATTATTAATATTATTATATTATTATTATTATTATTATTATTATTAAATAAGATTATTTATTATTATTATTATTATTATTATTATTATTTTATTATTATTATTATATTTATTATTTAGTATTATTATATTATTATTACTATTATTAATTATTATTATTATTATTATTATTATTTTTTTTTTTTATTTATTTTTTTTCTTTTTTTATAAAACATCACTTCATTAGAAAACCAAAAGGGATTACATGAAATTGGTGGGAAGCCGGAGATTACAGTTGGGCTCCCACTCCTTTTCTGAATGCAAAAGCTAAGTCTGGTGGAAAAATAAAAGCCCCACTCTTGACACTATTCGAGTGATTAATGGCAACATTCTTGATACGTGAAAGTGTGTCCAAAGCTTCGGTGTCAAGCTCCCCAAATGTAGAGAAGGCAAACGGGATGAACTTGTAACCATTTTCTTCACATTTGGATACATATTTCTTTTTCTTCTTCTCCACCGCGTTATGTAAGGCCACCCCGGGAACCCACGCAGTCGCATCAATACCCGCAAAAGGAGAGATTCCCGTCACATCCACACATGCATCCTTACCTTGGATCCTTTGAATAAACAATAACTCTTTAGAAATCCCAATGGAGCCTCCTTTTTCACCATAATCCCCACCTTGGAACATATGTCAACAAGAACATCCCGCACCAAGTTATTATTATTATTATTTTTTAAAAACTCATAGGATTACAAAGACAGTCTCGAAACCAGCTGAGCCCCACACCCCAATGGTAAAACCAATCCATTAAAGATATATAGAATGGCGTACAAAACCAGACGCGCTACCCAATGTCCCCAGTCATAGAGAAACCATCGATCTTTCTCAAGTTCCCAATACATCCGCGTTTACGGCAAAGATCAACATCCTCGTATAAAATCAATCAACCCGGATTACGCCAAAGGCCAACCCGAATTATCCCATGTCACCATATCCCCATCTCCAAAGCTCAATACCCACCTCCTTGAAATCCGTATCAAGAGCATATATCAACAAGACATCAACAATGTTTAACAATACCAATTAAAAACATCTCCTGGGAAAAACCTTAGAAAGCCAACAGTTGAACACCCAAACGAATATTACGCTTTATTATTATTATTATTATTATTATTATTATTATTATTATTATTATTATTATTATTATTATTATTATTATTAATGTTTTCTGAATTACATTACGTTGCAAGTCAAACAAACGTAATGACAGATTCTATCAATTACAATTCCAACACATTCCAATTCTTTAAATTACAATTCATTCAAATTACAATTCCTTCCAAAGATTACAAATCCTTCAAAAACATTCTGTGAACCAAACGCACCCTTAGTTCTTACTCACAAAAATACTTGGCTTGTCACTCTTTTGTGTTTGATGATTAGCATTTTGAAGCTTTCCATAATAAGTGTTCAACTTTTTATTATGTTTAAGTATTGATTGGTTAATTCTTAATTAATAATTACGTTACAACTATATTACTAAACGATTATATAATTAATGACCAAAATAACAATCTTAACCGTCACAACTTTGATGTGCATGTTTTTTTGGGTAAAGGGGAATACCCCGGTAAAATACCGGGTGGTCATACAAAGATCACGTTCGTGAAAAACAACCAAGAAGTGTAAGAATTATAATGGTTGATTTATGCAGGAACACCTAATAGCTCCATTTTGATTTCTGGAT
Organism: Chrysanthemum makinoi; assembly: GCA_910596185.1. Classification (NCBI taxonomy): domain Eukaryota; kingdom Viridiplantae; phylum Streptophyta; class Magnoliopsida; order Asterales; family Asteraceae; genus Chrysanthemum; species Chrysanthemum makinoi. The sequence goes on along the minus strand of OU343224.1, from coordinate 357,135,568 downwards.
GGATTTATGCACCTTTGTGCAAATTGTAAATATTAAACACTTGGTAGCAAACGTGTATAGTTTGTAATGTAACAATATGTGAATGTTGCTGTTGTTTCAACTATCTAGTAGTGACTAGCCTATAGCTTGATTCTTAACTGTACTTCGCATAGGTGTTCAAAATTCATATCGGAAAACTCAATTAAGACTAGACCGGATCATAGGATCCAGATGGTTAGATTGTTTTGGTCAGTTTCAAAACCCGGTTAGATATACACAAAAAAGGCTTTCAAATTTGTAAATGATCAAGTTTGGTTCAGTTTTGAACAGTTTCTTGGTCACAAAACTAAAACAAAGCTGTAACAATACTAGAAACTGTACCAAACCACAAAGTATTGACTTGGTTCATCTAAACCCAAACTGGACCGTTAATTAGACTTTAACTTTGGGCTTAAAATATACATTGGATCCAAGCAAATGAACCAATTCAGCAATATGAAAGTAAGTTCTAACAAACTCACTAAAAATTTTTACATTTCAACAAAATCACAATTTTGATGTATAAGGTTGAAATTTATGTAATTAATAACATCGCACTTTCCTTAACGGCTTGTTTTAGTACTAATTGTACGAACTTTCAAATCTTGTTCTAATATGCATACGCATAACTTTTTCTTCTTCCCAAAACGAAACTTGACTGAGCTCATCTTTGGCTTTGGCCATGGTTTGGAGGTTCTCTAGTACTTCCGTCATTGCCTATTCCAATGTACTCACTCTCCATCGTATTCAGTTATAGCAACAAACAAATGTTGCATTGAGATAACTTCATCAGTAGCCAAATCTTTAATATCAGTTGTCGAAAAAAAAGTAAAAATATATGGATCATGGATGTATGTGGTATATACATATGTAATTAATTGAATTATTTTGGAAATTAAAGTTTCACGGGTATTTATACTTTATAGTTAATTTTGTATTATTATTATTATTATTACCTTAACAGCTTTTTCTTTTTTGGTGATCAGCGATGAACTTTAGGATATAGTTACATTTTATTTTAGTAAAAAATAAAGAGATGTAAACTTGTACGATAGATTTGATATTATGTGATGATTAAATGGTAGATTCCATCCGGTCTTGATCGACAAAAGGATAATTGGCTATTCCCACGTTGAATAATAGAGTTATAAAAACTTGAACTATAGATTCAATATGACGATTAAGCGTTAGGTTTTGTTTGACAAAGATCAACAAAAAGATAATTAGCTATGTGCAAATAGAAGAGTTTATGACAAAGTCATTTAATGTACATGTTCTTGTTTAATAGCTTATGGTTGCGCTTTATTTGAGTGAAAAATAGAGTGATATAAACTTGATAGAGTCGATATGATAGTGATGATAAATGCTAGTATCTATTCTAAAAAGATTGATATAAAGATACTTGGCTATGACGACGGTCATGAGTGATATAAGCTTTAGTGATAGATTGATATCTCGATTTGGTGTTAGCTTTATTTTGACAAAGATCAACAAAAATTTAAATTGAATACACAGACATTGAAGAGTTCATAGCAAAGACATTCCATGTTTGTGTATTCTCAAGCATTTTTTTGTATCAAAGTTACTCATATAAAAAGAGAATTGAATACACACACATTGAAGAGGTTATAAGAAACATATTTAATGTGTGTGTGTCTCTCTCATTAATTACTTGGCTATGACGACGGTCATGAGTGATATAAGCTTTAGTGATAGATTGATATCTCGATTAGGTGTTAGCTTTATTTTGACAAAGATCAACAAAAATTTAAATTGATATCTTTATTTTGACAAAGATCAACAAAAATTTAAATTGAATACACAGACATTGAAGAGTTCATAGCAAAGACATTCCATGTTTGTGTATTCTCAAGCATTTTTTTGTATCAAAGTTACTCATATAAAAAGAGAATTGAATACACACACATTTAAGAGTTTATAAGAAAGATAGTTAATGTGTGTGTGTCTCTCTCATTAATTACAATTTTCTACTCTCGTTTATAAATCTCTTTCAAGTTTGTTTCTTCATCCATGTGGGACGAAGTCACAAAAAGAGACCCTTTTGACTTACCAAATTAAGCCATTTCCTTAATAAATGCTTTAAGTCAAAGTCAAACACCACCTAACTTAGCTTATCAACCAAAATAACAGAGGTCGATTTACGCAATATGCTTCCTTTGATGTAAGAAAGACAGGTCTTGAGCTACGTCTATTGCTAATCTCAAACGTGCAGTCCAAGGAAGTGATATACCTGCCAGTCTGCCACTTTATCTAACCTTGTGTCTGGATTGAGCTCATAAACACAATACAGCTCATTTTGTTATTTTGGACCATGGTCGCGTGTTATTTATCAGATGATGGGGGCCGGGGTCATTAGTGACATTTGAAGCTTTAGCAGAAGCTGATAGCTTTGCTTCCTTTCTGCAGGAGACACGAAAGCTGAACCTGAGGGTGACCCGTTGAAGAATAAACGTAAAGTTGATTTTGTAAGGGAAAGAAGGAAAGAAGAATAAACGTAAAGTTGATTTTGTAGAATGATTAGCAATAGAATTCACTTATTTCTACAATAATAGCTCAAGGCGATGGAGAAGGAAAACTACATGGCATGTCAACCCGTCCTCCATGTGTGGCCATCTTGTTCTTCTCTGTAAAATATATGTTCTGTGACTTGACACTTTTGGAAGTGGGATGCCTTTCTTTTATGATAAATGAAGTAATGGATGATGATATGTGATGAACTTCAAAGGCAACTACATGATCAACAAGTTCTTTCGGATCTTTATTTAAGGGTCCTTTTCATTATGCTGTGATGTTGTTACCTCTGTGTTTCACATATATCACACATGCATGTTAATGGGACTTGCATAGATGTGGTAGCACATATATGTTTGGTAGTCTGTGACATGCAGTATAGTGGCTTTGACATCTAGTTGGGATTGTAATATGGCTCATCAGGTCTAGGTTCAATTCACAAGGTTATAATCCTCTAGTCTATAGTTTTCCTATGTTGGTAATTCAAAGATGAAACAAACAAACAAATCCAAACAAACGAAGAGGAAACTTTATTCAAATTACCAAACCAAATACAAAACCAAATTCTAATTCCAAAGGTACCCAAACACTAATTCAAGCGGTGCCAAACTACTATTCAAAAAGTACAAAGAATTCTAAAGCTATCAATCTATATTTATAGACTAAACAAACCGTCATAAAATACTTTCCTAATTCCAAACAAACTTGTAGGACAAGTAACAAAATTACTAAATTTAACAAACAACCCTTAAAGTTTAAGTCACTAGTCCAACATCCTAAATTAAGTTTCTGTTTAGAAAGGCGTCGTAGGTCTAGGTTTCGTGGTTAAAGGCTGTCCTCTGTCCATGTTCGATTGTTGATTTTTATCTAAGCTAATTAACACATTCTAATGACATTCTCTAATGTTAATCTAGATAACTGTATTATCATAGGATTTATGGTCATCTATAGCCTCCAACTGATTACTTACGATTTATGCTTGGTTCATATAATATTACTCGTTCTTAATTGCAATGATTGATGACCATTCAACGCCACGCTTAAACCTTCAATTGTGGTGAAGCCATGGGTGCATTCTAAAGAATTGCTTACTTTTCGACCCCGAAAAGGCTTTAAGTAGATTCACAAAAGGAGTTGAGCAAGCTTTTCACTGTGTGTTATGACGGTTTTATTAATAAATTATATGATCTAGCTATATCACGAAAGATATTATTTATGTACGTTTTGGTTAATAACCGATGAAGTAAGAAATTTGAGTTTCTTATAAGCTTAAAGTTTGAGCTTGTTACCCTGATTTTAGTTGAACTTTTGGAAATACTTTTGGTTTTGAAGCTAGTTACATTTTGATTACAACTTAATTTCTCATTGTTTTATCTAACTCTTAGTTCATAGCCCACCATCTGGAAAAGTAGAAAATAGAATAGTTTCATTGTGAAAGGATGCATGGGATGTATGGATTTAGCTTATTTTAGGTGCTTATTAACTTATTTCAGTTTCAAAATGTGATAAACCCATATAACACAATAAGCCTAAATATGGACTTTAATTGCAAAACTTATTTGATTTAATTCTTCAGTGTTTTATCTAACTCTTTGTGTGTAGCTCACCATCTGGGTTTAGCTAATATTGGGTGCTTATTGACTTATTTCACTTTCAAAAGCAATAAGCCCAATAAATGGAGTTACATGTTATTTGAGTTATATAAAAGAAGAGATATATACTAATGCCATAGATTACTAAATGCTTGGTTCTATCTTACAAAGATCCATGAAAGATACGCCTACATTGACAAATAAAAGGTGATATAAACTTTAATGATAGATAAATAGATTGATGATTTGGTGTCAGGTTTTATTTAAAAACATTTAACAAAAAGTAATGCAATTAACACTCACGTTAGAGAGACACTTAACATGAGCTTAACAACATTATTAATTTAAAAAGATTTAACAAAAAGTAATGCAATTAACACTCACGTTAGAGAGACACTTAACATGAGCTTAACAACATTATTAATTTAGTAGCTTCATAATCTTGGTTATAAATCTCTTACATGTTTGTTCATTTACCTATGTGGGACAAAGTCACAAATACATTTAGGCTACTCACAAAAATACTTGGCCACACTCGTTTGTGTTATAAATCTCTTACATGTTTGTTCATTTACCATGTATAATTACTTGGTGCAGGAAACATAAGAGTTTCATTTTAAATGATGTAGGGTATGTTTCGATTTTGCCTATATGGGTTCTTGCTTATTTCAGCTTCGAAATACGATAAGCCGTCAGAACATAACATGCCTAATAAATTGAGTTTAAACGCAAGATTTAATTTTGGTTTATTTATGTCGGAAAATTTTTTCTTCTAGTTGTTCGAATCACCTTAAGCCCTTCTTAAAATGCTAATCCAAACACCCCATTATGCAACTTTTCGCAAGTTGTAAGTAACATATAGGAACAAGCTTATATAGCTTGCAACTATGTGATGTATTATTTTTTTAAACATCGAGCAAGGACTTGTCTATTTGTAGCTTTTATATTGCTCTTGCCTCTTGGTAACAAAGAATATTGTTGTAACTGAATAATCAAAGTATCAGTTTTGTTCATGTTCAATGCAATTAAACATAACGTTTAGTTTAAACATTATCATTTCATTCAAATATTAAGGCTGTTTGGGCCCAACTATAGTTACATTTTTTTGAGTGAAAAATAAAATGATATAAGCTTGTGCGATAGATTTGATATTATGTGATGATTAAATGTTACTATTATGTCAAGATCGACAAAATAGAGTACTACAACCTTGAATTTTTGAATCGATATGACGATTAAGTGTTAGGTTTTGTTTGACAAAGATCAACAAAAAGATAATTGGCCAAGTGCACATCGAAGAGTTTATGACAAAGTCATTTAATGTACACGTTCTTGTTTAACAGCTTGCGGTTGCCTTTTATTTAAGTGAAAAATAAACTTGATATATGATGTGATTATTAAATGCTAGTATTTGTACTTCAAAGATCGATATGAAGATAATTCGCTAAGACGATGGATATGAGTGATATAAACTTTAGTGATAGATTGATATGGCGATTGAGTGTTAGGTATATTTTGACAAAGATCAACAAAATTTGAGTTGGCAACGCGCAAATTAAAGAGTTTATAACAAAGACATTCAATGTTTGTGTTTTGTGTATTCTCAATCGTTTGATTGTAACAAACTTAGAAAAAGAACAGAACTGGCCTACACACACATTAAAGAGTTTGTACTTTGTAACCATATTCATCTTAACCCGGCCTCCAAATTAAACATACATCTTTCAAAAAAACACAAACACCAACTCATTCCTTTAAATGTGCATGCTTTTCCTAGCAAATGCAATACAGGACGTGAAAAACAACAATGAAGTGCAAGAACTAGGATGGTTTTTCTATCAAAGAACATAATCAAAAAGTTGGTTCGAATGGTGGTTTTTGTTTTGGTAAAAGGATTATACCCTATGAATATATTAAATGAATAAAATGAGTTTAGGTACATGGGTGGGTGGTAATGAGCCGCCCTTTCGACCTAAAAATAGAACTATATACTTTGAACATGCTCAAAGTATAACAACCAAATTATAGCCATAATCTATAGGACACATAACAATATACACTACTAATCGATGCCTCCGTAATACATGATAACTAGCCATCTTCCTCAGCTTTACTTGAATTTTTCCAAGTACTCCGCATTTTGTAGACCCCGAGCCTTCTCCTTTTGGTGGAAGTTGTCGAATGGTAATATAAAGTTTGTGGAAGTTGTTAAAGCTGAGATTGACGTGGTGGTTGGCAGAGACGGAAAGGGGGGTTCCCGCGGGTGACCCGGAACCCAATAGATTTTTTTTGATATAATGTTAGTTTTTGAAAAAACATCGATTTTTTAAATGTATTTTAAATGCACCCAGTCCGTTAGTAATATGTTAATTTATTTATTGTTTTAATTTATTCTTCGTTCTCATTCACTTTTTAACTTTAATATATAACGGTTTAAAAACTTTTGTGCGCCTGATCATATTTAGTCTTTATTCCGCCCCTGATAATTGGGACTATATACTATATGACAATTAAAGTGATAAGTTCGAAAGGTGTTGAAAATAGTTTCTTTGATGCTCAAATTGTCGTGAAACCATAGGTGCATTGTAAAGAGTTCCTTACTTTTCAACCATGAAAGGGGTAAAGTGGATTCACAAAAGGGTTCTGATTTATCGGTCACACAAAGACGTGTTACTTTCTTTCCGTTGCTTTCTTTGAGATATCGAGTAAGGACTTGTCCCTTGGCGACAAAGAATTGTATCTACCTATTGTAACCGATAAGTCAAATATTTTGCAACTTAAACCAATACTAATCATGATACCTCACACGCGACCAATATACACAAATTAAAACAAAATTAGTACTCTGTACTTAATAATATGAGTGTGCAAAAACACAAAGTCAAATCATGGCCAAACCAAAACTAAAGTTTTAGCAATATTATATATATATACTAAAGATCAGGAACGGTGTTACAGTAACAACAAGTCTAGCATTAATTACTATCTATATCCAATTAACCAAAATAGTCCCTAAGGTTCAAGCGTCTTTGCAACCTAGGTCCCTACCATTATTTACTATCATCCGAACCAAAACCAAACTTCAGATCCTCATCCGAGACCAAATCAAACACAAAATCAATCCCAAATCCTCATCTGAAATCCAAATCGGACCAAAACAAATCCAACCACAACACAGGCTAAATCCCACACACTGTAATCCTAACCCTAGACCCTTGCCTCGCCGTGAACGGTTTTACCAAAGAGAAAAAATGAAGGGGAGGGGTTGTGGTGGCGGCGATGGTGAGGCAGTGGTGGTGGTGGCGCATGAGGGTGTTTGGTGGCGACTCACGAGCCGAGAAGCTCCAGAAATGAAGAAGGCGAGCCGATCTATTGAATCGGCTAAAAAAAGTATTGCCGGAAAATATTCCGGCGACGGTGGTGGCCGGAAGTTGCGGTGGTTGGCCGGAGGTGGGAGTGGCTGGTGGTGAGGGGTGAGAGAGGAGAGAAAGAGTGTGTTTAAGAGAGAGTGTGAGGTTCGTTTTGTGCTTTCTAGGTTGTGCTGGTTTAATCATGGGACATGGCAGGGACGTTTACTATAACAACATTGTAACACACGCAACATACTAACCTAAACTATCTTACGACCTATACCTTTCTCGACCAAAGCCATAAGTAGTAGTTTAAAGCTTGATAGAAGCAGCAGTTATCAAGAAAAAATATCTGAATTGGGCTTCGGGGTCACGTATAATAATATCCAAAATCTCTAAAAAAACACTTATTTAAAAACTATATAGACCAAAAAAATTTTACTCATATAAGAATTACTATATCAAACCTACTTGCCCATTAACGAAACAGAGCAATCCAAATATTCAAACCAAATAAATACGCAAACAAATTTTCCGGTCATTCATTAGTTCCAAATTCACGTCTACAAAAGCAATCCCGCTGCATCGCGCGGGTTTCCACACTCGTTAAAATCAAATCTTAAAGGAGAGATCACACGTTCTTGTTTAATAGCTTTATGCTTACATTTTATTTGAGTGATATAAACTTGTGCGATAATATCGATAAAAAGATGACATTTAGACATGATGTGATTATTCAATTTTTGGTTCTATCCTACAAATATCGATAAAAAGATAATAGGTTGTGTCCTCATTTAGAAACAAAGTGATATAAATTTTAGAGATAGATTCATATGACGGTCAGGTGTTAGATTTTTATTTGACAAAGACTAACACATAAAAGAAACATAGAAAGAAAAAAATATAGATAAAAGATCATTTAAGGACAAAAGTTTATCTACATACCAAGTTATCAATCCTCACCTTTCATTCATTTTGATCTAACGGCTTAGATTAAACTTGATTTTCACACTGCAGGGGTATTTTAGTCAGTATAAAAAGCATTTTTTACATTTGTTTCAATTAAACGCTCTTTTAATTTCACACACACAAAGTGTGTGTTTCCCTCTTTTCTCTCATTTTTTCATCTTCTTTATCACGTAACCCTAATTCTTTTTCAATTAAACGATTCTTTTATGGATTCGATTCCAAATTCTTTAGTTTCTTCTGATCATTCTTCTTCTTCTCAAGAGATTGGTGCTACTGAGCTTTCTACAACTGAATCTGCAACTGAAAAAGTCGTTGTTTCTATAACTGAATCTGCAACTGAAGATATTGTTGTTAGTGATGAAGTTTCTGCTAAGTATACGGAGGAGATTGTAGCTTATGAACACAATGATGAATCTACAGCTATTAAGAGTAAGATGTGTTTAAATTTTGTTTTTCATTGTGTTTTCTGTTTGAATAACAGTTTTAAGCTATGAATAAGCTATTTAGTTAGGTTTATATTGAATTAAACTGTTTTAATTTAGGTTTAGATTGAATTAAGCAGTTTTAATTTAGGTTTAGATTGAATTAAGCAGTTTTAAGTTAGTTTCAAGCTATGAATAAGCTATTAGTTAGCTTTAGATTGAACTAAGTTGTTAGTTTAGTGTTACGTGATGAAGAAGATGGATAAGTTGTTAATCATTTTAAGCTCTCAATAAGCTATTAGTTACGTTTAGATTGAAATTAAGTTGTTAATTAGTTTTTGATGAATTAAGCATTTTAAGCTTTGAATAAGCTATTAGTTTATGCTTTGATTGAATTAAGTAGTTCAAGCTTTTGAATAAGCTATTAGTTATGTTTTGATTGAATTAAACACTTTTTATTTTGATAATATTATGCATCACATTTGATATCATATGTGATATCACATATGATATATCACATGTGATATCACATATGATATATCACATGTGATATCACATTTGATATATCATATGTGATATCACATATGATATATCACATCTGATATAACATTTGATATCACATGTGATATATATCTATTACATACAACACATGTATTATATCATATGTGATCATAAGAACATGTGTTTGTTATTTCATTTTTACTTGATCACTGTTTTTTATTTATGCTTTTAATTTTTCCAGAACTGAATGCTTTGAAAACTCCTGAATCATTTTCTACTCACTCTAATTTTGATACTCCTGTTGCAACGGTTTATTATATTCCTAAAGTTCCTGTAGACGTTTTACTAGCTAAGGGCAATGTTTTTAATTCAGTTGATGAGTACCTTAGTGTGTATATGAAATATGCTTCAAAAGCAGGGTTTGTGGTTAGGAAATCATGTCAGAAAATGTTGAGGAGCGGTATTGTTAAGCAAAAGTATCTAGTGTGTAATAGGGAAGGATGTCCTAAGGGAATTCATGTGGGACACACTAGATTTAGAGAATAGCGACAAGCAGAAGAGAAGTTCGAACCTGCATATCACAGGTTGCAAAGCACGTGTTATGTTTGAGTTGATTCTTGGTTCTACAAAGTATAAGTTGACTGTTTTTGATAGTATACATAACCATGAGCTTGAACGTAAAGAATATAAGCATTTGTCAAAGACTGAAAGGCAGTTAACATATGTTGGGCAGTTGTTTATTGTTGAAGCTGCTAGTGTGAATATATGTGCAACGAGAGCTCATCACTTGTTGACTGGTCTGAAGGGATCGTATTTGCTTGTTCATGGTACAACTGTTGACTTTAAGAACTTTTTTAGGAGTGTGAATTGTTATATAGACGATAGTGATGCGCAAATGCTTATAGCTAAGATGGAAAATAGAAAGAAGCATGTTCCAGATTTTTCTTTTGATTACTTGGTTGAGAATGCTGAGCTTTCTGCAATTTTCTGAGCTGATGAAGTTTCCAATTACAATTACAAAGAGTTTTGTGACGTTGTCTCTTTTGATGCTACGTACAGGACAAATAAGTAAGTATTTGAGTGATATATATCATATTTTATTGTATTACTTGTATTTTGTCTTCGTATTTGTTTTTTTTAACTATTTTTGTTTTTGTTTTTCAGGTACAAAATGATGTTTGTTCCTTTTACAGCAATTGATAATCATAGGAAGTGTGTTACGGTTGCTGCAGGCTTGCTAAAGAATGAAACTGCAAAGTCTTATATTTGGTTGCTCAAAGCATTTATAAAAGCTTTTGGTAAAGCTCCTAGTATCGTTGTCACTGATCAGGACGAGGCTATGAGAAAGGCAATTGAACAAGAATTTGCTGGATCGAAACACAAATTGTGTATGTGGCATATTACACAAAAGCTTCCTGGAAAGGTATTTTATGTGCTTTCTTGTATTTTCTTTTGTTATATCATATGTGATACTTTATGTGCTTTCTTGTATTATATTTGCTTTCTTGTAGTTTCTAATGATTTATCATATGTGATATTTCATACTTTTTTCATTTGGTAAATCATTTGTTAAATCATATGTGATATTTGTTTGCAGATATGCTCAAAAACTTATGATCACACTGACTTTAAATGGAAATTCAATCAAATTGTGTGGAATATGTATATTGGTCCTGATGAGTTTGATTATCAATGGGGAAAGTTATTAGATGAGTTTAATTTGCATAATCATAAGTGGTTAACAAAGATGTTTCGCATACGTTCATGTTGGATTCGTGCTTTTTTTATGGACTCCCCTTTGTATGGTTTGATGAGGACAACTTCTAGGTCTGAGAGTGAGAATTCCTTTTTCTCTCATTTTACTAATTCCGGTTCGACTCTCATGAATTTTATGAATTGTTTTGAGACGGCAATGGAAAAACAGAGGCATATACAAGAGATGTTAGATCATAAGTCGATTGATTATGTTCCTACACTTAGAAACTATCTTAAGATTGAACGTCATGCGTCAAAGGTTTATACTCGTCCCCTTTTTGAATTGGTTCAATCCGAAATATTTGCAGGGACATGGTTTTGCCAAATAGATACCAAAAGTTTGGTTGAAGGATCTGAGGTGTCTGTTATTAAAGAGAAAAAGTTTGTTGATGAATTAATGGAGAAGAAGAAAGCTAAGAAAAAAGAGAAATCTAAGAAAAAAGGTGATGATAATGATAAAAATGAAGAAGAAGAGGAGCCGATTAACTTGTTTCACAGGGAAGAAGGACTGCATAAGTTTTGTTAGTTTCTTAACCAGTTTTTTTATGGTCTTTTAAAGCTTTTTTTAGTGTTAATTTTTATACTTTTATAATTTTGATAGATCATATGTGATATATCATATTGTGATATATCATATGTGATATATCATATATGATATATCAAATGATGTATCACATATGATCTGTCATATATGATTTTTGACTATGTATTGTTTTTTTTTTTGCATGGAGGTTTTGCGAAACATAGAAGATGGATTAGTTGTTTGTTCCTGTCAGCTATTTGTTAGAGTTGGAATATTGTGTAGACACATTTTTTGTGTCTTTAAGAATGTGAATGTTGAAATGATTCCAAATCAATACATCTTGAGGCATTGGACAAAGAACTTGATACCTGCTGGTTTGAGGAACAAAAGGAACAGGTATGGTGAGAAGAATGAGATTGTTAAGAATTATGCAAACGAGGCTACTTCTATTGTTGATCACTGAGTGCATATGTTGAGTAAAGATGAGACGAGGTTAGCTACGTTTATTGAGAAATTGAAGTTGCTAAAGATAGATGTCGAAGCTAATTGCCCGAATCCTCCATCAAAGGACAAGCTTGATAATCTTGAAGAGCTTATCGGAGTGCCAAAGCCTCCTGTAGTTGCTGTTTAGAATCCGTCTGGCTGTAAACCCAAAGGACGTGAAAGTCGCGTATAAAAGGAGGAAAAGAGCAAGCTATTAATGAGAGTGCAGTTAATAGGAATTCATGCTCAATATGCGGAGCTAAAGATGGCCACAACAAGAGGACCTGTGCAAATAAGTATAGAGTAGAAGATGATTTGGTTCAATCTCAAGCTACATCATAAATCTTTTTACAGATTTGTTTTTTAGTATGTTTCTTTTTTAAGAATTCTGATTGAAATACTTTGAACCTTCTTTGATTGTTTACAGATTTGTTTTATGAAATGGATTTTGATTTTTTTTTTGTTAAGTGATTCATCTTTTCTTGTGTGGTTACTTTTATGAGAATTATCACATTTGATTTATCTTGTTTATTTTTCCTGTTATATATCATTTTGGTATACATACAAAATCACATTTGATTTTTTACTGTTATATTTTATTTTCAATAAATCATATGTGATACTAACATTAGCACATTTGTTAATCAGATCTCACATCATATGTTTTCAAATTGTATTTTGTACATATCCAACTATCATATTTTTGATTTTTTATAGTTTTACTCTTTTTATCCAATGTGTTATAAAACGCGGAGTCGGTTAGCAACATCATTTTATCGAATATATCAGTTTTGTATAGCAAAACTAGCAAAACTTATACAACAGCACATATAATCCAAAATCACATCCGCAGATGTGCCGCCACATTCATTACATAACCATTTTCAGATAGAAATGTAATACTAGTTACGATATTGTAGCATACGACATAACATACTGACTTTGTACCATACGACATAACATATTGTTCTAACATGTTCACGAACATGTTTAAACCATTCTAAATGGCATACGACATCCCAAATCTAACTAAGCAGAAGTTAGTTTCTAACTGCATCACCAGTGTCACTCCACCTTTACCCCAAAAAGAGCGACTTTTTTCTTCCTATCTATTCGTCAACTCCTACCATCAATCAACTGTCTACTAGTAACTTTTACCTTCAAATTGCACTGGCAACACGGGTTGCATCTTGTTCTTTCTTCTTCTTCTCTATCTGCTCCATTGTGTATCTTTGTTTCATTGCTTTGTCTGTGTGTTCCCTTGCAAACGCATGTGCTTCCTCGCAGATTCGTTCTCTGTGACTATTAATTTCATGTGTTAACATTTTGGTTTCATACTTCACTCTCAGCTTGATTATTGTAATTTCTTGGCCTTCTTCTTTAGTTGGAAAGTTCAACTCCCAGTTCTTTGTCGTTTCGCCATTGTACATCTCCATGTGCTTCATAACAAAAACTCAGCAATAAATAACATTTGCTTTTGTTCCCCATTTGAGCTTTGTGACTGCTGTCTTGTTTTTGTTTATCTGTTTTGCTTTTGGATGGTTGAATGATTCCAAATAATGTGAAAACATTTTTTCTGCACAAACAAAAGATTCAATTTACTTACTAGTGTTTTATCATATATGATATTTCAAACAAAAGATTCAATTTACTTGCTAGTGTTTTATCATATATGATATTTTACTATCATATTTTAGTTTGTAATATTTAAGACAATTATACCATATATGATATTTTAATGTCATATTATAGTTTCAAATATTAAATGCAATTATGTTCTTTCCTCGCCTATTTTGAGTTACTTACCAAAACATCACATTCTTTCTTGTATTTGGTATCATATGTCTGCATAGTTGTCAATGATCACTGAAGTTCCTTTGGCTAGATTGAATACAACGACATAGAAGTGTTCATGAGCGATTACTGGGAAGAATGCATGTACAAATTGAAAGAAAATTATATTCATTTTAATTCAAATAAAAGTCGAATCACTATTTTCATAATATGTGAAATAAGTTATTACCATTTCTACATGTTGCATTGACATGCATTTGGGTTGTCTTCAAACTTGCTTGTCATGCTTTCAAGGAAAGCTTTATATTGCTTAGCCTCAGCTTTCTTTGGTAAATCTAGCATTTGTCTTGTCTATTGTCAACAATCAACAATATCATATAATTGTTAACAAACATATTAGTAATTAGTTTCCACATTTTTATCTACTTACCAACATTCCTGTGTGAAAGTAATACTTCATCTTTTTTCCAGTATTGTTCACGATTTTTTCGTAGTTCAAAAGAGAAGCAAAGCTGTTAATAACACTAGTTTCCACCTTCAATTTTGGTGCCAGTGTTTGCATGTTGTCCCTTATGGTAGGTGCTCCCTTCACGCTTGGTTCAAAAACAAATTCACTACACAAAATATAAATCATATACATATTATTATCACAATATTATTATTTTTTGTATGATTTTAAATAAGAAATAGCAGAATTACACTGGATTTCCTTCCATTAAAAATAGCGCGTCTGTTATCATCACTTCATCTAGTTCTGCTGGTGTGTTTATTGCAGTTTTCCTGTTCATATATGGTGTTATCAGAAAACGTGATGGTTTTTTTCACTCTTTTTGCCATATGTTCTTCTTCTATGCAGTTTCAGTCTCAGCATCAGTGTCTCTCACCCTTGTTTCTATCTTTTCTTCCTATTTTTTTGCTGTTTTTTCTGTTTCAACAACAGCTTGTGTTTGCACTGGGCTTATGCCAAGACTGACAGATGGTGGCGTCATTGATTTTCTTATTTTTCCTCTTGACATTTTCTCTTTTGACCCATGAATCTCTTTTGGATCACTCATCTCTTTTGTCCCATGAATCTCTTTTGGATCACTCATCTCTGTTGTCCCATGAAGCTTTTGATAATCTTGTTTTGCTTGACTCACGATATTATCAAAATTTTCTTCATTCCAAAATTCATCTAGAGTTGCTACTCTCAACTTATAACCCTCTGTTTTCTGCACACTTGGAGTTCCTACTTCCTTTGCAACTTCAATTTGTTTTTCCTTCTCACTCACCTTCGCTACTGGAACTTCAGTTTGTTTTTCCTTCTCACTGACCTTCACTACTGGAATTTCTCTTTCCTTCTCATGTTATGTTTCTTTCTCCATTTATGTTTCTTTCTCAGGTTGTTTTTGCATTTTAGTTCGAGTTGCTTCTTCTTTTCCAACTTCTTTTTCCTTCTCAGTTTCGTTTTCCATATCATCTTTCTGAGATTCATCTTTGTTCTCACCCTCATTTTCAACTACATTCTCTCTTTCGTTCTCACTTTCATTCTCCTGTTCACTGTTTGCAGATTTTTCTTCATTTGTTTTTTCTTGTTCCCCATCCTCACTGCTTTCATCGTTCTCACTATCACTATCATCATCCTCTTCCATCGAACTACTTTCTAAATCGAAATCTATCTTGTTGAACAACCTCTTGTATTTCTTGCACAAGTTCAACATCACCTTGTCTCCCCTAAACTTCTGCAATCCCTCTCTTGTCGTTTCAACCAACTCTATCTTTTCTTTTGAAATTATTTCAAATTTCTCATCAATCTTTCCATAAAACTCCTGTAAAGGAAGTATTTCAGTTTAGTTTGTTTAATGTATATGCAAAATCATATGTGATATTTTTTATTTTACAAAAACATGTAAAGTATCATATATGATTTTCAAAAATATCATATTTGATTTTTCAAACAAGTTCACATTTTATGTAATATCATATATGATATTTTTGCAAGCACAACTGAATGTTAGCCTGCTGAAGGCTTAGGCGTAGGCATAGCCTTCGGCTTTAGCCGAAGGCTATGCTTGCGTCTAAGCTTAAGCTTTTGTTTTCTTCTGTTAACTCTTTTAAAAATGCTTTTTTATAACAAGTAAAATATATCATAACATACTTTTTTATAACAAGATTTTCATAAATGAATTCAATAAAATTACCTCACTTTCCACTGGCTTTCTGGGAGGCAACGGTTCATAGTATATGTCTGCTCCCTTGTGCAAATTCAGACCGGTTTACTCCTCTTCAGGATCAAACTATCAGTGATGCTCTAACATCCCCAAGCAATTGTCTTTTATTTCAATGTTTATTATTTTCCTCATTGTTGGAGTGTTCCAACTTCTAAGGGTTGGGCGGTGACACATAACTTGGAAGCTCGGGTAGATTGTTGTGTCCAAGTATAGCAGCTTTTTTATACACAAAAATACAATTAAAATTTTGTTAGATAATTTTTTATATGAGTGAATCATAGTTGATAAGTTTATATAAAATGGAAAATAACTTACACATAAGAATGTCAGAGGGCCATAATAGTAGTTGGTGCCCGACTTGACTTTCTCCTAGCTTAGCTTACTGGTCTGCAAGCAATCCATTATGTAGTTGCACCAATCGATATCAGAGATATCGTCATCTTCTTTCACGTGCCTAAGGATTGTTGTGGGTACTTTTCCTGCACTCTCCAAAGTCCCCATGGTGCTTGCAAACAGAGTTAAGAAATTCATCTTGAACATGAAATCTGCTTCAGTTGTGCTCGATATCTCGAAGGCTACAGCAGGTGGTGTAATTCTTCCAAGATGAGCATACTGTTCTTCCCATTCTTTAACGAAATCGTCATCATCAAATCTTTCCTCCATATTTTCCAGCTTTGTTGTCCCAATCGGCACACCTAGCATATCATTTATTTTTTGCCTTGTTACCTTTATTGAACCTTTTTGTAATCTCTATTCCATGCTAGGTGGATGGAATTTATCGATTACATGGTACGCCAATGCAGTTGGAAGTTCAACTATTGGGAAGTTTATGAACCTCTCAAATCCCATCTCTTTCAAGCATTTCTTTCTCTCATTTCATAAACCGATCATCGCTTCATAGAGAGGTTTTGGTGATGACCTTGTTGTACATGTTGGGTAATGTTTTGCTTTTGTTTTCTCCTTTTTCACCTTAACCGGTTGAAGATTCTTTTTATCCTCCTGATCTTCAACCTCCTTCTCAACAACTATTTCCTTCTTTCTCTTTTTGGTTTCTTTTACTACCAATTGTTGATCATTCTCTTCATCGAGTTCATCTTCAGTCTCTTCTACCGTCTCAGCATACTCATTATCACTTTTATTAGCATCTTTTTACTCTTCAATTCTTCTAGCATCACCTCTTGTAAATCTTTTCGGAGTACTTTGCGTTTCTGATGCTTTTCTTTTCTGTAGACGTTTCATTTGTTTCTTTGCTGAAGTGTCTGTTTCGTCTTGATTTTTAGTTTGTTTCTTATCTGCTTCAATCTTCCTTTGCTTATCTTGCTCTGCTCTTCTCTTCTTAGCGTTTCTCTGTATTTCATTTAACCTTTGAGCAACTGTTTTTTTTTTCCTGCAAAAAAAATTTATATTATATCATTTGTGATTTAGTAATTTAAATATTCTCAGTACATAATGTGTTTCTTTAATAACATGATATGTACCTTTAGCAGGGCTTTTCACTTCACCAGTTGTTTTTAGTAGCGGCAATTTAGAGATTAGATTCCCTACATCATCATCTCCATCGTCATTTTCTTTATCACCTACATCATCAACAATCAACAATTATTTAATATCCTGATAGTTTTACTCAAAGGATTAGGTGCAGGCATATCTTTTTTGCAAAGTTAGAGGCTATGCCTGTATATTACCAAAATTCTTTATAATATCATATTTGATATGTAACATAATTTTTTTTTAGCTACTGAATATCTGTTCATTTTTGTCAAAGTCTTAGCCATAGGCATAGCTTTGGCAAAGCCGAAGGCTATGCCTGTGGCTAAGCAAAATGTTTATTCTATCAAAGTTTTTCCCTAAGGCTATGGTTGTAGATAACCCAAATCCTTTAGTATATCATATGTGATATAGAATAAAAACATATTAGAAAGCCTATTTTATTTTATGATTTCTTTTGTTCAAGGCATTTTCTGTATCTAAGTTGAAGGCAAAGGCATTTTATCCGGTTAAGCCTTTGCTTAGCTGGAGGCTATGCCTTTGGCGAAGCCAAAGGCTTCTTCTGTTGCTTATTTGCACCCTAAGTAAATTGGCAAAGTTGAATACATCTTTATTATATCATATGTGATATTTAACATAAAATTTTTGGTAGCTACAAAATATGTTACAAACAGGCATTTTGTGTTCGGAAATGTTGAAGGCTATGCCTGTGGCGAAGCAAATGTTAATGATTGAAACTTTTTTCCGAAGGCTATGCCTGTATCGAAGCCAGATCCTTTGTTTCTAAGGAAAATTTTAAGTTATCACATATTTTAAAGCCTGTTTTTAAAAGTAAATGTTTATTATATCATATTTGATATAGAATAAAAAAACATATTTAAAAGCTTATTTTAAGTTATCATATATTCGCTCAAACCATTTTGTGCATCAGTCATAGCCTATTCCTTTGTCAAATGCTAAAGCATTTTATGCGGCTAAGCAAAAGGTTTAGCCGCAATAGATGCCTTTGGCGAAGGCACGTTCTGCAGCTGAGCCAAAGGTTTAGCCGAATAAGATGCCTTTGGCGAAGCCAAAGGCATTTTCTGTGGCTAATCCTTTTACTTAGTTGCAGCGCAGCCAAAGCCAAAGGCACCTTCCTCGGCTGAGCCAAAGGTTTAGCCGCATAAGTTGCCTTTGGCGAAGCCAAAGGCATCTTCTGCGGCTAATCCTTTTACTTAGCTGCAACGAATGCTTTTGTTTAAGCCTTTTGCATTCGTCACAGTCGAATGCGTCTTATGCTGCTAAGCCTTCGGCTTAGCCGCATAAGACGTCGCCTTCGATAAATACTTCTAATCTCGCAAACCTAGCTTCTAAACTGTTAAAACCTAACTCCTAATCATAACAAAAACTCTATAAACTGTTAAAACCTAACTTCTATTTGCATATTTCTTCACAAATATGCATTTATACAGTGTAAAATTTTACTATCTTCATCATAATCTCTATAAACAGTTCAAAACATCATATAATCATAAATAACAGTTGAAGATATTGAAATAGTTGTTTAGAGTCTAAAATTATACCTGAAACCGGTTTTTTGGCCATATTTTTATGCTTTTTTTTTGCTCGTAGTTGCTTTTTTTGTCAGTTCTTTTAGCGTGATAGTTTCACTGTTTGTATCTTCCATCTTCTCCGGCGAGATTGATAGGTTTTGATGATTTTCCGGTGTGTTTTTTGATCGATGTAAAAGTGTGAGTAGTGTATGTTTTTAGTGTGTGTTAGGTAGGTTCAATGAATGTGTGAAATGAGTGTTAGAGCGCGTTTTTGTTTCTGTTGTAATTTGATGATTATACCCCTCCGCGTTTATTTTAATGGATAGTGTGTTTTAATCCCAGCCATTGATTAAATTTAAATCAATGGTTGGAATGTATCCCTTGGTATGTGAGGATTATTTGGTAAGTGTTTTAATCTCAGCCATTGATTAAATTTGAATCAATGATTGGAATGTGTCCCTTGGTATGTGAGGATTATTTGGTATGTAAAATAACCTCACTCAAAAATATTAACCACAAGTTTATTGAAGTGTATATATCAAAGTCCTTCAATATGCATGTAGCTAATATTCATATCATGACTTCATAATCTTGCTTATAAACCTCTTTCAGGTTTGTTCCTACACCTATGTGGGACAAAATCACAAATCAAACACTCATTTCCTTCTTACTCACAAAAATACTTGGCTACACTCTACGATGAGCAATTTGAAGCTTTTAGTAATAAGTGTTCAACTTTCTTATTATGTTTAACTGTCCATATTTGATTAAAATACTAATAAAGTAAATATTGATGGGTTAATTTTTACTTACCAATTACACAACAACTTAGGGTGTGTTTGTTTTATTAATGGGTTTGGAATAGGATTTGAATTTGGTATTGGATTGAAAGAAAAAAATGAAAAAGAAAATGAATGATTGTAATAAAAGGGAAGTGATACTCACACCATACTTTTTGATATACACACCACATTTATGTATATATCATGTTGTAACTTGTGTATTAATGATATGATATTGTGATAAAAGAATCAAAAAGTACGATGTAAGTATCAACTCCCGTACTTTATATAATTTAAGTTGAAACTGAAATCAATATTTGTTATTATATTAATATTAAATAAAAGAAAAGTACACAAAATTTATATCACCTCCCACTAGTTAACACCAAGGCTGTCAAGATCGCGTGTAAACTCGTAGGATCGTACGAGTTTACGTGATTACTAGCTAAAATCGTGTAGGATCGTGGTAGGATCGCATATGTAGTAGGATCGTAAGTAAGATCGTAGGATAGCACGTAAGATCGTAAGATCGTCACGCGATCCGAGTTCACTTTTTTTTTTTTACTTTTTCTCTCTTTTAAGTCCATCTCACTTGCTTAGGCCAAAAAACAAATATGTGCTTTACTAATGTCTAATAAGTAAACAACTGTTATTTCATCTTTTTCTATCTTTTTTTTTTTTTAACTTTTTCTATCTTTTAAGTCCAACTGTTAAAAAATTGAATATAATTACTGCGAAAATTCAAATAGTCAAAGGGTTTGTGTCTGGAAACCAACATTTCTTGGTAGGTTTTGTATAACCCCAAATTTAAGGGTGTGATAGTAATTTCAAAACTCACATTGACTTACCAAACATTTGTTATGAACTAAGATTGTATTACTTTGGGTCAATAACCCCCTATCAAATGAGCCCTTATATTACTAAGGGTCTGTTTGTTTTAAGGGTGTGGAATGAGTTTTAGTTTGACAAAATATTATTTAATTGTTTGGTTTACTCTTTTTAATAAAGGAATGAGACTTGAATGATAGAAGTGATAATAAGTCACTTACCATAGTTTCAAGTGAGATTGATTATATTTGTGGGCCATGTCTAATTTTCACTCTCTGTATGTGAACTTTTTTAAATTTTTTTGTACTTTCATTTTTACTATTTTATTATTTATATAATATATTTTAGTAAAATTTTATTATAAAATATATCTAAATAAATACATTTTCTGTCTCCTAAACCAACTTCAAATCCAAATCAATACCGAATCCAAATCCGAATACAACCCCATTTA
This sequence comes from Chrysanthemum makinoi, assembly GCA_910596185.1. NCBI lineage: Eukaryota > Viridiplantae > Streptophyta > Magnoliopsida > Asterales > Asteraceae > Chrysanthemum > Chrysanthemum makinoi. The sequence goes on along the minus strand of OU343224.1, from coordinate 357,114,335 downwards.
TAAACCAAACGTACCCTAAATGATTATATAACCAATGGCCAAAACAACAATCTTATGGCCAAAACAACAATCTTAAGCGTCACAACTTTGATGTGCATGCTTTTTCTAGCAAACGCGATGCTGGGTGGTCGTACAAAGATCACGGACGTGAAAAACAACTATGAAGTGCAATAACTAGGATGATTTCCTACTGAATAATATAAATTTGTAGAAGTTGTTTAGGCTCTGAGTCAGGTGGTGTCAGTAACAATACTAGAAATTGTATCTAACCACAAAGTATTGACTTGGTTCATCTAAATCCAAACTGGACCAAGAACAAGACTTAAAATTTGGGTTGAAAATATAAACTGAAGCCAAACAAATGAACCAATTCAAAATCCGTAACTTAAGTTCTCACTATTTTATTTATTTATTTTTTACATTTCAACAAAATCACAATTTTTATGTATAAGGTTAAAATTTATGTAACTAAAAACAACGTACTTTCTTCAACATCCTGTTTATGTACTAGTTACACTTTATATTACAAAATTTCAAATTTTGTTTTAATATGCACACGTGCAACTTTTTTTCTCATCCAAAAACGATATAAGAAAGTACAAGTTTTCAATTCAAGTATCCAACTTGTCTTGTCCCAGGCCCGGATTTGGCTATGGGCCATAAGGGCGACGGCCTAGGGGAAGCCCAAAAGGAGGGGCAGCAATCTAGAGATCCATATCTGTATATATACTATCTTAACTTTTGGCCCATTTAAAAAAAAAACCTGCTACACATTAATTTTGAAACGAAAGTTACGAAACCTACGTCATTCACTCATTCATTGGTTGACTAAATCACTAAATATTTAATAAAATATAACGGCAGTTTTACAACTTGGAAGAAAAGAAAACGATAGGCAAGGCTGAAGGCTGTTTGATGGCATTGTGATCACGGGACTTAAGTTCCGAATTGGAAAGGGTTTAAGAGCTTTAGGTACAGTAGTGGCTGATGGCTCAAGCCATGACCAACGGCACCAACCGACGGCGCCACAAACCATACCAGACCTCGGATGTTAGTCTCTTGTGCCACCACCACCAGCCCACGCGGTGAGATTTTATTTTGGTTTTTTTTTTGGGTTTTGTGTTTATGTGTTTGTGTCTTATGTTTATTTGTGTGTTGTGTGTTGTGTTTGTGATGTGTTTGTGCGATGTGTTTTTTTTTTGTTCTCCGGATTTGCAGGTTTTTAAGATGAAGAAGACAACCAAAAAAGGTGTTGAACTTTCACCGGAGTATATATTTAAGTACTACAATAATAAAAGCTGGAGTAAATGGACACTAGTTTGTTTTTGTGATTACCTAAAAGTATAAAGTAGACTCCTTTTCTTTTTTTCTTTTTAAATAAATAACTAAAGCACAATAACAAGACTTTTATTCTTTTATACTTAACAGGTGTTTTTAATGGAATTTCTTTTACTACTGTTTTTATTCGGGCTTCAAAATACGATAGTGGTTAGAAATCCGGGTTGAAATTTTGTGTTGCCTTGTCGAGCAATTATGAAACCTTACTCACTAAATTGTATTTTTATTTACGCGAGAAACAAACGAATTCAGGCCTTATATTATTCCCGAAACAAGTTTACTTTTTTAACGTCTAATTTTGATTTTACGCATTTTTTTCCATTTAATGTACTTTTTCAATTTGATAACTTTCTTTATTTATGTAATGTGTTTTTTACTAATGAAATTAAATTTTAGTTATATATATTGTTTTATTTAAAAATGAAGAAAAAAAAACCACAGCACCACAAAAACTGGTGTTATGCTAAGGAGGGAGTTTTTGGTGCCATAAGCAAAACTGGTGCCATCGAGAAAAAATGCTGAGGTGGCATAACTTTTTTCTACGGCACCACCTGTACCTCTAGTGCTCTAACAAACAAACGATAGTCTTTTTTTCTCTTAAAAAATTTGATCAGGTGATATTGTTCCATACTTATTATTTTTGCTTTTGTTGTATATTAGATAATTTACCCTCTATTTTATCATGTTGCGTCATTCACAACCGTCACGTGCTCAAAATAAGAAACGAAAAAAAATTCAACAAGAATTAGAGTGACCTCAACACTGTTCTATAGATGGGTATGTAGTTAGAACGAAAAAAAACAATAATGTTGAAGTAAATAATGACGATGTTAACGTTAATATATATAATGAAAATCCTGTGAATAATGAAAACCTAGAAAATGATAAGGTTAACGTTAATGATGATAATGAAAAACCTAAAAACAATGAAAATCTAGGAACTAATGAGCAGGGCCGGATCTGAGCATGTGCAGAGTGCTCGACCGCACAGGGCCTCTGTTTTTTTAGGGGCCCCAAAAATTTGAGCACGACGAGTGATATAATAACCTTTAAGTTTAAAATTGATGATTGAGTGTTCTGAAACATAAAAAAGAATTGATTCTTGTCATATTATTGAGTTTTAAATGATTTTTCAGAAAGTATGAAAACATGTAACTGGGTTAGTGACGGAAGGAAGAAGATGACGAGTTTTGGCCAATGTCACTTTTCACCCCCAAAGTCTATAGTGTTTACATTTTTTTCCTAATTTAGTTCTATTGATCTTAATAAAAGGAAAAGAACTTATAAAGAATTGCAATTTCCGACCTTATTTTATACAGATGATTAAATACTACACTTAATTGTACTTCGCATAGGTGTGCAACATTCAAACCGAAAAACTAAATTAAGACCGGACCGGATCATTGGATCTAGATGGCTGGGTTGTTTTGATCAATGTGTGCCTAGCCAATTTTGTTTTTCAAAACCGGGTTAGATATTCAAAAAAAGGGCTTGGAAGCTGTAAATGATCAAGTTTTGGATCAATATTACAGTGTGGTTCTCAGTCATACCCCTCTTTTTTCTACAGTCCTATACCCCTTGTTCTTGGAAGCTGTAAATTATCAAACAATCGTTTGTAACAAAGTTTAAAAAACAAAATTGGCTACGCACACATTGAAGAGTTAAGACATTTTATGTGTACGCTGTAAACTTTGATCATGTTTAGCTTTATATTCTTGTTTATAAATCTCTTTCAAGTTTGTTCCTTCACCTATGTGGGACAAAGTCACAAGATCCAAACTCATTTCCTTATTAGTCACCTTTGTGTATGAGCTTTTTGGTGCTTTTAGTTATTTCAAACTGAATAATTACTTACACAATGTGACAACTGGCAATTTAGGGAGTCTATTTTAGGTAACCGCATTACGTTAAACTAAACCGAGCTTTGCCTTTATCACTATTTTTATAAACCATGACTTGATTTTATATCGTCTATTGGTTTTTACGGATTATTTCACTATTAAATGAGTTATCGTATGAGTTTTAACTCTATTTGGTAGGCACTATTCGATTCGCACTAGAAAAGCCTAAAACGAGAAATATTGTAACTTTTAGACCGTAACTCGAAAATTGACAAATAAATAGTCAAAACTCGTGGAAAAACGTAAATAACGATGTTAGAAAGTCGAATGAACGTCGTGGGACACTCGGGGGACAATATATGAGCTCGGGAATGGGTAAATGGGATAGTTTACGAAAAATGGCGACCACGGCCCCTCCTTTTTCACCTTGGCCGGCCACCCCCTCCACTTATTTTATTTATTTATTAGTCCCTAGCTCCCACCCTTAAATACCCCCTCATTTCTTCACTATTTCATTTCTCTCTCTAAAATTCACACACATTCACTTTCTCCCTCTACTCTCTCTCTCCCAAAAAATAAAACCCTAACCCTAGTTATAACCACCACCGGCCGCCGCCCAATTCCAGCCACCTTCGGCCACACGACGGCGCGTGACCACCCACCTCTACCACCATATTAAAGATCTTTTCATCCTCTTTCCAACCATATATAATACTCTCACTAAAACCTTCATTAACATCTTCAAATCTTAAGATTAAGATTCGGATTTTTAGGGTTTCAAGCAGGTTTTGCAATTCGTGCTTGAATAAGGTAAATGTAACATGGGTAACGCTTGTTTAAGCTATAATAAGCCATGTATGGCAAATTAGGGTTTCGACCCTATGTAGAAATTTGGGGCTTTTGGTTTAAACGTGGAATTAAGTCTAATTAACATCTAAATAAAAAAGTAATTAGTGTTTGGTGAGCATGTGGTGTATCAATTTGATGGGTTTATGCATTTTAGGTCTAGTTTCATATTTTTTGTTTGAATAGATGATGGGTTTTGTGTTTGGTTAATGATTGGAGCTTTAATGATTGTATTTGGATGTTGTGGAATTGATTTGGGCGGTGTTTGGTTGGATTTCGACGTGAGCATGGGGCGTACGTGCCACCACACCCACGTTGGGTTGTGTTTGGTTGGTGTACGTGACCCACTTGGGCCACGGGTCCGGGTCGGTCGATTTGGTAGCTTGTTGGTTAATGTAGTTGAGGTTTAGATGCACGTTGCAAAGTCTAGGGCTTGTTTGGTTCACGTGGTCTTAACGCGTGACGCGTGTCATGACCATTAGGCTCATAAACATTGCTTTGGGTATATTTGGTTGATTGATTGGTTGGCGAGATTGTTTTGAGTTGATTTGGGATTGAATTGCGATAGTATGACTTTTAAATTGACTCGATATATATATATATATATATATATATATATATATATATATATATATATATATATATATATATATATATATATTGTCAACTTTGAGCTACGTCGGTGTTACTTTGACTTTTTAGTCAATAGTTGACTACAAAAGCTGTAACATGGACTTTAGTATAGATTGGACTATTGATTGATTAAAAGCCGAGAAGTCATGACTCGTGCTTGTGGACTAAAACGAATAACTATATAAACTATTGAATTTGATTAAAATATATATATATATATATATATATATATATATATATATATATATATATATATATATATATATATATATATATATATATATATATATGAAAATGCTAATAGACTATGAAACATTAATAATGAAAAGGTTTTTATACCAAATTAACGATAACAAGAATTATCTTGTTATTTACTATTTTAAATGGAAACTAACGACTAAAAATGGAAATGTTTTATTATAAATAAACATTTAATGTTTCGAGTACACGTTTATCGATACATGCCAATTATGGGCATTTAATACTAGTTTTTCAAGTATTTATTTACTTACGTTATGTGCATGGGTTACGGATAACCTAACGTTAATAGTGTTGATCCACGTGGGTAGCGGATTTATTGGGTTGACGAATATAATAAGAGCCCGCTAGGTACGTTGGGTAACCTTATTAATGGGTGAATTATCCTTATGACTCTTTAGGATACGATTGATTTATGGGATAATAAGCGACACGAGTAAATAAACGAGTTTATCGAGTTGACGAATTCGATAAGGTCTACTATTTATTCCGAAACTTATTGGACTATGGAGCTTATCGTTTATAGGTCTCATTGTGTTGCATTGAGTTATATATTGGTTGTTTAAGTGCATTCATAGCATCATATTGAGTCGATACACCCACATGAGGAATACCAAGCACTAGGATTAAACGGCGAGACAAGACATTTTTGGAAATAACGAAATGGAATACATTGGGGTAGATAACGTTGATTTCGAGAAATATATATATTAAAGTTGGTCTACATTAATAGGTTGTGCCGAGTCGATAGTTACTGTGCTGTGATTACCGTTATCTTCGCTAGTGTTTATGTGCGTTGATTGCTTGAGGTGAATAGCCCACTTTTATCTACGTTTTAACTAAGTTTTAACTACATTGGGGTGAGAATCATGCTACTGTTTTCGGACCGTGAAAACTATTTGGATTTGCTTATATGCTTGACTCTTTAGATAGATGTGCGGTAGTTGTTGCCTTAGACTAGGGTAGCAATCTTAATTGCTATAACCGTTGCCTAGCTAAGAATAGACTTCTACCTCGACCTAGTCCGGGGTTGGCAATTGTTCTAGATTTTGCCACGACAGTGCTGGACTAGAGCCGCTGGGCCGAGTAATCCCCGATGCGGATATGTTTATGGTTGGTGATCCGGTAGGATCAGGTATTATCTATCTTAGGTCTTACATAGCAAATCAACCCTACAGTCCACTATGATTTTGTTGAACTTAAACCTATGAACTCACCAAGTAGAATGACCTTTTACATGATTTCTCGTGTGTTTGAAAGGTGTTTGGAATACATGATTGGTGGAAGATTGGCAAGGAGGCGGGGTTCAAGGATCATTCCTGACTCTGATAAACTTTAGGGACCAATTTTATTAAATCATGTTTTGGGCCTAATATTTATACTTTTGGATTAAATGTTTTGAATACTTAAATTTGGTATTGGTTTTGAATGTTAAATGACTATCTTTGCTATACTTGTGTGCGATACCAATCCAATAGTAACGCCCTGAAAACTTGATTAAGTCTTCCACGTGACCGAGATTGGGGGTGTTACAGATTGGTATCAGAGCTCAAGGTTATAGAGAATTAGGTATTTTATAAACCCTAAACTATAACCACTTTTAAGAAAAATTGATCCTCGACCGATGCACGTCCGCTTGCCAAGCCGAAGCTTCTTATTTGATTATGGTATGTACTGCCATTTGAATTATGAGATGAACTGTTAAGGGATATTATGAACTGATTATGGAAACGTTATGATTTGGAGATATGATTATTGATTTTGGGCAAATGAGATGTGATTATCGAGATACTACGGTATTGGATTTGAGTAAACGGTATATTACGATTTTGGAATTTTGAGCTCGATTGATTTGATATGGGATTATGTGATAGAATGGAACTTATGTGTTTTATTTAAAGGCATATTTTGAGAAATGCGGTACCTACACTTTTAAAGGTTTCATTATGTGATATATGTTTTGGTTAAGTTGATGCGCTTATTAAAACTAGTTGTTTCGAAAACTTATACCTACCCTATGCCATTGTCACAGACTATGCCTTCACTAGCTTTTGATGTCTCGAGGAGGTCCTGCTGTTGCTAGTTCACCAGCATTGACTCTCATGACGGTTGCGCAGGGTGATCCTTATGAGATCGCCCGTCACACTAGTTCATCATCATCAGATCGCCCTAGCTCGTCTAGGCAACTTACTTTACATCAGGTCTTAGCGCGAGCACGAATTCTAGGCTTGCTTATAGCACTGTCCGCATGTCCAGCAGACCATCATCATATTATCCGTTTAGCGCCCACTCTCTTCTCTGTCATCACCACCAGCATCACCATGTCTTAGGAGGCCTAGATCTCCTAGTACCACCTCGATTTTTACTCTGCAGAGACTCCGACTCATGGACTCTCCCTCTATGGATGAGGGCGGGGAGGAGCATGAGATTGAGGAGCAGTATGTAGATGAGGATGAGGATCCTCAGAAGGAGGATGATGAGGATATCCAGAAGGGGTACTCCTCCATTGCGAGTCCACATTCTCCCACCAAGTTCTCTTTGCTGAGCCCGAGTCCTCGGATGGCCTTTAGACATCGACTCACCACCTTACTCACCTTATATAGGTAGCCCTAGGATCTCGAGATACCATCGAGATTGCTTCAGAGCCCGAGGAGTATGGAGGTACGGGTTCGATCGGAGGAGGATTATATCCAGAATATTAGTCTCAGTAGGTTGTCAGATCGATTAGATGGAGTGACGAGGACTGGTGTAGAGGATTTGAGGATAGATTTAACTAAGATAGAGAAGAAGTCGATGGCCTTGAGAGAAGGTCCGCTTCGGACTCTTTGAGCAGGTTGGAGACTGGCATACAGAGTGCTTGACAGCCTTGGAGGCAGACCAAGCGCTTCAGTGCAAGGTCGATGGTTTGGAGAAGGAGGTCGTGAATCTTAGGAAGGACAGCGACTCTCAGCGTTTGGGGATTTTGTCAATATGGAGAGTGATGGATGACGTTTGGAGATCATTTAGGAGTGCTCATAATCGTGACTAGATAATATTAGATTCATGGTTTTGTACCATCTTGAAACTAAGTAGTACTTGGTTCGAGATGTAGATCTATCTTAGTTGTCTTAGTAGTATCGTCGTTAGGATCGTTTTTGATTTCTTCGTATCCTTCCATGTGTTTCCACTTTTGAAACCTATGCGTTATGGTTATTGGAACGTGCATCCTTAGTTACGACTCGGTATCTGATTGTTTCGCTTTGATACGTTTTATCCCCTGGCCTTGATTATGTATTCAGCGTTATTGGGTGATCCTTGGAACCCAACTCTATCTTTAGAGCTTGAATTGTGAACTTATGAAACTGTTCTTCTTGCCTTAAGAATGATGGCAACAAGACGAAACCCGCTTAGGAACAAATGTAGTAGCTCCCGCCGCCGTTGTTGCCCTCGCTCGCCGAGGTCGTCGTCCGGCCCCGACCACACCACCGTTGAGAACTTGAACACGATAACCCAGCTTTAGAAAACCCGAAGGTGAACGACCGTCTTGAGAATGGTCCGTTCCACAAAACCCTCCACCTGTGAACCCAGCCCATGTTGACAGTTAGTGGCGCAGCGTGATTTGAACGCTAGCTGAGACTAATCTCTCTAACACCTTAGTGGAACCCAATGCTGAATCGAACTCGAGGTTGTACCTACAAAGAGTTTCGATTCTGTGGTCCCATTGAGTTCGGAGGAACTGAGGGAGTAGTTTACTTGACTAGGTGGTTGGAGAAAAATGAATATGTGTTGCCGTTAGTAATTGTGAGGAGGACTGTAAGGTTAAGTATGCAACATTCACCTTGAAGGACGAAGCGTTGACTGGTGGAACAACTATCACAGATCAGTAGGAATTGATGTAGCTTATAGTATGACTTAGACTCAGTTTAAGACTCTCCTGATCAAGACTTACTGTCCTAGGAATGAAGTTAAGAAGTTAAAGAGTGAGTTCTGGAACCATAAGGTTAAGGGTACTGACATGGCGACTTATACTCGTCGTTTCCAAGAGTTATTGATAACGCTACACTCGTCGTTCGGGGTCAAAGGAGCTTCCTTTTCTTCGAGCAAGTTTTATAACACCCTAGGCAGTGAACCTAATCGTTGTAGTGTAGTATTAGGGTAAGCCACGGGTATTGATATCGTTCTCTAGGGGAATAGGAATGCTAGTGAGAAGTTACTACGCTAAGGTTGGGGTTGAGGAAGATTATTTTTTTATCTTTTTATGTTTTTAGAAAATGGAAAGGTACGAATCTCGGGGTTTGGATTTGGGGGTTGGTATTTCTACCGATTACTCTACTAGTCTAATTATCTAATCTAAGGTGTATGTAGTCTATGTCTAATTATTGTGTGCTCGTATGATAGTTTAAAGATGTGTTTACTTAGGTTTTATTACTCCTTAATTATCTCCTATTGATGGTTGAATTGTCACGTCCTTATTCTTAATTGCGTTGTGTGTCTAAAGTCGTAGGGTATGCGTTTATCCCTAACTCTTTGAACTTACCAAAGGGTCTCGTCTACAATAACCTCTAGAAACTATAAACTCTAACTCTAAGGCACTCTTTGGGTGGTTTATCCTACAACCGCTCTAGGTGTTATAGTCTAAGGTTCACAAAGATTAATCAAACATTAATTACACAACGAATGACTTATCGCATTACTAGATCATTAAACAATTAAGATAAGAGACAACCAATCAATATTCAATAATTAAGTTTCATATTCCCTAAGCAAACACACAAATAAATTAGCCGGACATGGAGAACATGCAAGCATACACACAAATAATTGAAGACATAATTGTATTAATGAAGTAAAACACTTATCTTGATATAAGATAGGGTTTGAAACCCTAAAATACTGTACAAGACAGCCTTGGTTCGGTTTAGGTTTTTACTCCAAAAGACTACACACTAAAACTGAAAAATTCGAATTCTATATATAATATTACAAGTGCGACGGCGTCACCTTATGAGTTGTGACGCCGTCGGGTCGCCGTCATTAGGGTTTCGTCTTGGCCACGTTAGTCTTGCGACGGCGTCACCTTGTGCTTGTGACGCCGTCCCCTTCAGTCTCTGATGCCGTCTGGATCAAATCTAGGCCGTATGAGTTGCGACGGCCTACTCTTTTAAAGCCTGACACCGTCACTTGAAAATAAGAAATTTGGCTTCTGTCCCGTCACAAAATGCTCCGACGGCGTTGCAGTTAAGCAGTGACGCCGTCACCTTGTATTTCAGCAGCTTGAGTGTCTCGATTCTTGACTTTGGCCATTTTCTTCGTATATCCGCGGCTTTTCGTCCAAATAAGTGCCATTACAGCAATTTGCCTTCAAGAGACCTAAAAAGTGAAAAGGAACGATATTAAGTAATAACGGATACAAAAGTGATCAAATAAGGGCTTAAACGACCCCTCAAAAAGGTACATTTTAAAACCTTATCAAATATCCCTACACTTGGTATTTGCTTGTCCTCAAGCAAATGTGCTTTTAGCCAATTAATTTATAAGTTAGGGGTCATGAAGCATTGGTTTAAAACAGTCCACAACACATATAAGCCCCGCAAAAGTCATAACAAGCATGGAAATCACATACTAGCACCTCACATGGGGTGTTTGGATACTCACATCTCTCGGGTGTATATGAAATATATCAAGTTGGAAATGGAAGATAAACACTCATTGACCGGTCCTAGTACATAGATTACCATAGGCTTGAGAATAGATCAAACCTCCATCGCTTTGGCGTAAGCACCTAGGAAAGACTATCAAAGAGGTCTTTTAAAGGGTTGTAACGTTAGGCTTACGGTATGGAAACAAAGGGTTTGGTGGGATAGGCTATTTAGTGGTGGCAAGTAAAAAATCTCTATGTTACAAGCATACGAAGAATGACGTTGCTAAGCCAAGACTCAACACTCTAAACTCTAGATAACTGAAACAAACAAACATAAATTTAAAGATAGATGTAGGATTGTAGCCTGTTTTTTTTTTTTTTTTTTTTTACACTCTATTTTTTTTTTTTTTTTTTTTTTACACTCTATTTTTTTTCTTTTCTCTTTTTCTATTTTTTTCGATTTTTTTTTTCATACACTTTTACTCTACCATCCTCTACGGTAACATCAAAATGATAGGAATTTATAGGCACATCCCTACACTTGAGTTTTTATTACTCTAACACTAACTTGACCCGAATTGAAAAGATCAAAACACTTGGGGTATATTATTACGCAAATAAGGGAATTAATGTTCCCTTCCAGTCATTAAACTTTAACTTTTCCCATGATTCCCAATCGTCTCAAAACTGTGTACAAAGGATATGACTCGACTTAGCAACTCATGCAAGCAACTAGATAATTGAACTAAGGGTTTAGGGTGATAACAATAATGCACTAAAAGTGAGTGCATACAAGGTAGGTTAAGGCGATTTGGGTGTACATTTGGGGGTGGGGTGTAAACAATGCTCTTCATTGATATTCCAGAAAAACCAAAATATCACGAGAACCGCGAAAAGGATAGGCTCTGAGGGGTTAACTAGGGGTATCATGTACTAAAGATGAGTACAACGCAAAGGTGTGAGGGAATTACTCAACCGATGTGGAAGAAGTAATTATAATACGGGTATCAAACAAGGGTTATCCTAATGCCTCTTATCATTTAGTTATTCCTAACTACACAAGTGTAGTCTTACTAGCGATCTCGGAATGCATCACAAAACAAGTTCTAGAATCTATTATACTACCGGTTCACACTCTAAGCATTAAAGATGAATGCTTTAATTCCTACTAATCTAAGGGCGATCCTCACATTTTGGGTGGAATTTAGGTGGTAAAGGGTTTTTGTGCTAGTCATGCAACTTCCTATCCATGAGACGCTTTTGTTAAGACTAATGGCCCAATCCTATATGTCATGAAAAATTAAAAATTTGGTGCCAAAATTACCCTAACCGACATTTTCTCATGGTTTATTACACAAATACAATTGGACAAAGCAAATAATCAAGGATAAGCATAGTTTCAAAGTTCCCATTTTATTTTCCCTCCCTACACTTAAACTGAACATTGTCCCCAATGTTCCCCGAAAGTATCAAAGTTATGATAGTGGAAGGTAATTAAAAATGAAAGAAACTAATACTCCCCTGATTAGCTTGGTAGGATCCGTGTAAAGTGGTGGTAAATCCTTTTCAAGAAAAATGTATGCGTGAAAAGCTCTTTCCAACCTTATGTATCTTCTTCTTGATAAATTAAACCTGCACACTTAAAGAAAACGAACGAAACCTTCGCGTAAAATCGGCGGTAATAATATATATAAGACTCGACTAAACTAGGATATAATGCTTGTGGAATGGATGTTTACAGAATTTCTGGAAAATTAAGACCTGGAAAATTCCAAAAATTAATAAGTAGCACAGAAAACGAGAAAAAGTAATCAGTTGTTTCTGCTCCTTCCTGACGCCGTCAGGTTGCGATCCTGACGCCGTCAGGTTATCCTGACAAAAACTGGTCTGCGATTTTCTAGAAAAAATTATGGAAAATTTACATCTTTAGAATCTGGAAAAATTTATGCAAAACATCCATTATGACTCGATACAAGCATTTGACTCGAACAAACACACATATATATCTTTTAATTAATTGTTATTCTCATGTTTACGTTTCTTTTGAAAACGTGTGTAATCCTCCCTACACTTATCCTTTATGTAAAATACCTTTATATGTGATTAAGATGAGGTTAAAAACAAAATAAAGCATTTTTACAAATTTAAACACGAGATTAAACAATCAATAAAAATGATATGACACTAAACAAGCAAACAATTAAGCATGGGTTGCCTCCCACGAAGCGCTTTTCTTTATTTATTTGTCTTGTAGCTAGACTATAGTCGTGTGCTCCTACGTACCGATATAAGTAAGCCTATCCTTGACAATGTCATAAGGATCAAACTTATATTTAAGTTCTAGTAGTATGTTCGTTCGATATGCCTTTTCAAACTTCTCTCCATCGGGATCATAGATTGTTATCCTAATGTGCCACTCTCCATTACCTTCACTAGGCGGTCTATCCCAATCCCACTTATGTTTAGGCTTCTCAATTTTCCACCTATTCATGACAAGGTTGACGGGCAAACTTCCTAGGAACTCTGTCATTTTCCTAAATACTAAGGCGTCCTCGACGGTTCACTTCCATGTCCTAGCCATTTCTTTTCATGGAAAGTTGCTTTACTAGCAAAGGCTTCATCTAAGTAGAAAGGTCGTTGTGGACCTATGAGGTTCTTATCTATCCAAGGTCCATATCTAGAAGGTGCTCTATCCAACCTAATCTCATGTGGGATTTCCTCTTCTTTGTAGTAAGTATGCTTTTGACATGTAGATTGACCTAGCACTCCCCTCTCCTACCACTATCTTGGACATCTTACAATCGATGATAGCACTAGCGGTAGCTAAAAATCCTCTTCCTACTAGTAATGGGCATGTCGGGTCCTTATTCATGTCTATCACATGAAAGTCGGCCAAAAGAGTCAATTCTCCTACGTGTACTACCATGTCTTTTATTATCCCTACCGGATATGCAACACTACCGTCCGCTAAACCTAAGATGGTTTCCGTTGGTTCTATCTTATCTAAGTTAAGGCTTCTATGGAGGGACAACGGAACAAGATTGATGCATGATCCTAAGTCGGCTAGAGCATCGAGAGGTTTGGAAGTTCCAAGCCTACACGGAAGAGTAAATAGCCCGGGATCGTCTAACTTCTTAGGTAGATTATTTCGCACAAAAGCGGACCCATGTTTTCCAAGTTTAAGTTCTAACTCATATCTGTCTTTTAAAGCATTATAATAAGGTGCATGAGCTAAGACTTCAAGAACCGGTTTTTCTTGATGGAGTTCCTTGTACTCCTCCTCTAGATTAGGCTTGGGTTCGTGGTTGACGGGTTTCTTAAGAGTAGGTTCTACCAATGGTGTAGGGCCTTGGTACCTCATTTTGGATGGCTTGGAACCCTTTTTGATAGCATTTACCGAGTGAACCGTTGGGTGTGAGGGCATGGATGTGCACTCTCCCATGGTGAACAAGAATATGAAGTCGACGAAATCGAATTCACTTTTGGGTTCTTTATAGTATCACTTGGGAGTGCTCCAATTTCCCGTTCATTAAAGGCTTTTAAGAGGGCATCAAGCTTGTTTGTCATCTCGCTTGTCTTGCTTAAAATCGGCTTCAAACTTAGTCAATCGAGTCTCTTGAGATGACATGAATCTAGATGCAATTGCCTCAAGATCCGTGGGTTCCCAGTTTAGAGAATTGAACCTATTAGGTGGACTAGATGAGCTTTGGGGTGTGCTTAAGTTTTGGTTCCACTTAAGGTTAGGGTGATTTTTCTCATGAGGGATTGTAAGAGTTTCCTAAGTTGTTTTGTTCAGGCTTGAAAGTGTACCACTTCTCTCCCGCTCCGTCGGTACGCATGGAGGCGTAGTCCGCAAAAGCTTGTTCGAGGAGTCTTGTGCAATCACGAGTGTCATGGGGACCACTACATAACTCACAAGGTAGAGTGATTTTATTCACTTGATATGAAGACTTAGGATTTTCGTAGGAACTCATTAGGAATTTAACTTGATCTTCAAGTTCGATCATCCTACGGTCGAAAGATTGTGAGTCAATGGGAGGCAAGGAGATTGCCTTAACGGTTTTGGGCAACTCACGGGGGTCATTCCCACTTTAATTGTCATAGAGAGCAAGGTCCTCTATTATACCCCATGATTCTTCCGCGGTGAGATCACTAAGTCTTCCACCGGCCGCTTGGTCAATGGATCGCTTGGTGGGGAAGTTGACATGATCATAGAAGATTTAAACTTGGAGCCAATGATCAATGCCGTGATGAGGGACTTTATGGAGTAAGTCCTTGAATCGAGTCCATGCTTCGTAGAGAGATTCACATTGACGTTGTTGGAACATCAAGATGTCATTCCTAAGCTTAGTGGTTCTCCCCGGTGGGAAAAATTCAGCAAGGAAGCGAGAGGTGAGATCATCCCAACTTGAGATGGATCCGGCGGGAAGTCGCTCAAGCCAATTACTAGCTTGGTCCCGTAGAGAGAATTGGAAGAGACGCAGACGCGTGGTCTCCCGAGTAGTAGCATCAAGGTCAATGGAATCGACAATTTTAAGGAAATCCCTTAGATGCTGATTTGGATCTTCGGAACGAAGTTCATGTAATGCACATCCGTTTTGCACCAACCGGATGGTGTCGGATCGCAGGGCCGTAGTTTGGGCTTGGTCGGGAAGCTCAATGGTGTTCCTATAGCCTAGGTGGCTTGGTCTCGAGTATTCACCAAGAGTACGGGCTCTTGGCGGGTCAATTGGTGGTGGGTTGATGAATGGTGGGTGGTTATCACCTTCCATGATGAAAAGTGATGGGATTACGAACAAAGGTCACGAAGAAGAGGGATAGACTACGAGGAAGCTAAAAATAAGAAAAAATTTACTTGATAGGAATCAAGCAAAGAAACCTAAACGAGGTGGACTACTAACTAGCTATTCTATTCCCCGGCAGCGGCGCCAAAAACTTGATAACGCTACACGCGTCATTCGGGGTCAAACGAACTTCCTTTTCTTTGAGCAAGTTTTATAACACCCTAGGCAGTGAACCTAATCGTTGCAGTGTAGTATTAGGGTAAGTCACGGGTATTGATATCATTCTCTAGGGGAATAGGAATGCTAGTGAGAAGTTACTACGCTAAGGCTGGGGTTGAGGAAGATTATTTTTTTATCTTTTTATGTTTTTAGAAAATGGAAATGTACGAATCTCGGGGTTTGGTTTGGGGGTTGGTATTTCTACCGATTACTCTACTAGTCTAATTATCTAATCTAAGGTGTATGTAGTCTATGTCTAATTATTGTGTGCTCGTATGATAGTTTAAAGATGTGTTTACTTAGATTTTATTACTCCTTACTTATCTCCTATTGATGGTTGAATTGTCACGTCCTTATTCTTAATTGCGTTGTGTGTCTAAAGTCGTAGGGTATGCGTTTATCCCTAACTCTTTGAACTTACCAAAGGGTCTCATCTACAATAACCTCTAGAAATTATAAACTCTAACTCTAAGGCACTCTTTGGGTGGTTTATCCTACAACCGCTCTAGGTGTTATAGTCTAAGGTTCACAAAGATTAATCAAGCATTAATTACACAACGAATGACCTATCGCATTACTAGATCATTAAATAATTAAGATAAGAGACAACCAATAAATATTCAATAATTAAGTTTCATATTCCCTAAGCAAACACACAAATATATTAGCCGGACATGGAGAACATGCAAGCATACACACAAATAATTGAAGACATAATTGTATTAATGAAGTAAAACACTTATCTTGATGTAAGATAGGGTTTGAAACCCTAAAATACTGTACAAGACAGCCTTGGTTCGGTTTAGGTTTTTACTCCAAAAGACTACACACTAAAACTGAAAAATTCGGATTCTATATATAATATTACAAGTGCGACGGCGTCACCTTATGAGTTGTGACGCCGTCGGGTCGCCGTCATTAGGGTTTCGTCTTGGCCACGTTAGTCTTGCAACGGCGTCACCTTGTGCTTGTGACGCCGTCCCCTTCAGTCTCTAACGCCGTCTGGATCAAATCTAGGTCGTCTGAATTGCGACGGCCTACTCTTTTAAAGCCTGACACCGTCACTTGAAAATAAGAAATTTGGCTTCTGTGCCGTCACAAAATGCCCCGACGGCGTCGCAGTTAAGCAGTGACGCCATCACCTTGTACTTCAGCAACTTGAGTGTCTCGATTTCTTGACTTTGGCCATTCTTGTATATCGCGCCCTTTTTCGACAAATAAGTGCCATTACAGCAATTTGCCTTCAAGAGACCTAAAAAGTGGAAATGAACGATATTAAGTAATAACGGATACAAAAGTGATCAAATAAGGGCTTAAACGACCCCTCAAAAAGGTACATTTTAAAACCTTATCAGTTATCATTGCTTTGCCCTGATATGGTTTGAACTGAAGAACTTAAGATTGAGAGGTATACTGATGGATTGCCTATAGCTACACGAAATGATGTCATCGATGCGAAGCCAATTAATTTGCATGAGGCAATTACTGTGGCTCAGCGTTTGATGGACTCTTATGTGCTAGAAGTAGGAGACAAGGGTAAGAATGATAGGAGTGATAAGAGGACGAGGAATGAAGTTGTTAAAGGGAATGGCAACAAACCGCATGAGACAGCCAGGGTGTTTGCCATAGGAAATGGAGAAAGGAAAGGTTATGAAGGTAGTAGGCCTATGTGTGGTTGTTGTAACTGAGACCACCATGGACTATGCCTGAATGTGTGTAGGAAGTGCTCTAAGTTAGGACAAATGGCCAAAGACTGTAGGTCTCGTCCACTTGCTGCAGCTCAAATGCAAGGAGGAGGGACAGGAAGGCCACTGTCACCTGTTTTGGATGTGGAAAGAAGGGACACTTTAAGAATGAGTTCTGAGAGCCGTGGATGAGAGGAAATCCTAGTAATGTAGGAGGATTTGCTAACCGAGGTGTAGGAGGTAATGGCTTAAACCCTGTGGCAACGTGAGGTTGTGGAAAACCAGGGAAACAATGGTGCTAGAAATCAGCAGAGAGACATGGAACAGGCGTGTTTACGCTATTGGGAAGGAAGCTGGTGAGGCCCCTAACGTGTTACGGGTTACGTCCTTCATAATCGCTATGCTTCCATACTGTTTGATACTGGTGCGGATATGAGTTTCGTATCCACCAATTTTATGCCATTACTAGGAATCTCCCAAACACCTCTAGGGTTTAGTTACGATGTGGAATTAGCCAATGGGAATAGAGAGAAGATAGACACCGTAATTCGTGGTTGTACCTTAAGTTTCCTAGACCGCCCGTTTAGTATAGGTTTATTGCCGGTTACCTTAGGAAGTTTTGACGTCATTATCGGAATGGATTGGTTATCGAAGAACGGTGCACACATCATCTATGATGAGAAGATTGTGCGTTTACCGTATGGCGGAAAAGTTCTGAGCATACAAGGAGATCGGAGCGACTGTGGAAATCCTTCCCGGTTGAGCATCATCTCTTGTATTAAGGCTCAGAAGTACATCGATAGAGGGGGTTGTCTTTTCTTGCTCGAATTTCGAAAAGAAAAGTGAGGAGAAGAGTGAAAGATACCTTAATGATGTACCCGTCGTTAGAGAATTTCAGATGTGTTTCCCGACGATCTGTCAGGGATTCCACCTGTCCGACAAGTGGAGTTCCAAATAGAGTTAATACCCGGTGCGACACCCGTAGTCCGGGCACCTTATCGACTCGCTCCAAGAGAATTGGAGGAACTGTCTAAACAGTTGGCAGAATTGTCAGAGAAGGGATTCATTCGACCAAGTTCTTCACCGTGGGGAGCACCAGTGTTGTATGTGAAGAAGAAGGATGGATCATTTCGGATGTGTATTGATTATAGGGAATTGAATAAGTTGACAGTGAAGAACCGATATCCGTTACCTAGAATAGATGACCTATTCGACCAACTCCAAGGAGCTAGTGTCTTTTCTAATATCGATTTACGATCTGCTTATCACCAGCTTAGAGTTCGAGAGGAGGATATCCCTAAGACTGCGTTTAGAACTCGTTATGGACACTATGAATTCCAAGTGATGTCGTTTGGTTTGACCAACGCGCCAGCGGTTTTCATGGATCTCATGAACCGAGTGTGTAAGCCATACCTGGATAAGTTTGTGATAGTATTCATAGACGACATCTTGATATATTCTAAGAGTAGTGAAGAGAACGAAGAGCATTTGAGGCTCATTTTAGGATTGTTGAGAGAGGAGAAACTGTATGCCAAATTCTCTAAGTGTGAATTTTGGATTTCATCCGTGCAATTCTTAGGTCATGTGATAGATATTCGAGGTGTTCATGTTGACCCAACTAAGATTAAGGCCATTAAGGAATGGGCAACTCCTAAGAACCCATCAGAAATCCGACAGTTTCTAGGGTTAGCAGGCTATTATAGGAGATTCATTGAGGGATTTTCCAAAATAGCTAAGTCGCTGACAAACTAAACAGAAGGATGTTAAGTATGAATAGGGAGAAAAGGAAGAAGAAGCATTCCAACTTAGAAGAAGAAGTTGTGTAGTGCGCCCATCCTAGCTTTCCTGAAGGAAGCGACGACTTTGTCGTGTACTGCGACGCTTCGCATAAAGGCTTAGGTGCTGTTTTGATGCAACGGGAGAAGGTGATTGCTTATGCATCCCGAAAACTTAAGAAGCATGAGAAAAACTACACCACCCATGACCTTGAGTTAGGTGCTGTAGCGTTTACTCTTAGGATCTGGAGACATTATCTGTATGGAACCAAGTGTGTAGTATTTACCGACCATAAGAATTTGAAGCATATCTTAGATCAGAAGGAACTGAACATGAGACAACGTCGTTGGTTAGAATTGCTTAGTGATTATGACTGTGAGATTCGTTATCATCCTGGTAAGGCTATTGTTGTGGCTGATGCACTTAGTCGTAAGGAGGACATTCCACCCCTACTCGTTCGATCCTTAGGAATGACCATTGTTTCGCCCTTACCGTCTCAAATTTTAGCCGCCCAAGCAGAGGCATTGACAGAAGAGAACCATCCTTATGAGAATCTTCATGGAATGGTAGAAAGTGAAAACGGCTTCTTGAAGCATTCCGACGGAACTTTATACTTCAGAGACATAAGCTGGATACCATTTCATGGTGGAATCCGTGAGTTGATTATGCATGAGTCGCTTAAATCAAAATACTCTATTCATCCCTGAGCCGATAAGATGTATCAGGACCTTAAAAAACTTTATTGGTGGCCTAATATGAAAGCCGATATAGCTCAGTATGTAAGTTGGTGCCTGACTTGTTCTAAAGTAAAGGCCAAACATCAGAAACCCTCAGGACTCTTAGTTCAACCCGAACTCCCGGAATGGAAATGGGAGCGAATAACCATGGACTTCATCACTAAATTACGGAGAACAGTTAGCGGCAATGACGCTATCTGGGTAATAGTTGATCGTTTAACTAAGTTTGCTCACTTCTTAGCTATTAGTGAGACCGATAGCCTTGATAAGCTTGCTCGATTGTATCTTAAGGAGGTAGTATCGTGTCATGGAGTACCGATATCTATCATTTCCGATAGGGATAGTCGTTTTACATCCCACTTTTGGAGATCATTACAGACAGCATTAGGAACAAATTTGGATATGAGTACTGCTTACCATCCTCAGACTGATGGTCAAAGCGAGAGAACCATTCAGACTTTAGAAGACATGCTTAGAGCCTGTGTTATTGATTTCGGCAAAGGTTGGGAGAGACACCTCCCTTTGGCTGAATTCTCTTACAACAATAGTTATCACTCTAGCATTAAGGCCGCCCCATTTGAGGCACTGTATTGCTGAAAATGTCGTTCTCTGTTTGTTGGCTGAAGTTGGCGAGAGTCAACTTACAGGTCCCGAACTTGTCCTATAAACCACTGAGAAGATAGTTCAGATTCGTAACCGGTTGCAAACCGCTCGTGATAGACAAAAGAGTTATGTCGATAGGAGACGTAAACCTTTAGAATTTCAGGTTGGAGATCGTGTTATGTTGAAAGTTTCTCCTTGGAAAGGAGTGATTCGTTTCGGGAAACGTGGAAAACTCAATCCCCGATATATTGGTCCCTTTACAATCCTGGAAAGAATCGGACCGGTAACATACCGCCTGGAGCTACCATCGGAATTGAGCAGTGTACACAATGTCTTTCATGTTATTAATCTTAAGAAATGTCTTTCAGAGGAAAACATAGTTGTGCCCTTAAGAGATATTCGTATTGATGAGAAATTGAATTTTGTTGAGGAACCGATTGAGATTATGGACCGTGAGATCAAAAGGCTGAAGAATAGCCGTTATTAAAGTTCGTTGGAACTCCCGACATTGACCGGAGTGAACTTGGGAACGTGGGACGTTTTCCGTAGGAAGTATCCTAAACTTTTCATGACATCAAGCAACTCGGAGTGAAACCCGGGACGGGTTTCTTCTGAGGCTGGGAGGCTGTGACAACTGGCAATTTAGGGAGTCTATTTTAGGTAACCGCATTACGTTAAACTAAACCGAGCTTTGCCTTTATCACTATTTTTATAAACCATGACTTGATTTTATATCGTCTATTGGTTTTTACGGATTATTTCACAATTAAATGAGTTATCGTATGAGTTTTAACTCTATTTGGTAGGCACTATTCGATTCGGCACTAGAAAAGCCTAAAACGAGAAATATTGTAACTTTTAGACCGTAACTCGAAAATTGACAAATAAATAGTCAAAACTCGTGGAAAAACGTAAATAACGATGTTAGAAAGTCGAATGAACGTCGTGGGACACTCGGGGGACAATATATGAGCTCGAGAATGGGTATATGGGATAGTTTACGAAAAATGGCGACCACGGCCCCTCCTTTTTCACCTTGGCCGGCCACCCCCTCCACCCATTTTATTTATTTATTAGTTCCTAGCTCCCACCCTTAAATACCCCCTCATATCTTCATTTCACTCTTTCATTTCTCTCTCTAAAATTCACACACTCACTTTCTCTCTCTACTTTCTCTCCCTAAAAATAAAACCCTAACCCTAGTTATAACCAGCACCGGCCGCCGCCCTATTCCGGCCACCTCCAGCCACACAACGGCGCATGACCACCCACCTTCACCACCATATCAAAGATCTTTTCACCCTCTTTCCAACCATATATAATACTCTCACTAAAACCTTCATTAACACCTTCAAATCTTAAGATTAAGATTCGGATTTTTAGGGTTTCAAGTGGGTTTTGCAATTCATGCTTGAATAAGGTAAATGGAACATGGGTAAAGCTTGTTTAAGCTATAATAAGCCACGTATGGAAAATTAGGGTTTCGACCCTATGTAGAAATTTGAGGCTTTTGGTTTAAACGTGGAATTAAGTCTAATTAACATCTAAATAAACAAGTAATTAGTGTTTGGTAAGCATGTGGTGTATCAATTTGATGGGTTTATGCATTTTAGGTCTAGTTTCATATTTTTGGTTAGAATAGATGATGAGTTTTGTGTTTGGTTAATGATTGGAGCTTGAATGATTGTATTTGCATGTTGTGGAATTGATTTGGGAGATGTTTGGTTGGATTTGGATGTGAGCATGGGGCGTACGAGCCACCACACCCACGTTGGGTTTTGTTTGGTTGGTGTACGTGACCCACTTGGGCCACGGGTCCGGGTCGAGTCGTTTTGGTAGCTTGTTGGTTGATGTAGTTGAGGTTTGGATGAGACGCGTGGAGCCGAAAAGCTTCTAGGCTTGTTTGGTTCACGTGGTCTTAACCGTGACCGTGTCATGACCATTAGGGTCATAACATTGGTTTCGGGTATATTTGGTTGATTGATTGGTTGGCGAGATTGTTTTGAGTTGATTTGGGATTGAATTGCGCTATTATGACTTTTAAATTGTACTTGATATATATATCTATATACATTATATATAAGAGGAGGCATGCCACGTCATAATGCCACTTGGCATCCCATAATGTCAAGTCATATTTCCATGTCATCACATTTTGTCCACGTCATTAAATATGGTGTCATTAATGCCACATCATTGAAATTAAAGCCATGTCATCATATAGAAGCACAAAAATCCGAATTAATTAGATTTAAAAATGACGATGATAGGAATTGAACTTGGGTTGTTTGTAAAATTAACACATATGATTACCACAAGACCAACCCATTTTTTTTATTTTATCTTGCAAGTCTAAATTTATAAACCTCCAACCAATTATCCACTGTATGTATTCCTTAATTATAGGTTTACACACTTTTAATTAATATCGTACCTTTTATTCATTCATCATACAAACCTCTATATTATACAAAACCCTAATATCATTCATATACGACTTTTTTTTTCTTTCAAAACTCTAATATCATTGAACCAGTTTATATTAAATCATGTACATTATATTGTTTTTTTCCGTATATTGATTCATTTTTTTATTCTCATTGATACAGTTTGAGAGAGTTTGGTTCACTGGAGGATTTTGAAGATGCTTCACACAAGGTACTTCTGTTACAATATATTTTAAGTAATGACAATTTGAATGGACTGAAACTTTATCATAATATATTTAGGCTCATCACCATGATGTATCTTTGGTTATAATGGTATGATTCTTTCATAACGAACCAGTTGGTATTAAATTTGGAACCCTTACCAGGTTTTTTATAATTATTTTGTTGGTTTGGGTCTCCTGCTAAACTTCAAATGAGTTAAGCTTTATTGTGAAATAATGATTGATCAATAATAGATGTTTCTTTGCATTCATGTTTATATAGACCACAACTTCTATAATAGAATTTATGGCTGAACTGAAGGTGTTAACACATGTTCATCACTTGAACCTGTTAATATCTAGAGATTTATGCAATTTGCACATTTGTGGAGGAGAAGATCAACCGGACTGGGCCAAAATAGGTGCTTCAGTATAAGTTTGGTTTGATTTTTAGGTGTTTTCATTATGCTGTGAAGTTTGGTTTGATTTTTATGTGATTTACTTGATTGTGTGTTTTATGAGTTTATGTGATTAGGAATATTAAATCAATGGTGGTTGTGAGTTGCTAGCAGTGAATCTGAGTATTTTTCTGACTTTCTTATTCTTCATAATCGTAAAACAAAACCAGAGCTCACAAATCCGGAATATCAAAAAAGTTAAATCATGATTTCTTTTTCTTGCAGATTGATTTATGCCATAGATTTTTAGTGAAGCTCCTTTATTCTTTCACATCGTCCTCAGCTTCTGGTGAACTCTTCTGACCACAAGGTCACGTTTTGAGAATTTTTGGATCCATTATCTGATATTCTCACTTCAAAGCGGTAAAGGTAAACACGTATCACGTGTTGATTTCTGACCTGGTCGTCTTGCCCCTGGAGGTTTTAGGGGATCATGAGCCCGTCCTGCACTACGTCATTTACCTCCACGAGTTGTTCGACGAGTTGCAGGACGTCTACCACCTGTTGATGAGCGTAGTGTTAGGAGGCCCACTACGATAAGAGATAGATGGCATGTTGTCCCCTTGCCACCAAGGGGAAGGCCAGTTGCTCATTCACCGAGGTCCTATGATAAGAGGCTACCTGGTATGCTTTATCATTTACAGTTGCAACATAATAAGTTTTTCTTGGCGTCTAAATAGTCTCAATACTGTAATCTTTTGCATACAGTTCATTCACACATCAAAAGCAGCTTGAAACGTGATTATAGCTGACGTGAGGAGCTGCCACTCAGGATTTCCGTTTTGATTTTAGAAGAGGGTAATGTCGTAAAGATTTGTATATTATATTCTACATATAGTTTGTCTAAAACTTATCATTATTAATATCCTATGTTACTGATGTTACACATAGTTATTATGCAAAATATGTGAACGAATACATTGAGGGTACGAGCCAACCATTTTAAAGAAAAGAAACGGCCAAAGCTTAGCTGATAATCTGCGTTCTGTTATGACCAAAAGAGCTATGATTAATGATGCAAGTGAACCCACTTTCAAGAAACAGATTTGTTATACTAACAAAAAAAAGGCCTAAATGGAATTGTTCTTGAAGCTTTTGTAGGTCTGATGAGCGCAAGCCTGTAAATGGGGTTGAAGAAGATCACAGGAAAGATGAAGCACTTCAGGGTTCTCAAGGTGATTCTGTTACTATATGAAGAGTGAAAGAAGAGAGCAAGGATTGTGCCTTAGATCATTCTCTTGGTGGAAGTCGAGTCAAATATAATAGATGAAAGGGGCGTTGCCACCACAGACTCTATGAAACACGAGTAAGCAAGTATTAATTTTAAGGGTTCATCTGAGAATGATAATGGATCACTTACTTCTCAAGGTTCTCTTAATGGCACCGTATGAAACATGGAACTGAAAGATCTCCACTCTCCTGTGCCTTATGCATGAAGGTATATGTCATGCACTCCAACGATTTAGTATGCCAGTTTCGTTTGCACATTTTTAAAGTAAACAGGTTACAAGCTACATATTATTGTTATGTTGCAGGTGGTAAGTATCATCCCGTTGAACGATGGGGCTGCTCCAAAGTTGATTGTAGTTCTGAATTATAAAGTTACTTAAATTGATCATTCTGCCATTAAAAAGTAATTAACCACACTTACCCCACACTGATTCCAACTTATTCTACTCCGTATCTCTTTTCTTTTGTCATCCACCCAACTCAAAACTAAGATAAGCGGTTGTTTTAGTAGTTTATCCATTATCCAATAGCTACAAAGTAGATCTCAAATGGGCGAGTTTACAAATAAAGAAATAGCTAAAAAGAGAATGGGTAGAACAGGTTGAAGGCTACCCAAAGTTAATGGATGCAACCTCCTAATAGTTGCTACATGATTAGCAGCTCTAGAAACTTTGCATTTATGTGTTTGTCATTGTTGATTACTTGCATCTACATAGAAAGTTATATGTTGCTGCTAATTTGTTATTCTGTTAGTTTGTTGATAAACATAATCATAACAAATAATTTCTTTAAACCCTTAAATCTGCCCACCTGAAATTAAGCTGACTAAATACGAAATACCTTAAAATACCTTATGTGATAATGATCAATAAAATACCTTAGATTTCTTTTATAAAAGCAGTTCATAATTTTAAATGGAATTTATAAACCTATTTGGTTAAATAGATATCAATAAAATACCTTAGATTTCTCATTGACAATGATTATACATAGAAAGATATAGTATATGATATTATTATTAGTATATCAGATTTACACTAATAATGTAGTATTAGAATATAGTACATTTTTAATATACAGATAAAACAATAATGTGGCACACCTGACAATAACTTTGACCATGTTTACCCTTCTTATTATGTGGCATGTGCTAACTAAAAAGAATGTCTGTAATAATTATCCTATAAAGTTTGCGCCTTTTTGTGACTGCAAATAGATCTGCCACCTCTTTATTAGTTTATTTGATCCTATGCACTAAAGTAATTGATTATTCATTGCCAAATGTTTAGAAGCCTTCAAAGAGTATCTTCCAAATCATTTAGTATACTTTGTATTATATTATGGTTACCATAATAGATTACCTATTTTTCTAATCTTACAATGGCGAAGAGCGGAAGATGGTTTATTTAACTTAAATCTATCTCGAAATGTTGCAATTTTCTGGGATTTTATGGATCAGTATCACGAAAATGTTGTATCTCTCTTAGGATAGAGGAAGTAATGCACTTTACTAATATGTCGTTGCATGTTTTCTTGGATCATGTGCAGGTATTTAATTTGATAAATCAAGAAGCATTTGTCCCATCAATAGGCATCAATGTGACTGGTATTTGAGGAAACCATTTGTAGCTAAACATAGATCAAGAAGCCTCTGTCTTTATTTCACTTGGGGTTTTTAACTATATATTACTATATATATATATTAATATATTACTAAACAAGGGGTTTTTAACTATATATTAGCCTAAACAAGGGGTTTTTAGTTGTCATGTTCAAGTATTATTTCTATCATCAGATCCACCAATCATGACCCAGACCCATACTTTCCGATTCATTACTATGCATGCTATTATCAGCTTTAAGAAACTTCTTAAAACTCACGAACCTGCTTACAAAGAAGATTGAGACAAACCTGATCATCTTGCAACAGCAAACCAACCATTTTTGTGTCCCGATATACAAACAGAAAATCTGAAACTTTCATTCGTGAGAGTATTTTCTGCATGACAAAGAAGTTGATGAGTGATGAGGAGCGGCTTATTTATAATCTTAAAAGGGTATGGTTTTTATTTCATTTTCTTTGGTTTTTGTTATATTTGTTGGATGATTGTGTTCTACTTTGCTAATCTGTACTCATGTGAGATAGGAAATGTTTATAAGATGCTTAAAAGTGAGCACATTAACAAATTGTGTTTGGATTTCTTTATTTTTTAATTATGCAATGATACTCGAAATAAATTAAGCATATGTTGTAAAATTTCAATCAAATCTGTTTGTGAAAGTTTTTTTGGTCAAGTGTAAAGGTAAATTGTCATCGTAAATAAGCAGCTACTTGCTTATCAGAAACTGCCTTTTTCACTTTAAATAAGCAAGAGAAGCAGAAGTAGTTTGAGTGATGCATAACTGATCTTGCTTAAAAATAAGCAGATAAGCAAAAAAGAGAACAGTCCCAAGCACACCCTAGATATACATTGGTCAGGGAATTGAAGGATATTTGATTACTTTTGGGTTGTTTGCTATACAAAGTTTGTGAGGTTAGGACAAACACACTAGGTATGTTTTAGCAAACAATAGACAAGATACAGACCTCTAGAGGATCAAAATTATATCTTAAGAATACTTTCAAGAATCATAGGCATAAAATTGGTTGCTCTGGTATTTTTGATGGGTTTCACGTTATTGTATGTGCAATGAACTTTGAATGT
This sequence comes from Chrysanthemum makinoi, assembly GCA_910596185.1. NCBI lineage: Eukaryota > Viridiplantae > Streptophyta > Magnoliopsida > Asterales > Asteraceae > Chrysanthemum > Chrysanthemum makinoi. The sequence goes on along the minus strand of OU343224.1, from coordinate 357,086,952 downwards.
TATTGAAATATTTGCTCTTTTAGGTGGCCACATGCCAAATCATTACCTGGTGTTAATCGCCTCCTCTAACATCTCCATAAGCACGAAATTCCATTTGCACTTGCTTCAAACTCCATACGGAAGAATGTTGGAGTCAAACTCTCTTCCCAAAAAGGTTATTTTCTACTGTTGATGCTCTTAAGTCTTCTCAAACCATTTCACACATTATTTGTTTATGTCAAGTTGTTAACATTAACACAACCATTCAAATGGGTAGAATTTTAATAGGTATTGTTAAATGGGTAGAATTTTAATTGTGTTGTAATTTTTATAAAGAGTTAAATGGGTAGAAGATCAAATATTAGCAATAATTCAAATGGGTTGAATGTGTCAAATCGGGCCAATTCAATAAACCCTTTTTATCAATTCTCTCTTTATATATATCAAGCATATAAAATTCATAAACTGTATACAAAAGTGTAGATGCTTCGACCAAGCTGAAGTCCTTAAGTTGGAAATCAATTTCCTTGATTTATACATCGTCTTCAAGATGATGATGGGTATGTTCCAATACATAGATTAATTGCTCTTAATAGTATTATTGAAAAGTGACTTCATATACAATTAATAGATTTAAATTCGGATACCTTCGTATTATGTGATTTGCAGCCACGTATATAATTTTTGGTAACCTTCTTATTAACCGAAGTGATTTTTTTTGCTATAATGTGTGTCTTTAATGTTCAAAGTCATTTGCATGTAGGTCCAAATCAACCTGGCTCTCAAGGTGAGCCATTGAGACAACCACTCAATTCTGCACCTCCACCACATGGGCCGCCAGATGGCCAAAGTGTCCCACATCATCCTGGTCCAATGGAACTGGATATGTACCAAAACCAAAGGCCACCCTATTTTGATGATATAGGAGCAGATTCTCATTTACATGGAGATGCAGACATGGGACCTTATGGGCAGCCTTTGGGCATTGACACATGTTCAATGAGGATGACAGCAGCAACCAAACACCCTTCTGACAGCAACCAAACATCTCGGACAACAGCAGCCAAACACCCCATTACAGCAGCAGCCAAACACCCCTAGCCATCCATACACCTTGCACCTGATGGCGGTAACCATTGACGACTAAAGGTATATTTGGTAGATTATAAAATTATAGCTAAAATTTATTATTAGTCACGTCTATTAAACTAAATTAGTTTCTTTGCATCTTCATATATATGTTTTATTAATAATTAATATGATGGTTTTGAATATCTATGAATATTAGAATTTATAAGTTCACACCGAATAAATATAGTTTAAATATAATAATTAGTTGTACTCATAGTCCCGGTGACTTATTTTAATTATTATCAAAAATCGAGTCTATCGGTTAGGGTGCATATTCTAGCCATTGGAGTAAAGCTACAATCATGGTAGGTAATAGTTTGATTAGATTTCTGTAAAAATCAGCCATTTATATTCTCTGTCACTGCACGCTACTAGCTCATGAGTCTTTTACTATTGCCTTCCCCCTTTTCGTCGTCTCTATCTCTATGGTTTGGGTCATATTAGATTGTTTTATTGCAGGTGCATTGATGGAGGATACACAAAAGGAATGGAGCACAAGTTACTTTGTTGGACCATTGAATATCGTAGCATGTTACAACATACTGGAATTGAAAATCACATGATCTGAAGTAAGAAGGTTTATATTTTTGCTAAATTCTACCATGAAACAAACTCATACGGTGTATTATTATTATTATTTTTTAAGGATGGAGCGATTAAGAGATAATGATGACGTTTCTTGCTGGATAAAAGCTTTACATTTGTGTATAAAACATCTCCTGCGCCTTCGCTCTAGAATAAGCAGCTTCACCTAATTTTTGCGCGTTAAAGATTAGTAGCTTACAAGTCCTATTTTCATGTAAAAGTTTGTTGTAGAAGTATTAAAGTTTAATTTGGTTACGAGTTATATATAATTAACTTAGAATAGCTGTTGCTAATTGATGTTCACAGTTAGTTTGACATGTGAAAAGTTACTTTAGGACAATTACTGTGAAAGGAGGGTGTATAAAGCTCTCATTTTGCTTCATTTGAAGGCTACCTCCCTTGTAATATATATACTAAATCTTTTGATATATATGCAGATAACTTTGCTACAACAAGATCAAGGAAAATTGGACAGTGAAGAGCTATTGATTATACGAGCACGGTTGTGCGATTCATGTGATAATGCCTTAAATTTCACTGTTTGTATGGTTCCCATATGCTTGTTATAGATTTGAAGTTTGTATAGTAATGTGATATGTGCATGAAACTAAGTTATATCTGATTTATTGTTACTGCATCAACATTCTTCTATCATAGTGCATGTAAGCCAAGTGATTTCTATATGCCCTTGGAGGTTGTTTTGCTTCAATTTTGAGAGAGATATCTATATGATAAGGAATAAAGGCTACTTTTATAAGTTGTGCTACTTGATCTATTGGAGTTCATGAATGTCCCACGTGTAGTATATGGGCAAAATCACATGTTATATTGATCAAAGTAAGGTATTGGCTTATGTGGTTCGTTATGAGATATTTTGAGTTTTATTTTCTTATTATTATGTTTTAGATCAAGTAACAACAAAATATTTCATAAGAAGCGAGTCTATGAAAATTGATGTCGACTAATTATTTCTATATAAGGTAAAGAAATAATTAGTGCGGATGTACGGACAGATCTGGATCACCCATTTCCGGATCTAATCTTGACTTTGAAAAGTCAAGATCTATGCTTAGCTTCACGATACTAATTGACCATGTAAACGATTTTTATTTTTTCCCTTTGAAAGATCCTTACTATTGCTATGTTCTTTCATTTTTTTTTTCAAATTTTTCTGAGCACTTTTTTGTTTTTTGATTATGAGACATACTATGATATTACCGATATTATGAGACCTACCATGATATTAAGTTTTTAGACATATAAAAATGAACCGTGATATTAAAAACACATGATAGTTACTATGATATTAAAAAAAAAATTAAAAAAATGTTTTACATGTAAAAAGAAGCTGCGATATTAACAATTTTATTGAAAAAGTTACTTTGATATCAGTAAAAAAGTTAATTTCATTGTTTTTTTTATTACGCTATTTAAAGAAACTTAAGGTGATATTAAGAAAATTCAAAAAAAAAATGTATGATAGTTACAGTGATATTAAAAAAACCATAATATCATAATACCTTTTAACCATGAAAATGATTCTTTTTTTATTTTTTTCCCAGCGATTCTTAATTATTTGTTGTCCTTTTTCTTTTCTTTTTTTCAGGTTTTTTTGAATTTTTCAAAAAAAAAAAAGCTACTGTGATATTATCCGCACCATCCATACTTAAAATTCAATCCGCACCGGATCCCTTCCTTATATATATATATATATATATATATATATATATATGCAGATTCGAAACTAAGCTAATTAATCCACATACATATGCTTCAACCACTAGATCAAGAATTTTTTTTGTGACTTACAATTTAAAATAAGTAAGTCATGCTTAAATAATTTATATTGCATGGAAAGATAACTAGGAAAATCCCTGCATCTACATTAATCTACGAATCATTCGTTATTCCTTCCTTCAAGCAAAACTCACACAAAACCCTAAAACAAAAACCAGAACCAAAAACAAACTCATATTCAGCCACCATCATTATCATCATTTCTGCAACCACCTAATGTTGTGTACGCTTCTAATATGCAATACCATATATATGGAGGTACTTCAATTTCAGTCTGACATTCAATGACTTTTCGTTAATTTTAGTTTTTTTTTTCAATCAACAATGATTGTTTGATTTCAATAGGGAAGTTATATTTATATGTTGCTGCAATTGTGATAAATCCTCAATAGGTACTTGTTGCACGTTATATGCTTCAATACTTATGCAACTTATATTACTTTCTAAGGTTAATGATATTCTAAATTAAGGGATTAGTTTATTTTACGTTTTCTTATTTTAATGCGCATTGAGCTCAAAATATATCATCTGATAACCACATAACCACATGTGACACATTCTAATTTCCTTTGAATTTTTTTTGCTAAACGAGTGTTTGGGTAAGCGCATAATGTGGCCATTTTAAACAATCTAAAAGCTACTATCAAAATATAAGGAAAGTTAAAATTCAATAGTATATTTTTGCAAGAGATTAGGTTATCATCAATAGTATTAGTAGTCCGACATAAACACTTTTTTTGGTTCAAATTATGTTGTTTATTAACTACCATGTTGTAGTAATAAGAAAAAACAAGCCAAACAAACGAAGATGCTTAAGAATATAAGAGCTGAACTGACAAGTTGGACGAATTCTCACTTTTCCTTCAAATTACTAAGATTTCGTATTGCAAGTACAAGGATTCTGAGAAAATTCTTGGAAATACCTATGGCATTTACAGGTAGATGAATACTATTTACATTGTTGTTGGTAATTTGGTTCAAAATGTTGGTTCATGTGCAAATTTAAGCGTTTTCATTGTTCCAAGATTTTGAAGCATTGACACCAAATCTTTTAGCAAGAACTATATAAATTGTGGAGGTTGGTGGATTGCTTATTCTGTTAATTTGCTCTTTGTCATCACTCACGAGTCTCTGCACCATGGTCATGGTATGAGTCTCGATTTTTGTTTACCAGTTGATGTTTTAATTAACAACCTTTTATAAGGTAAATAGTTTTTTGTTTTGTTTCGTTTTATTTTTTTGTTTTATTTATTTTTTTTTCTTTTTTTAACACATGTTATGAAAACACATGTCTTTTTTTTTTCCCAAAACCCTCATGATTTTATATTCGTTTATTTTGCAGAACTATGGTGGAGGCTTTGGTGGGACAAAAAACAAAGTACGTCTCTTTTTCTCAAAACCCTAATGATCTTATGTTGGATTTTGTAGTTTAAGAACTATGGTGGACGCTTTTAGTGTGGTTTGGCTAGGAAAAAAATAATGGTATGTCTCTTTTTCACAAAATCCTAATGATATATTGATTATGTTAGAGTTGATATCATAGCTAAGGTGATTGGGCATTTAGGATTCATGTAACTTGTGCATTACTATATGAGAAAACACCAAAGACGCCGTGAACCTGTGTTCATAAGGTAGTTGAACCATGGCAGGCTCAAGTATTGCGAGTAGCCACAAAAATAATCATGTGTATCATCACTTTAAATATAAAGGTTTTTAAAGGAGGTGAATGTACGCATAGAGCATTAGTGTAGTTTAATGGGTTAAAGAGTGTAATTTATTAGGTTATTGGCGTTTAATTTCATAGGACATAAACCAAAAAAAAGTCGTAACCCAACTACCGAACAAAATTATGAGAAAGAGATATGAAACATGTATTTGGGATTTATTTAAGGGCTCAAGATTAATAATCATAAGATATAAATACAATAAGTTATCGATAACTTTTTTTGAGTTCATTATTCACTATATAAGTATATTATAAAATTTATTCTCATTGCCTTTGCCCGTTAGGAAAGTAAATTATGTAGATAAAAATTAATAAAAAACTAACTATAAAAAAATAAAAACGATATATATATATATATATATATATATATATATATATATATATATATACACATATATATATATAATGGTAAACATCAATTATAGTTGTAAATTGTTTAATTTAACTTTTAATTACTTTTTAGTATATATTTGTTCTACTAAACCTAAAAATAAAACTACTAAAGTCATACCCCCCATCTGACGGTTTTGACAAGTACTATATATATATATATATATATATATATATATATATATATATATATATATATATATATATATATATATATATATATATATTGTCAACTTTGAGCTATGTTACTTTGACTTTTTAGTCAATAGTTGACCAAAGCACGTAACATGGACTTTAGTATAGATTGGACTATTGATTGATTAAGTCGAGAAGTCATGACTCGTGCTTGGACTCGAAACGAATAACGATATGAAACAAACATTGAATTTGATGAAATATATATATATATATATATATATATATATATATATATATATATATATATATATATATATATATATATATATATATATATATATATATATATATATATATATATATATATATATATATATATATATATATATATATATGAAAATGCTAAATAACTATGAAACATTAATAATAAAAAGGTTTTTATACCAAAATAACGATAACAAGAATTATCTTGTTATTTACTATTTTAAACGGAAACTAACGACTAAAAATGTAAATGTTTTATTATAAATAAACATTTAATGTTTCGAGTACACGTTTATCGATAAATGCCATTTATGGGCATTTAATACTAGTTTTTCAAGTATTTATTTACTTACGTTATGTGCATGGGTTACGGATAACCTAACGTTAATAGTGTTGATCCACGTGGGTAGCGGACTTATTGGGTTGACGAATTTAATAAGAGCCCGCTAGGTACGTTGGGTAACCTTATTAATGGGTGAATTATCCTTATGACTCTTTAGGATATGATTGATTTATGGGATAATAAGCGAAACGAGTAAATAAACGAGTTTATCGAGTTGACGAATTCGATAAGGTCTACTATTTATTCCGAAACTTATTGGAATATGGAGCTTATCGTTTAGAGGTCTCATTGTGTTGCATTGAGTTATATATTGGTTGTTTGAGTGCATTCATAGCATCATATTGAGTCGATACACCCACATGATGAATACCAAACACTAGGATTAAACGGCGAAACGAGACATTTTTTGAAATAACGAAATGTAATACATTGGGGTAGATAACGTTGATTTCGAGAAATATATATATTAAAGTTGGTCTAGATTAATAGGTTGTGTCGAGTCGATAGTTGCTGTGCCATGATTACCGTTATCTTCTTCTAGTGTTCATTTGTGCGTTGATTGCTTGAGGTGAGTTTCATAGCCCCACTTTTATCTATGTTTTAACTACATTGGGGTGGGAATCATGCTACTGTTTTTGGACCGTGAAAACTATTTGGATTTGCTTATATGCTTGACTGTTTAGATAGATGTGCGGTAGTTGTTGCCTTAGACTAGGGTAGCAATCCTAATTGCTATAACTGTTGCCTAGCTAAGAATAGACTTCTACCTCGACTTAGTCCGGGGTTGGCAATTGTTCTAGATTTTGCCACGAATATGTCTTTGTGGACTAGAGTCGCTGGGCTTGAGTAATCCTGGATGCGGGATATGTTTATTGTTGGTGATCCGGTAGGATCGGTATTTATCTATCTTAGGTCTTGCATAGCAAATCAACTCCTACAGGTTCACTATGATTTTGTTGAACTTAAACCTATGAACTCACCATTAGTGACCTTTTAACATGATTTCTCAGGTGTTTGAAAGGTGTTTGGAATACGTGATTGGTGGAAGCTTGGCAAGGAGGCGGGGTTCAAGGATCATTTCTGACTCTGATAAACTTTAGGGACCTATTTTATTAAATCATGTTTTGGACCTAATATTTATACTTTTGTATTAAATGTTTTGAATACTTAAATTTGGGATTGGCTTTGAATGTTAAATGACTATATTTTGCTATACTTGCGTGCGATACCAATCCAATAGTAACGCCCCGAAACCTTGATTAAGTCTTCCGTTGTACCGAGATTTGGGGGTGTTACACACAACTAGTTGCTAACTGCTACCGATAATTTAACAAATCATACACTTATCTAAGTATGGAAACCCGTCCACGAAGTCACATATCTACTTATCCAAAAAGCATAAAAACCAACTCATTCATTTAAATCAAAACCTTAAGTAACCAGTGGCCTAAACAACAATCTTAACCATCACAAGTTTTATGTGCATGCTTTTCTTAGCACATTCGATACCGTGTGGTCATACTAAGATAAAGGACAAGAAAACAACAAAAGTGCAAGAACTAGGACAAGTTTTCTACCGAAGAATGTAATCGAAAAATTGGTCTATTGGTGGTTTAAAGTTTCTTGAAGTTGTTAAAGGCGAGAGTCAAGTGGTGGCTGGGACTAAATAATATTTAACAATTAAAGCGATAAGTTCCAAAAGGTTGTGAAAATAGGTTTTTTTATTGTTGAAATTGTGGTAAACCCATGGGTGCATTTTAAAAAGTTGCTTACGTTTCGACCCTAAAAAAGGGTTGAAATGGATTTGCAAAATCTTATGTCTTTTGTTCTCACAAAGACGTTTGGGCGAAAAACAGTTGAACAAGTTTTATAGTGTGTGTGATGAGTTTGTAAATACTCATCATTTTTTGGTCAATCTGAACTGCAAAACGTCTAAAAATGCTCAGAAATGCATCAAAATACTGAAAATATTCCAAAATTGCATTTTATATGTTTCAGATGCAAAATGTTTAAAATCAGATGAAAATTGAGCTAAATTTGCATAATTGGCGTTTCAAGTCCCCAAGTTTCAAAGGTTGTCACTTTTAGTCCCGAGCACATAATTTCAAAGAAAAATCACCAAAGGTCCTTTTAAAATCATAACTTGTCAAAATTAGTCCTTTGGTGAAAATATCAAAAGTTTTGAGAAATTACAAAATTGGTCCTTCAAGTTTAAAAATTGGCAAAAATGGCCCTTGGAAATTGGAAAATGTCAAGTTTGGTCCTTATACTATGGAAACATGTCAATTTTGGTCCCTTAGAGCAACTTTACAAATTTTGGCAGATTTAGTCCTTGATATTTCAGAATTTACAACATAGGCCCTTGTTTATTAACTCTTAATACCCATTTAGACCTTGTCATAAACCCATGGACCCCTGCCATTAGCCCTTTGGACCCCTGCCACTTAACCCATTTTGACCCCCCCCCCCTTCATAATACTGCCCAAGTCAAATGTCCAGTCAAAACACACCTTGGCGCCTTTTTCTTTCTTCCCTGCCAAGTGCCTGCAACACACTACCTCCCACTCCTCCAGCTCAAACTCCACTCTCCATGTCCCCCCACCTCTCCTAACACTCCAAATTGCATTTAATGTACCCCTTCCCCTAACACTCAACACCCACTGGCAAATAAGCAATTTCCCGCCAAAAATTGATCAAGTGGCCAAGATCATTTCCACTCATCCAATGGCCAAAACAAATGCTGGGATTTGCTAAGAGAGAGAAAAGAAGACATATTGGTGTATAAAAAGGGAGGAAGAAAGAGAAGAAAAAGAGCTAGTTTAATTTTTTTTTCTTTAATGTCGTTTTTTAATTAAATGTTTTAGTTTAAGTCATAATGCTGTAATTTTTGTTTCTATGTATCAAACTAAGTTGTTTTATAATTGCAATCCAGTTTTAAGTGGTAATTCAAGGTTTTAATATCATTTATGTTTTCAAGTTCACTGTTGAAAAAGTTAGTTTCAAATTCCTGTATTAAAGCTTCCAAGTAGCTTTGTTTTAGCTCAAATAAGCTTATTTAAGCTTATCAGTGTGATTTTGTTGTTTAATTGTGGAGATGTGACTAGTTATGGGTTTCGTTGTCTCGGTTTAATGCATAACTTGTGTCATCTACATCGTAAAAATGTATTATCTATGTGCTTTTTGTGTAACAACCCGTATTTGTATGAAGCAAGAAGTTTGCGCCTATTATTGTTTTATGTGATTGTGGGTTTAAGTTGTTAATACATTCTCACCGTGATTGCGTTTGTCCTACAATAGTAGTAGTTCAATGGATCTTGTGTATTTATTTATTTTTTCATAAATTTATCCTATGTGTCATTATTATGATTATCCAAAAGAATATACAAGTTAACTTGCTAGTTAAGTCAATATATAAGGTACAAACTTCCCATGTTCTCTGTTACATGTTTGTTCCGTCACATATGTGGGACAAAGTCACAAATCCACGCTCATTTCCTTCTTACTCACAAAAATACTTGGCTAGTCACTCCTTTTTGTTTGACGACGAGCAAATTAAGTGTCGATATTTTATTAAAACACTAATCAAACAAGTATTTATCAGTTAAGCTTTTCTTCTTTGTGTTTGAAACATCTTAATCTCTCCTTAAAATGCTAATGCAAAGCTAGTACTTAACAATGGGACCAACGGGCCTCTATGGAGGTTTTACCCTCTTAGAGAAGGTATCAAGTTCGATTCTTGTCTTGGGCGATAGGGGTTTCCTCCCTCGTGCGTAAAGGGAAGGGTGCCATTGCCTTCTGGGCAGGACCCAACCTCGTTGTGTGGGCTTGCTACACCTTCTGGGCTAGAGGCCATGTAGCCACAATTGTCGATCAAAAAAACTTAACAATAGGGGTGTGCAACAACACGAAATAAAATCGTGACTAAGCCAAAATCAAAGTTTTAACAATATTAGGACCGAGAATCAAACCAAAAGAGTATCCTTTGGTTCATGTTAAAAGAAAATTTATACCTAAATTAGACCGTGAACCAAACTCAGAAACCTCTATAAATATTTGAAGTACACGTACCATCAACAAGCATTCTGTAATTCATGTTCCTGATAGCCTAATAGGTGTGACACAAAACATAAGTTTTTAGAGGTTAATTTTTAACGTTTCAGCAAAATCACCATTGTTAACTACTGTACATTATAAGAATATTGTACACGATATATAAAACTCAAAATATTATTTAAAGTACATGTATAAGTAATTTATGTTCCTAAATAGCCTCATACATGCCTTAAATCTAGTCCCCTATCGTTTTAATTATGTTAGTTACATGATTTGCTTTTCACACTTATTACGAGACCGGTTGTTATGGTCATTAGAAACCAAAGGTATCAAATGCGAAAGGAATAAAAACATATTGATTTTCAATGCACGCTTTCTCATGTTTAGCCATTTTGTACGAGGCGGTTTTCAAAACAGCTTGTCCTACTCTAAAACCCCGACTACTCAAACTCATGAGAGGAGAAACTCTTGTTAGATCCACACATGCATGTTTCCCTCCAACGGGTCAGTCAAAAAGTTCACAGGTGCTTCTTTCTTGGCAGAGATCCCAACACGCCTACAAACTTCAAAAAGAACATCCCTAACCGTATCGTGTCTGTACTTAAAGCTCGAGAGCTCTTTGCAATGAACTGCGTATTCCCCAAAGGAATCCATACACGCCTTGCGACAAACTGGGCATATCTCATAAACCGAAAATAAAAGAATCATAAGACGATACTTAAGGATAGTACGATATTCCACCGGTTACATATGTTGACCTAGCCCGTCTACAAAGATTATACAAATGAACAGCTAATGTACAAATTATGAGTAGAACTGGTTTTTGCATAACAAAAAAATAAATAAAATAAGATACTTGTCCCACACCCACGCCCAATTCATCAACGTTTACGTAGAAGACTTCTTATAAATAAAAGGGGCAAGGTGCCCACAAGGTTCGATTGACCAAGTTATTTGTGTTTTCATCAAATAATATAATCTATATCAATTTAAATAGCTAGTTTGGACTATTAAAATATTTATAGTTCACTTTATCTAATTCTTAAATAAAATTTTGAGTGTATACTCATCACCTTTTTTAAATAATTATTTTTTTAAATATAAATAATTATCTGTAAAAAATGAGGAGTATATAGTTATTATTTGTTTAAGTAATCTAATTAAGGAGTTAAAAAATTGAGTTGCAAGAGTAATTAATTTGATTGAACATATGCGGGAGGCCTATTGTAAATGATTTACAAACGTATTGTGCCGTATGCATAAAAATGTTCATAACCGATGTAACTCAACGTAAGGGAGATCTTGATTAATCAATATGATTTGGTTCGAGTCATTTTTATTGGTTTTGGTCGAGATGCCAAATAACAACATTCCTTTCTAACAGGAAAAAAAAGTCACCAACAAACCAAAACCACGAAGGTTAGGCAACTTTGGATTTTGAGTCTTCAAGATCATGACTAATATCGAATGAATATGATGATTGAAACACATTGGTGTGTTTTAGTTTTCTAAACTTTTCCTTTTTGGTGAAACAAAAACAATTTAACAACTTTGTCGTTACAAGTCGAAAGATTATCCCAATAGTTGTGTAACACGAAAGAAAGAACAATTAGCTCCATAATTAAAAAAATGTTTCAATACGATTCTTTCTAACATTTGTTTGAAAATTAACAATTGTTCAGCTAAAACTTTTGTTTAAAAATAAATTGTAGTAAAAAAATCGACTTGTTAACTATGACTATTTAGGAGATCGTGCACATAACGATACTATTTTTCTTTTTAATCTATTGTTCATCGGACTCATTCTCTTTTTTCGTCTACTTACTTGACCTTTTATACGTAAAAGTCATGTAAAATCGACTCATTTGTCTAGCAATGTATTAAATTGTCACCTTTATACTTCGAAACAAAAATGTCCATTTCAATGGAACAAATTTACAATAATAAATGAATTGGCAAATGATTCAAAAAAGCAAGGTTGTCGGGATCGGGATCTTACCTAGGATCGTTTTCAGCTTTGCAAGATCGTAATCGTAGGATCGGATCGGGATCGTAAGATCCTATGAAAATGTATATATTTTTGTATAGGGGTTGTAGCTTTATATTTCTATATAATATCTTAATCTTAATCTTAACTATATATAAAGCATTTAGGACTTTTATTTTTAGAAGTCTTAAAAATTTTAAGCTTACACACTTGCTATTATTAGTAATTTTTGAAATTAAAACTTTAAAAACACACTAATTGCACATTAAACTATGACATTAAATTGGATGCATGTTACAATAATAAAATTTAACTAATGAATTTAATATGTTTAAATAGTTAAAATTAATAATTTTTTGAATTTGCATATATAATAATTGCATATTAATTCTTCATTCTCATAACACAAACACACAATTTCTAAAAACTATCATCTTTCATTTCTAGAAATTGTTGAACAATATTCGGCAAAAAAACATAAAATCAGAAAATCGTTAAGCACAATTCGCCTCCTAACCGCTGCTTTGCGCGGGTACCATGCTAGTTTCATATAATAAACGAAACTAAATTGATGATAAAAGAAAAAGTTATATGTTCAAGTACCGTAGTAGTAGCATATTAGATATATTGCAATGCATACTTGCACAAAGTTAGTACATAGCATGCGCACGGTGCATCTACTTCTTTTGTTTTAATGTTTTTTTTATTATTATTATAGTTTTTCGTAATAACATTTATGCAAAAAGATAATGTTAATTTATTAGCACGTGATTCTGTAACTTTTTTTGTTACAATATACTCGAAAAGATGAAATGATTATATCTGAAAATGAAACGACATAATTTATAATAGAGGGCAACACTTTTTTTCTTGATGACCAAATAAATTAAATTAGAATATTCATGTTTTTATATGTATGAACAAAATTGGGTCAAGTATGTAGATAGTTTACTTAAAAACTAGATTCTGACATTTTACAAAGCATGAAATCGTTTTTCATAATAAACCCAAAAAGACACATCTAAACTATTTCTAAATAGTCCATAAAAACATAATGATTTTATACTCATTAATCTTGCAAGAGACAATTAATTAACAACATCAAAATAACAAATTTAAAAAAAAAATCTTGGTCATTGGCCTTTGAGACATGAGCTTATACTTAAATCCTAATAATAGGCTTATCCTATGATCCGACCGATCCTATTTCGATCCTAATGATCCTATCGATCCTACTGGATTACGATCTTGTTAAGATCCTGATCGTTTTTTGTGTGTAGGATTGTAGGATCGTACGATCCTACGAGCAGGATCGCGATTTTGACAACCTTGCAAAAAAGTATCATACTTGCTATCATTTATTTTTGTGGGTAGCGAACAAATTTTTATTTTTTATTTTTGTGGGTACTTTTCTTTCAAATTCATCTTTTTTAGGGTATTATGTGACATTTTTGCCTTTCAAAAAAAAAAAATCTATTAGCCAAGAGGGGCAAAAATGTCCAAAAATTTCGCAAAATACCCTAACAAGGATGAATTTGAAAAGAAAGTACCCAAAGAAGCAAAAAAATTTGTTCGTTACATACAAAAGCAAATGATAACAGTATGATATTTTTTTCAATCATTTGCTAAATTTACCTAATGTAGGGATAACTAACCATAATCAGAGATAACAAATTAGAATGACGAACATAAATAATAATCAAAGAAAAAAAAATAAGAGAAGATACCACCGATTCAAGAACGTGATCGAGGCACGTGTTTGACACGCTTCCCTTAAAACAGATTCGCCGTCCATTAGGCGTCTATTTCACAGGGTACAACGATCGGAAACAGTATGTTGTAATGCCGGATATGACATCCATGCCTGAAATTTTCATCCGCATTTGTGCGTTGCTCGTATGTGTGTATTATCTGGGATGTAGGAACTTATGTGTAATTTTGTGTATATAGGATCAAAGAAGAAGGCACCTTCTTATACTACATATTTGAGCCTTGTATGATAATGATCATTATGAACACACTTTAAAGGCCATTACTCATAACATTTAGTAATATGTTACAAGTAATCATTAGCTCAATTCAATATCCATTATTTAGTAGTTGTTACCAAGTTATGACCTTAAATGACTATTACACCATACTCATAAAAAGTGTAACTCATGATTAAACTAAGGTCAAGTGCCATGGTCACATAATCACATAATCACATTTATATTAGTGACATATTATTAGTTGTAATTACATTAATATCACTCATATACATTCATATGATACAATCAAATGATCATATGATTATCCTTTGCATTAATGTGATTATAACCCAATATCCTTTATCTTTTTCCTTCCAAATGCCTCAATATGAGACTCGATATCTCATTCACACAATCAAAATTTCCAACAATCCCCCACATGAATAGAGATCGAGTGACAACACACAAATTTCCAATGAAATTCTCAATAGTTGAATCCTGCATAGGATAGGTAGGTGTAACCCTTTGAACCTTCCTTTATGAAATATACTTAGCCTACTAGCTGTCAGTAGAACACGATGTCTTTGAACTGATCTGCTATTTATATAGACGACAATATAAGTTCACACAGGACTCTCCCTGACATAGTCAAATCCTCATAGTTGTGTTCTTTATGGTCATGAACACTAGCCTGGTTCTGCGAAAGCTTTTAGAATTGCGCCCACACATTTCCCTTCGAAGCGACCCCACTTCTCTCTCACATAGGTGATTCCAATCGAATCATTAAAAGCGATAAACTTATCCTCATATTGTCACTGTTATAGGAATGGACTAGGAAGTTTACAAACTCCCTTATACAAATGGAGAATTTATTACTCCCCCACAGTGACCTCCCTCGGTTTATACAATTAGGTTGTCCTATTGAACCCAGATCTTGGGATCTCCAAATACCGGGTTAGGTTTTCCTTCATATAAACTTTTCCGGGGCTTTAGTCCCATTCCTCCACACGACTATGTAACTCGCTCTCTGATTAAGCCTTTTATAAGCGGATCCGCATTGTTATCATTTGACTTCACATTGTCAAAATAATAACTCATGTTGAGAGTAGTTGTCGTATCGAAATTATATGTCTTGACTCACCTTTATACATTGTGATATAAGCTTTGCCAATTCTTTAATGGTTATCACAATGTATACAACTACCATTATAGGCGATGTTGGTGCGTCATCTCATATTAAACGTAGATATTTTGTCTCTTATCCAAATTTATCTATCGCTATAAAAGTATATTCCATCGTGGACCTAGCTATATTTTATGTCTAGAAGACATCCGAAATATAGTGGTCATTTAAAGAGTGTATACATAGCCACTCAAGATTTGAACTCAAACGGTCATTAATAACATTAATTACCCATCAAATAGTTTTTATGTTTTGCTCTAAACAAAACCATAATTGTGGTTCTCCCAATAATTCATGAGTATTTCAAATGGGTAACACCTCCATCTCTATTTTTAATAGATGTTGATTGGTGTCATTTGAACTCTAGTGGGGCGAATCCCCACATTGAACCTATCTCAAGAATCTTGTAGAAAGGGTTCTTCCTTTCAACGTCAATCTCATTTAAGAGATACTCTTTTGAGTATATGACACGAATAACCTTATTAATTATCATCACACAAGTTTCTATTTTGTGTATACATTCTTTGAATGTTTGACGTTAATTATTTTCCATATCATAATTAACAAATTCCATGTCTAGCATGCTTTAGACCAAGGAATCAAGCATATGAACAGAAGATGCATCATTCTGATTATCATTGCTTCGTCTAAATAACATTCTTCTATAAGACAAATTATTTACGAGATCCGGTCACCACCTTAAACCACAAACGTTGGTACTTGTGTAAAGCCTACACATACAACATGTCTTTCATGTTCACTTGAGATCATATAAACATATGTAATCCAAATTTTACATGATTATGATCACAAAATATCAACATGTAATCATTCCTCAAAATCAAAATATGTCCGATGTAAGATAATGGACAATAGCTCACTGTGAATGACAATTATACCCATTCAAGTTAGTTACATAAACCAACATAAATTGTCGTTATCAATATGTGTGAGCTTTCTTGACATTTCAATATGTCTTAACGGTTATCGTTAACATTGATGCGTATATTTCACTATGACAAACCGTCAGTAACATGAGTTACAACAAGTCTCGACTTTATTTTCATTTAGAATAACAAATGGTTTGATTATTTGCAACAATATTCGCTATTGAATATTTGCAACATCCAAACTCTCTCGATACTCGATACAAAATCAAGCAATTTGTATATTGTCATAGTACTAAGCCAGTACCACCGAACCAAGCAACACCAAGACTATTTATGTCCAGCCTTTTAAAGTTAATTTTCGAAAGTTTAAATTTGAGCAACCAATCTGCCATTTTCTGCATTAAATTCAGCAACCAAAAGGCTTATTTCATGTGTAAAAAAATTAGCACCAAAAAGCTTAAAATTTCAGCAACCAAAAGGCTATTTTCTGCGTGAAAAATCAGCACCAAAATGCTTAAAATTTCAGCAACAAAAGCTGCCATTTTCAGCAACCAAACGGCTTATCTTCTGCGTAGAAAATCAACACCAAGAAGCTTAAAATTTCAGCAACAAAGTTGTCATTTTCAACAACCAAACGGCTTATTTTCTGCATAGAAAATCAGCACCAACAAGCTTAAAATTTCAGCAACAAAGCTGCCATTTTCAACAACTAAACAGCTTATTTTCTGCGTAGAAAATCAGCACCAACAAGCTTAAAATTTCAGCAACAAAGCTGCCATTTTCAACAACCAAACGGCTTATTTTGTGCGTAGAAAATCAGCACCAAAAAGCTTAAAATTTCAGCTACCAAACACCCTTTTAAACGTCCTTTTTGGCACAAAATTTTCAGCAACCGCATACCCTTTTAAAAGTTCTTTTGCCAGAAAATTTCAGCAATAAAAAAAAAAAAAATTCTGCATAAAATTTCATCAACAAAAAATGCCATTTTTTTTTCATTAGAAAAAAATCAGCAAATATACTTTTATGCATATAATTTTCAGCAGTCACACTTGTTTTATCAAATTCCACATATAATTCTTTATGCACAAATGTTCCACTGGTTCTAAAACCATTCAGTAAAGAGAGTTTTATTCACAAATATTTCTTTAAACAAACAACTTTATGGAAAAAAAATAGCAAGAAAACCTTCTTGATTAATGTTACAGCAAGGGAAAAAAAAATTCCAAAATGTTCACCAAACATAATTACTTCACAAATATATCAAGAACCAAACACTTTTTTTTTTAAATTCAGCCAATAGAATTCTTGTACACATATATTAGCAACTGCACAAATATATGAGCAACCAAACTGCATTTAATATTCAATACAGAAATTTTCAGCACGTATAAACCAAACATCTTTTATAATCAAACTTGGGACAGAAGATTTAATTTCAGCAAACAAAATGCTTAATCACACGAATTCTGCACAACATTCTTGTACCCACAAACACTATGATCTCGACATAATATTAAACGTAAATGGGTGTTTGGACAGAATCAGTCAGAAGGTTTAGGGGCTGGTTGGGTACAAGCTTTTATAGAATCAGAACAACTTACACAAATCTCCATAAACAAAAAACAAAACTTGTTATAGATCCGATTTATGAAAGACTCAAAATAAAAGGAACAACAACAATCTGTTTTCAACCAATTATTTAAGAGTCCATTACAAGCATTGTAATTTTTTTTTTAATCCTGATTAAACTAATATGAAAATCTGTTTTAAGATTGTAGGGATAACTAACCATAATCAGAGATAACAAATTAGAGTGACGAACATAAATAATAATCAAAGAAAAAAAATAAGAGAAGATATCACCGATTCAAGAACGTGATCGAGGCACGTGTTTGACACGCTTCCCTTAAAACAGATTCGCCGTCCATTAGGCGTCTATTTCCCAGGGTACAACGATCGGAAACAGTATGTTGTACTGCCGGATATGACATCTATGCCTGAAATTTTCATCCGCATTTGTGCGTTGCTCGTATGTGTGTATTATCTGGGATGTAGGAACTTATGTGTAATTTTGTGTATATAGGATCAAAGAAGAAGGCACCTTCTTATACTACATATTTGAGCCTTGTATGATAATGATCATTATGAACACACTTTAAAGGCCATTACTCATAACATTTAGTAATATGTTACAAGTAATCATTAGCTCAATTCAATACCCATTATGTAGTAGTTGTTACCAAGTTATGACCTTAAATGACTATCACACCATACTCATAAAAAGTGTAACTCACGATTAAACTAAGGTCAAGTGCCATGGTCACATAATCACATAATCACATTTATATTAGTGACATATTATTAGTTGTAATTACATTAATATCACTCATATACATTCATATGATACAATCAAATGATCATATGATTATCCTTTGCATTAATGTGATTATAACCCAATGTCCTTTATCTTTTTCCTTCCAAATGCCTCAATATGAGACTCGATATCTCATTCACACAATCAAAATTTCCAACACCTAAAACTTAAAAAGAGAGTGAAAAAAATGTCATGACAAAAGTCAAGAAGAAGTGATTGCTCATGTTTTAGTTTTATGCCATTAAATTTCAGACCCGTGACTCGACCATGACCAATATGCCCCTTATCCTATCCAATTAATAATGCAATCTACTAGCTACTTCTTTTTATTAGTATCAATAGTTAATTACGAAGTCGGGATTAAAAGTGATCTAGTGCATTTACAAAAAACTAAATATGTATATTTAATATAAATTATGATTTTTACAAGAATTAACATTACATTGCTAAAATCCATAGATGTCCTAAAACCTCAAGACCCACTCTGATTCTGTTAATGCCGGTAGTATTTACTTCATGTGCATTATCTTTTATGTACTTTGTAACAAAAAAATGTCATTTCAAAAGATTGTTTTGTTGTCCATCAACATAATGCCTTATCTTGCTATAAAAAAGAACCAATAAGTTGTTAATTTAAGCATATCCGATTTCAAATATAACAATGTCTTATCTTACACGAGAAGTTGGCTTCTATTATAAGACTGCGATTAAGATAAACAACTTTTGAAGTTGAATGATATCACCAACCTCAAACATTAGCAGCTATCGTCTACAACTAAAACATTTTATAAAACTGGCAATTTAAGACTCATCGGTTAAAGATAAG
The DNA here is from genome assembly GCA_910596185.1 of Chrysanthemum makinoi. Taxonomy (NCBI): domain Eukaryota; kingdom Viridiplantae; phylum Streptophyta; class Magnoliopsida; order Asterales; family Asteraceae; genus Chrysanthemum; species Chrysanthemum makinoi. Next base: position 357,067,316 of record OU343224.1, on the reverse strand, counting down.
TGTAGTTGAATATATATCTAGTAGGCGATGAGTCTAGTTGGGTCTTCCAAAATATTATAGATAAATTTAATTTTTTTTAACGATAGATAAGTGTAATTGGATACTTGATTAAAAAAAATGCAAACATATAACAATTTATTAACGGGTCTAGGTGAGTCTTGTACGTCAAATTTTTTTCCTTTTTCTTCAATTTTTTTTATCTTTTACTAAAAAAATAATCTTGTCGACCCAACCAAAACTCATCTAAACCCGGACCCATTTTGATCTATGTTTCTAAAAGACTCGTTCAGACTCAGACCCGTCAAGATCCAAACCCATCTAGACCCGTAACTTAACAAAATCCAACATAGAGTCCTATTTGGCTATTTTGCCACCTCTAATATTATATATTTCATGTATTTCATTTTTGTTATTATGATTATCCAAAGAATATACCGGTTAACTTGCTAGTTAAGCATACAATATAAACAACCCATGTTCTGCTATCCATAAAACCATCAACAACACGTTCTTAAATAAGAAGTTCAATAACCTGTATTGGTGTAAACTATAAAATAAGAAGTTCAAGCTTCTTATAAGCTCAAAGTTTGAGCTTGTTGCTATGATTGTAGTTGAGCTTGGAATACTTTTGGAAAACATAATACTTTCATTCTGAAAGGATACAGGGGATGTTTGGGTTTAGCTTATATTGGGTGCTTACTGGCTTATTTCACTTTCAAAATGCAATAAGGCCAATAAATGGAGATATACTTGTTACTTGAGTGATATAAGAGAAGAGATATATACTGAAGGAATCAACCTTCCTTTGACACACGACAAACATACTCATAGCCAATACCATAAATCGACTCTCATGTATTACTTGCTAATATGGTATATTACTTGCTGTAAATATGGAAAACTGATACAACTTACAATAGAGATACCCTACTCTATTTATACTTAAACTAACTATGCAACATGCACTACTAATAAACTACTCCTAAACTACAGGTGGTGGTAACTGACCCATGATCTCCTTATTCTCTCCTAGATAATTGGTACATGCACTCTTAAACCCAACATGCAACTATGTTGTAAAATTTAGTGCACTTGTGGGATTAGTTCACACCTGGTAATGGGTTAGGAGGTACAGAGTGTACACCCATAAGGTCCATGAACAACCTGACTCTAATAAGTGGTTTGTATTGGTAGTGCCAAGTTAGTAATGATAGGCGGTGTTTCCACTGCTAGTACTATGTAAGCACTGCTAGTGTTATGTAAGCACTGCTAGTGTTATGTAAGCACTGCTAGTATTATGAAAGCAATGCTAATACTGAAATCAACTTTTAACAGGCTTTGACCTATTCAAGTGACAGTTACAACTGCATAATGACCACGTTTAATTGGTCATCACTACTACAAAAATGTACATAACGGCTATAATGGGGATAATTATGAGGCGATTAATGGGGCGATTAATTCTCATAATTTCATTTGACTAGCTAAGAGTATTTTCCTATAAATAGGAAGTTTGATCATGCATGAAAAGATACACAAAAAACAATTAACTCTTATAAGCGCAAGGGTTATTGAATTGTGCCTAATTCTATAACTGCATTTGGTCTTATCCCAAGTAGATATTCGTGTAACCCAGGCATTAGGGTCGAATAGTTTACTTTGGAAAGTGATCACATGATTCCAAGTGATATCCGGTAACCACCTAGTGGTATAGTTGCTGCTTTGATTATCTTACCCTGTTCTGGGCGAATACACACCAACAATCAAAGTAAACTATTTGTTGTCGATTAATGCATTACGCTGCTACAATGAAACATATGGCTTCAAACTTTGCCAAGCTTGATAAGTTTGAAGGGGTGAACTTTAGGAGATGGCGGAAGAAGATGCCTTCTGCACGTCGGCAAGATGAGTGTGGTGTATGTACTAACCACTCCTTTTCCGATGATGGGGATGATGCTCGTGGGCAGATTAGGAGAAGGAGAAAATGGGAGAATGGGAATGACTACATTTGCGGAGGTCTTATTCTCAATGGTATGTCTGCGATTCTCTCTGTTTGATATTTATCGAACTTTGAATCTTCCAAAGAACGTGGGATTCCTTGGATGCCAAATATATGGCTGAGGATGCATCAAGTAAGAAGTTTCATGTAAGTAATTTCACAAATTACAAAATGACTGATTCAAGACCAGTTATGGAACAATACAATAAACTTCTTGGTATACTTGGAAGGTTTACACAACACAATATGCACATGGATGAGGCTATTTTAGTCTCTTGTGTTATTGATAAACTTCCTCCTTCTTGGAAAGATTTCAAGCATACCTTGAAACATAAGAAGGAGGAATTAACTCGGTTGAGTTATATCATCTGCGCATTGAGGAATCTCTCAAAGTGCGGATAATGACAAGCCAAAGAAAGTAGCAATCTTCTTTGTGCATCTTGTCAATATGGTGAGCATAACAACTCCACCGGTACAATGACAACAAAGGTAGCGCAAATATCATGACAACACAAGGGCAGATTCTAACAAGAAGGCAACTCCTACTTGTTGGAAATGTAACAAAAGCGGTCACATTAAAAGGGGCGCAAAAAGTGTTAAAGTTGGTGGTAAAACCAATGGATCGAGCACTAATGGTTGGAGTGGTGGTTCAACCAACTCATTGAAAGGTCATAATATGTTTAATAAGTCTTTTCAGATTTATTATGTTACATATGTATCTGAATCTTATTATGTGCGATGATGATGATTTGTGTGGTGGGTTGACTCTGGTGCAACAGTCCATGTGTGCAAAGATAGAAGCTGGTTCAAGACTTATGAGTCACTGAATGATGGTTCTATTCTTCACATGGGAAATGAGTCTACAGCCTTGGTGCATCGGTGGTTGTGTAGACCTTAGGTTTAGTTCTGGAAAGATTTTAACTTTGTTTAATGTTATTCATGTTCCTAATATAAGGAAAAACTTGGTTTCAAGTAGTGTTTTGAATAATCATAGATATAAACATGTTATTGAGTCTGAAAATTTTGTCTTATCTAAATGTGGTGTTTTTATTGGTTTTGGCTATTTATGTTATCAAATGTTTAGGCTTAATGTTTCCACTGATAGTGTTATTTCAGCCTTTGTGACCACCACTGACCAGACCGACTCTACCCTTTGGCATGCAAGACTTGGCCATGTACACTATAAAAGGATGCAAGATATTTCTAAGGATGGGTTGATCCCGGCACTTTTGACATGGACACCTGAAAAGTGTAAAACTTGCATGTTGACTAAGATAACCAGAAACCTTTTCGGGTGTTAGTCGTGAGACTAAGCTCTTGGAGTTAATACACATGACGTGTGATTTGCATGTCACTCCTTCTTTGGGGAATAAGAAGTACTTTGTGACATTTATTGATGATGCTTCTAGATTTTGTTATGTCTATCTCTTACATACCAAGGATGAACCATTAGATAAATTCAAAGTGTTTAAAAGCAAGTTGAATTACAACTTGGGTCCCTGATCAAAAGATTAAGGACTGATAGGGAGGTGAGTACATGGATACTCTGTATTTTCAGTCTGTTGGTATAATCCATGAAATGATCGCCCTTATACTCCTCAAGAAAATGGTATTTCTGAAAGGAAAAAAGTGGTGAAGGAAATGGTTAATTCCATGTTGTCCTATTCAGTGAGTCAAGGGTTCTGAAGCTATATTAACAACTTGCTATTTATTAAATAGAGTTCACAACAAAGGAACAAGGTTACCCCTTATGATTGACTAAAAGGAAACCCACCAACTATCGGGGTTTGGGGTTGTTGTAAGACTCCATGATCCAAAGCTAAAGACTTTGGGTGAAAGAGGCATTGATTTGCATCTTTGTTGGATATGCCGAAAGCATTCCAAGGATTTTAGGTTCTATGTTATTGAACCTAATGAATATGTTTCCGTTAACTCAATAATTGAATCAAGGGATGCAAACTTTGATGAGAATAGATTCTCATCAGCCCCTAGACCAAGTCAGAGGATTCCTAATGGAACTCATGACTGGTGTATCGAGGTCCCGATGATGAACCATCGGTGGTCCCCGATGAGGTTGTGGTTCAACAACTTGAACATGTGCTCAGGAAGAGCAAAAGGGTCAGGACTCCAAAGTCATTTGGACCCGAGTTTCAACTATACTTAGTTGAAGGAACTAGGGATGAGGTCTCAGACCAATACTCCTATTGCTTCATTATTGAGGATGACCCCAAAACATTTGAAGAAGCAATGAAGTCCTAGGATATTGCTTTCTGGATAGAAGCAATCAATGATGAGATGGATTCCATCATGGGCAACAACACTTGGGTGTTGGTTAATCTACCACCTGGTTGCAAACCTTTGGGTTGCAAATGGATTTTCAAAAGGAAAATGAAGGTAGATGGAACTATTGAAAAGTTCAAGGCTAGACTAGTCATTCAGGGCTTTAAACAAAAGTTAGGGATAGACTATTTTGATACTTATGCCCTTGTGGCTCGTATCGATACCATAAGACTGCGATTGCTTTGGAATCAATTCACAATCTGATTATTCATCGGATGGATGTGAAAACAGCTTTCTTGAATGGTGAATTGGAAGAGGAGGTTTATATGAACCAACCTCCGGGCTTCATCATGCCTGGAAATGAAAACAAGGTGTGTAAACTGATTAAGTCTCTTTATGGAGTGAAGCAGGCACCTAAGCAATGGCATCAAAAATTTGATGAAGTAGTTTTGTCTAGTGGTTATGTTCTTAACCAAGCTGACAAATGTGTATATAGCAAATTTGATGAAACTAGTAAAGGAGTCATCATTTGTCTATATGTTGATGACATGTTGATCTTTGGCACTGACCAACATCAGGTTGACCTGACAAAGGAATTTTTGTCATCAAGGTTCTCCATGAAGGACATGGGGTGATGTTATCCTTGGTATAAGGATTAAACATGAAATTAATAGAATTTCTATCTCTGGTCTCATTATATTGAGAAGGTGTTGAGAAAATTCAATTACTTTGATTGTACTCCTGTGAGTACACCTATGGATACTTGTGAGAAATTGATGCCTAATAATGGCATATGTATCTCAACTTGAGTATTCTAGGGTAATTGACTGCTTGATGTATGCCATGACTTGTACAAGACCCGATATTGGTTTTGCGAGTGGGAAAATTGGCGGTATACTAGTAATCCTAGTGCTCATCACTGCAAGCTGTTCAGAGGGTGAAGTATTGAAGAGAACTATGGATTATAGTCTCTCATATTGGTTATCCTTCGTGTTGGAAGGATACACCGATGCAAGTTGGATGATAACGAAGACAATTCGTCTACCAATAGTGGGTATTCCCACTTGGTGGAGGTGCAATTTCTTGGGCATCCAAGAAGAAAACTTGCATCACCAGTTCAACAATGGAATATGAATTTGTGGCTTTAGCATCTGCTGGTAAAGAAGTGAATGGTTGAAAAACTTGCTTCTTGAGATTCCATTGTGGCCTAAACCTATAGCACCTATTTCTATCCGATGTGATAGTGCAGCTACATTGGCTAAGGCTTATAGCCAGATGTACAATGGTAAGTCTAGACACTTAGGTGTCCGACATAGCATGATTCGTGAGCTTATCATGAATGGGGTGGTATCTATAGAGTTTGTTAGATCTCAACAGAACTTAGTTGATCACTTGACGAAGGGTTTGGCTAGAGACTTGGTTATAAAGTTTGCTAAAGGGATGGGTTTAAGTCCAACTTAGTCACTGAATTCTAGGACACCCAACTCCTCCTGAGGAAACTTGGGAGCTGAGTTCAATGTGGAAAGCTGAACATTCAGTGGATTGGAGCACATGTTTTATTTACATCCCAAGGTTGTGCTGCCGAAAGGAGGATGAAGTCTTTACTTCTTAATGGTTAATTTTCTTTGAAAAAGTGCTTGGGAGGAGCATGAATAAAGAGGAACCACCTATGTAAATGTTGAAGTTTTGCCACTTGAAGCTTTTGGACTTTAGCTTTTACAACATTTATGAATTTGGATATGGACACATGGCTTGTATAGTGTCAGGAGCTGATAAGTGTTTGAAAACTTGTGTGTATTTTTTCTTCAGGTATTCAAATGGGTTGAAGGGTTCAATTCTTAGAACACCCTGATTCTCGAATATTTGAATGTGTAATTTACTAAGATGAAAATTCAATCCTCAGGACATTTTCGTTTATGCACATATTTTGTTTAATGTTTGTTTTTCATGCAAAGGAAGTGAACTAAATTTGGGAAGGATTGTTGGAAAATTTAGTGCACTTGTGGGATTAGTTCACACTTGTGGAAAATTTGGTAATGTTTTTAAACCCATAAGGTCCATGAACAACCTGACTCTAATAAGTGGTTTGTATTGGTAGTGTCAAGTTAGTACTGATAGGCGGTGTTTCCACTGCTAGTACTATTTAAGCACTGCTAGTATTATGTAAGCACTGCTAGTGTTATGTAAGCACTGCTAGTATTATGAAAGCACTGCTAATACTGAAATCAACTTGTAACAGGCTTTGACATATTCAAGTGGCAGTTACAACTGCATAATGACCACGTTTAATTGGTCATGTAACCACTAACGGCTATAATGGGGATAATTATGAGGCGATTAATGGGGCGATTAATTCTCATAATTCCATTTGACTAGCTAAGAGTATTTTCCTATAAATAGGAAGTTTGATCATGCATGAAAAGATACACATAAAACAATTAACACTTATAAGCGCAAGGGTTATTGAATTGTGCCTAATTCTATAACTGCATTTGGTCTTATCCCAAGTAGATATTCGTGTAACCCAGGCATTAGGGTCGAATAGTTTACTTTGGAAAGTGATCACACGATTCCAAGTGATAACCAATGGAGCATTAGTCCAATGGTTGGAGCACTTGTGCTTGAGTCAATTGACCCAGGTTCAAGTCTCATCTTTGGCATTTGCTTCATATAGGTACCCACCTCCGCAAAACCTATGGGCACACTGAAAAGACTTTGTGGAATAAAGTCTTGGCTCGCTCATTGGTGCCCCACTAGGCCAGGAGAGTTGCCGGAGCTATTCCTTGTGGGGTGGACAATGGCTGGTACCAAATGGCACCCGGGGTCAGGGTATTCCCGCCAATCTATACCTTTTTTGTGGAACGATTCCAAGTGATATCCGGTAACCACCTAGTGGTATAGTTGCTGCTTTGATTATCTTACCCTGTTCTGGGCGAATACACACCATCAAACTATTCCACGTACTCCTTATACACCATAATACTCGGTCAACTAAGAACAACCCACTCTTTATTCAGATACCAAATGGAGCAACCCAAATAATCATCCATTGACCCACATACTTGGCCCATCAAGATTATACCCAACATATACTAGTGTCATAGATTATTAAATGGTTGGTTCTATCTTACAAAGATCGATGAAAAGATAATTGGCCACGCCTACATTGACACAAGAGAAGATGTTGATCATCTTTTGGTCTTAATTATGCCGTTAAATTTGAGACCCGTGACTTTATTGACCATGGCCATTATTATGCCCCTAATCCTAATATCCTATCCAATTAATAGTAATACACCCTCGAAACTAAAAAACCAGAACCTTAAACTCACCAATGGCCAAACCAACACTATTCTTCATCATCACAATCCTATGCATCATAACCTTAACATCAAACGCACTAATAAGTGGTCGTACAAAGATAAAAGACGTGAAAAACAACCAAGAAGTGCAAGAGCTAGGAAGGTATTGTGTCCAAGAAAATAACCAAAAAGTTGGTTCGAATGGTTTAAAGTTTTGGAGGTTGTTAAGGCCGAGAGTCAAGTCGTGTCCGGGACTAAATACTATTTGACAATTAAAGCGATAAGTTCGAAAGGTGGTGAGAATAGTTTCTTTGATGCTGAAATTGTGGTCAAACCATGGGTGCATTCTAAAGAGTTGCTTACTTTTCGACCCGGAAAAGGCTTGAAGTAGATTCACAAAAGATTTGAGCAAGTTTTTTAGTGTGTGTTATGACGATTTTATGAATAAATAATGTGATCTAGCTATATCACGAAAGATATTATTCCTGTATGTTTTGTTTGAGAACCTGTATTAGTATAAACTATAATAAAGCAATAAGCTTGAGTTTTTTATAAGCTTAAACTTTGAGCTCGGAAATACTTTTGGTTTTGTAAGTTGTTACGGTTTGATTCCAACTTAATTTCTCAGTGTTTTATCTAACTCTTAGTTCATAGCACGCCAACTGGAAAACAGAATACATTCATTCTCAAAGGATGCTAGGGATCTTTGGGTTTAGCTTATATCGGGTGCTTATTGGCTTATTTCACTTTAAAAAATGCAATAAGCCCAGTAAATGGACTTGCATGTTACTTGAGTGATACTGTATAAAAGAAGAGATATATACTAGTGCCATAGATTATTAAATGCTTGGTTCAATCTTACAAATATCAATCAAAAGATAATCGGATACGCCTACATTGACAAAAAGAGTGACCTAAACTTTAGTGATAGATTAATATGTAGATCAGGTGTTAGGTTTTATTTTAAAAAAAAAAAAAAAGTTAAGAAAAAATAGAACATTTAACACTCACATTAAAGAGACTCTTAATGTGAGTGTATATTATTCAATTAGTTAAGTAGCTTCATATTCTTGTTTATAAATCTCTTAAATGTTTATCCATGCTACTCACAAAAATACTTGGCCACGTCCCTTTGTGTTTAGGTGTCTATATTTGATAAAACACTAATAAAGTAAATTTAGACTCTGCATAGCACACCATGTATAACTACTAGGTGAAGGAAACATAAGAGTTTCATCTATACTACTTATAATGCACGAAGGCACTTCACTCTTAATTTTAAGACGTACAAGAAATTAAGCATGGTTTACAACATTTTAATGCACCAAATTTTCAGAATTACAACAAAGTAAGCATATTGTACAACAAAATAAAGCGTGGTGTCATTTTAATACCAAAATTCTATCAAACAACATTAATGCTATTAAAAACACCCCTTCATAAAAAATTACAACCATTTAAGCACAATGTACAATAGCTGCAACCAATTTTCAAATTTACAACAAAATAAGCATAGTGTACAACAAAATAAGCATGATGTAATTTTCAGACTTACAACATTAATGCTATTAAAGTGGTCAATGTTATTAATGACTATAATGACTACTACTTACAAGAAAAGAAACATAGTGTACAACACTTTAATGCACATAATTTTCAAACGTACAAGACAAGAAACATAGTGTACAACAAAACACCACATTAATGCTATTTAATGTAGTCAATTATTTAACTGGTCAATAAATACAATTAATACAGTTATTAAAACACTCCTTACATAAGAAATACAAATTATCAAGCATATTGTACAACCAAATTAAACACAATTCCTGTATTAAATTTCACTACTGCAAATAATAAAGCACATTATACAAATATTCAAGCCCGAACGGGCAACGAGCCAAATGGGCTTGAGCCCGAAACGGCGCGGACCAAACGGGCTCGAGCCCGAGCAGACATGGGCCAACGGGTTGGAGCCCCAACGGGCACGGGCTATAAGAAATTCTTGATATCCATAAATTTATTGTTAAAAAGAACATAATAAAAAAAATACATTCATCGAAAAATTTTATTTCAGGGTATCCGCCGCTGCACCGTGCGGGCGGGTACCCTGGTAGTTTTAAATGATGTAGGGTATTTATGGATTTAACCTATAAAGGGCTTGATACTCCCACCACAATATTTGATGCATACACCACAATTATGCATGTATCATATTATAACCTATGCATTAGTGGTGTAACATTGTGGTGTGTGCATCAAATATTGTGGTGGGAGTATCAATGCCCTTTAGCTTATAATGGGTGCTTACATATTTCAGGTTCGAAATACGATAAGCCGTCAGAACATAACAAGCCTAATAAATGGAGTTTAAACGCAAGACTTAATTTTGGCTTATTTATGTTAGGATTTTTTTCTTCTCATCGTTTGAAAGATCTTAAGCCCTTCTTAAAATGCTAATCCAAACACCTCATTGTGCAACTTTTCGCAAGTTGTAAGGAACATAGAGGAACAAGCTTATATAGTTTGTAACTGCGTGACGTGTTACTTTTTTTAAAACATAAAGCAAGAACTTGTCTATTGGTAGTTTCTCTATTTAAAGTACATGTATTATCTACGCTCTGCAATTCATGTTACTAATAGCCTCATACATGCAACCTAAAACATAAGCTAATGCCTTAAATCTAGTCCCCTATCCTATTTATTATGATAGTTACATGATTTGCTACAGATCATTTGATTATGAGACCGGTTGGTGTAATCGCTAGAAAATCGGTTTCTTTTTTTAGTTAACTCAATATTACTGTAATTACTTTAAATGATTTTTCCTTGGATAAGCGACGAACTTTAGCTTATAGTTACATTTTATTTGAGTGAAAAAGAAAGAGATATAAACTTGTGCGATAGTTTCGATATTATGTGATGATAAATGTTAGGTTCATTCCTACCAAGATCAACAAAAGGATATATGATTGGCTATGCTCACATTATAAATAGCGTGATATAAACTTGAATTATAGACTTGATTTATTTTACAAAGATTAACAAAAAAAATAAAATAAATGGTTAATCGTAAAGTTTATAACAAAGTCATTGTACTCATTCTTGTTTAATAGCTTATGATTGCCTTTTTTCCGAGTGAAAAATAGATTGAAAAATGTTAACAAAAAATAACTCAAGCAACAAGCAATATGAAATGTTTATAACATCCTATTTATTATGATAGTTACATGATTTGCTACAGATTGTTCTTGTTTAATAGCTTATGATTGCCTTTTTTCCGAGTGAAAAATAGATTGAAAAATGTTAACAAAAAATAACTCAAGCAACAAGCAATATGAAATGTTTATAACATCATTTGCGTGCAACTTAAAACATTTTTTTAAAATTTTCATAATCATGATTATAAATCTCTTACATGTTTGTTCTTTCACCGATGTGGGACAAAGTCATAAATCCAACACTCATTTCCTTCTCACTCGCAAAAATACTTGGTTAAACTCCTTTGTGTTTGACGGTGAGCAATTTGAAGCTTTCGTAGTAAGTGTTCAACTTTTTTATTATGTTTAAGTGTCTATATTTAAACGATTTTTCCTAGGATGAGCGACGAACTTTAGATTATAGTTACATTTTATTTTATTTGAATGAAAAAAAAAGTGATATAAATTTACTTGGCGTATCACTCCTTTGTATGAAGCAAAATGTCTCATGTTTGATTGGTGGGTAAACACTCTATAGTTGAAAATTAACAAGTAAAATAATGAAATGATGTTTTTAAATATTACTACTTTACTTGTCACCTTTATACTTGAAAACGAAAAATGTCAATTTCAATGGAACAATTACAACAAATTTGCAATAGATAATTGATTTACCTAAAAATAAAAAATCTTTCGTCAAATATGAGAAATGACAAGGAGAAGAGGTTGCTCATTTTTGGTCTTATGCCGTTAGATTTGAGACCTGTGACTTGGCCATGGCCATTATGCCCCTAATCCTATCCAAGTTAAATTTTGAAGAAATGAACTGTCGATTTGCCATTGAATGCAAACAATTACAAATGCTTAAGATGTACACAGCACACTCCTACACGCGCTATGATGAAATATCAATGGCGGAGTAGCTGAACAACTAGTCAACTACAATGGTTCAACGTGTATAAAACGAGTTAACATGTCACTTTTACATAATGCCTGGTATGTTGTAACTAAAGAAAGAATGGAAAATATCATTATAACGAAATGAAAAAAGCTTGATTGTTCACAACTATATAATGTAATGATGAATTACAAGGAATGAAAAAATAACTACTATCTTGATTCTTAAGGTTCCTTAATTTTATTTTATTTTCATTTTGGAACGAAATCAAAATTACACAAAAGTCTTTCATAAACCGCCCGTATATAATTAAATTTTCTAGCATCAATATTTTATTTAGTATTTATTTATTGATTTTATTCGGTTATATCATACCAAACAAACATGCTTAATAACAACGATAATGAATCATTACACTACATCATACATCTCATTACATCTTTTATATAATAAAAGAATTACATCATTTCAGAGTGTTTTTGCAAAACCCTTCTCATTGAAAAAAAAATTAAACCAATAGAAGAGCTCGATTTTACCACGTAAGCGAAATTGAGCGATGTGATTGGTCAATAAAAAATCAAAATTGAATTGATTTTGGTCAAACTTTAATATATTTGGTGGAGAAATTTAGTTGAGAAAAAAAACACATAAAAATATAAGTGCCCAATATGTGAAAACAAAAACTTAAAAAAGAAGGAGGTAACTAATAAAACTTTAGTGGTTAAATGATAAATAAATTATATAAAACTAAGTGTAAATTTATAAATTTCCATGTTTTTCAATAATTTTATAAAATAGACAAATAACCCCTAACACTTTATACCCCCTAAACTTTATCATATAAACTTTGTTTAAAATTACATGATTACTAATATTAGTTTTAAACTTTCATCCAGTAAAACTACAAAATGTTGTAAATATATGAATTAGTATTAGAACATGCTAAATATTTTAAGGATAAATATTTGTTTCGGACTTTCATTCATTAAAAAAAATATTATACATGTTAAGTAAGTACTCAGGTTATTTTATTTTAAAAGTTTAATCTATGCGTACACATGTTTGAATATTCGGATAAATTATTATTAATGAGAATATAAGTATCAAATGGTATGCACGGGTGATGTGACATGAAAATACATATACGTGATCGTACTTATAACAACTACTCATGTAATTCTTAATTAAAGTTTATATACGGATATCTGAAAAAATATTTTAGAAATCTTTACGAAATATATTATAAAGTTTAAACCCTAATCTCATCAAAACAAGATCAATTTATCAGTTGATTATTATCATGTTTCTATAAACCTAATGACACAAATATTTTTACAAACAATACATAATTAAGTTAGTCCAAGGGTTTTAACTATGGCTGTTGAATAAAATTTCATTCATTTAATTAGGACTCATAAATTGTTTATTCGGTTAATCATATTATTTGTGCAAAATTGCAATATATCAATTGGCCAATTGAGAAGGTTATTCAAGTTTGTTTGTATTAATGGCTTTGAATATGGATGAAAAAGGTAATGATGTAGGTGATGTTTAAGGTTTTCAATGGCTGCAAAGTGAAAAAAATGTTGGTAACCTAAGCCTATTTTAAAAAAGTTGATAAAGTTATCTGTTAGAGTGAATTCAAAGTAAGATAATTTTGATCTATGTTTATGAATTTAAGCTTTATCAATCTTTAAATACTGTAGTACTTGAATGATAAGTTCGTCATGATTAGTTTTAAATGTTATGTCTATGTATTATCTTTGTTTTGATGCTTATAATTTGATAAATAGTATAATTATAATGATCGTATACTTCTGATGACTGAATCTTTGGTTGTGTGTTTCTTTAGTCAATTAGGTATCATTTTGCCAAGCAAGTTTGTGAAAGACGGGTTACTGGCGGTTATATTCGAGTTTTTCTGCAAAGCATGGCGAGTCATGGCCAAGAAAGTTAGCAAGTGATTTAAGTATTGCCAAAAAAATTAGTCACGACAATGGTGGTTCCCTCAATAGTTTAAGATAAGATGTCTTTTGAGCAACCATTTTTCATCTCTTGGAACACATGAAGAATGCATGCATATCATGAAACAACAATTCTGTTTCACCACCTATTCAACCATATTTAATCTCTCCAACTATAAGCATGGGCAATCACAATATAGGATAAACTTAGCTTATGGACCTTCGCAAACTCAGGCTGTTCACTAGGTAGCTTTACGCTATTTACTTTTATTGTACAATGATTTAGTATAGGAAATTTATTAGATGTGTTTGGATAAACTTATTTAGACAATTGTGCCTAATAGAAATATCAATTATAAGCACTTAGGTAGGCTTTGAGGCAAGAGGTAGCTATATATGACATTACAAACGCATAATAAATTTATGTCTAAACCCCGAGCTTGGATGGGCATTGAAAGCATTAGTGCAAGTAATTCAATAGTAGTTAATAGAGAAAAGTACTTTGTGTGAACGACGCCATAAAAAAGGGTTTTGGTAATGTAATGATGCTAATATAGGTTTTGTTGAAGTGAGCCATCTTTAGTGTCGGTATATATCCATTATGCTTTTGGACAAAATGTAAATTTCTATTACAAGAGTCTGACTTTGGGGTGGTTGAGTAATTCTTTTATAGCCGTTTTCTCTTGCACTTACGAGTTCAGGTACAAACTTAAACATCTAGGTCTCTGTGTGTAATGCATAGGAATAAAGAGGTATATTACCGAGTATCAGTTTTATGGATGGTTTGTCTACAACTATCAAATAAAAAATAGTAATTTATATAGGAGAGTCAAACAATTTTATGATATGTCGACAGAATAAGAATAAAATGAACTGTTAGGGTGTGAGGAATAGGAATATAGAGGTGGAAGATACTGACCGCCATTTTTTTTACACCACCGAGGACGTAACTTAATTTAAATAGAGAAGTAAGAATAGAGAAGAGAAAATATTTTGGTCTGATCAAGTCCTACATTGTCTTGCCATTGCTGTATTACCGGACACGAATGTGGAATATCACTTCAACACTGTTACTCAAGCTTTAAAGGGGCCAACACCGTCCCTTAGAAGCTCTGCCTTTGCACACAATCTTCATGCTCCTACTGATACACTAACTAATCGACAAAATAATGAATCTGCTTTTTATAGGAGTAAACATTTTTCTTCAGTTTTACTCATTCTCCATTATAATTTCTTTAATTGTTCTCTTCATTTTGCAGGGTTGCAGATTAGGGAGGCAAGAGCCAAGGAACGTGAGCGAGTCGGTGTTGGATGAAGAATTTTGAGAAACCGAAATGGATCCAAAAATGCTGAGAATCTGTCGTTGGAAAAATTGAAAGCCAAAGGGACGAATGGTCGGTTCATCAAAATAATACAACACACACAAGCCAGAAAAAATACACATTCTATAATCCATTGAAGACTATGGCGTCCTATAACTGACGAACAAATAAAGAACCCACATCGTTCTTCCAATATTACACATTGTTGCCATCCCGGAGTTCCTAATATTTGGACATAACTTTTTTGGGCTTACATTGTTCGAGCAACAGAAACTACCGGCGAGTAAATAATGGTAAAAATACTTGAAAACGAAACCTATAATATATTTGTATTACATATAACTAAGCATTATTACAACACAAAAAATGTTAGTCTTTTTTATAAACATTGTTAAATCTTGATAAGTTCTTGAGTTCAAGATTAGCAATTGGGACAAGCTTGAGTTGACAGTGAGGAAATTTGTCTTTGAGGTTATGAATATAACTCATGTAGGAATAGATTTTTAATAGTTGTGTATATTCTTTTGATCCTATTTTTAATCAACCAAGTAAACCTATTTAAGAGATGTTAAGTTTTTTTGTTTCTAATCGATAATAATACATAATTAAACTTTTATGAAAAAACGACTTGATAGTGAGGAAATATGTCTTTGAGGTCATGAATATAACTCATGTAGGAATAGATTTCTAATAGTTGTGTATATTTTTTTGATCTTATTTTTTAATCAACCAAGTAAACCTACTTAAGAGATGTTAAGTTTTTTGCTTTCTAATCGATAATAATACATAATTAAACTTTTGTGAAAAAACCCCTACTTAAGAGATGTTAAGTTTTTTGCTTTCTAATCGATAATAATACACAATTAAACTTTTATGAAAAAAACCGTGCACGGGTATTATAACTAGTTACATAGGTAGCAAATGTCAAAGTTGTTACGAACTTAAAATGGAAGCATGTAATCGATATCCCTTATCTTAAACATTAGCTATAATCTACCACTTAATGATATGTTTTTTTCTAAATATATTACAGATTACCTTTATGATATGCGCATGTAAATTTATCATGTGTCATTATTATGATTATCCAAAAGAATAGACTTGCTAGTTAAGTCTATATGTAAGGTACAAACACAAAACCGTCCAACAACACGTTCCATCAAAACTAAAAAAACCAAAACCTTAAACTCACCAATGGCCAAACCAACAATATTTCTAACTGTCACAACTTTTATGTGCATCGTCTTCCTAGCAAACGCCATACTGGGTGGTCGTACCAAGATAAAGGACGTGAAAAACAGCCAAGAAGTGCAAGAGTTAGGAAGGAATTGTGTGGAAGAAAATAATCGAAAAGTTGGTTCGAATGGTTAAAAGTTTGTGGAAGTTGTTAAGGCCGAGAGTCAAGTGGTGTCCGGGACTAAATACTATTTGACAATTAAAGCGATAAGTTCGAAAGGTGGTGAGAATAGTTTTTTTGATTCTGAAATTGTGGTGAAACCTTGGGTGCATTCTAAAGAGTTGCTTACTTTTCGACCCGGAAGAGGCTGAAGTAGATTCACAAAAGGAGTTAGAGCAAGTTTTTTAGTGTGTGTTATGAAGGTTTTATTAATAAATTATGTGATCTAGCTGTATCACGAATGATATAATTTATTTACGTTTTGTTTAATAAATGGTATTTGTATAAAGTATAAAGTAAGAAGTTCGAGTTTTTGATAAGCTTAAAGTTTGTGCTTTTTACCATGATTTTAGTTGAGCTTGGGAATACTTTCGGTTTTGCAGGTAGTTACATTCTGATTATAACTTAATTTCTCAGTGGTCTAACTCCTTGTTCCTAGCCTACCATCTGGAAAACAGAATAGTTTCATTGTGAAAGGATGCAGGGGATGTTTGGATTTACCTTATATCGGGTGCTTATTGGCTTATTTCAGTTTTAAAATGCAATAAGCCCACAAAACATAATAAGCCCAAAAATTGGAGTTTAAGTTCAAAACTTATTTGACTTATTTATGTCGGATTTTTTTTTCTTTCTAGCTAATTGAAACATCTTGAGCCCTTCTTAAAATGCTAATCCAAACACCCCATTATGCAACTTTGTGCAAATTGTAAGGATCATAGAGGAGCAAGCTTATATAGTTTGTAACTATGTGATATGTTAGTTTCTTTGAAATGTAGAGCATGCTTTTCTATTGCTTCTCGTATTGATAATGAAACCGATTGTTGTGGTCGTTAGAAATCAGATTCTGTTTAAATAAATTATATGTTATTATCTTTACTTTAGATGGTATTATTAAACGCTTGGTTCTATGTTACAACTTACATCATTCGACGCCTACATTAACAAAAAGGGAGATATAAACTTTAGTGATAGATTGATAATTTGATATGAATATTGGATGTTAGGTTTTCATTAGAAAAGATTAACATAACAAAAAGAGAGATATAAACTTTAGTGATAGATTGATAATTTGATATGAATATTGGATGTTAGGTTTTCATTAGAAAAGATTAACAAAAAGTTCAGACTAAATGCATTGAACACTATATAACAAAGTAATTCAAATACATTCGATCATTGACTTGTAACACAACTTCAAAAAATTTGGTTATAAACCTGTTGTATTTTTGTTCTTTCACTTATGTGGGATAAAGTTACAAAACCAAAACTCATTTCCTTCTCACTCACAAAAATACTCGGCTACCCTCCTTTGTGTTTGACGTAACTTAAGTTCTAGCCAACTCAATAATTTCTTTTTACATTTCAACAAAATCACAACTTTTATGTATATAATAGTTACAAAATCACAACCAAAGGGCCTTTTTCATTGGTTCTTGTCTCATATATCTATTACGTAAGCTATATTGAGCTTAGTAAGGTAAATTTATATGCGTGAAGAGCCTTTAAAAAATGGCTTTTTGGAATCTAATTTTGCTTCTAATATTATAACAAAGTTTTTTTTTTTTTTTTTTAAGTTGTTGATTCTTAAGATATCACCTAAAACTAAAGTGCAGTCGAATTAACATATTGCGGGAGGTTGTGTGACCATGTCAAGACCACCATGTGAAATGACCATTTACAGCAAAAATTTAATCTTTTTTGACACATGATGGATAACGTCAACAAACTCAGAATGTGAGTTTATGTTGTTCAAGGAATGTTTATCATAACAATCTTAATCCTACTAGAGTTGGCTAAGATATTGAAAAACAAAAGAAGCAAATCAACAAACCATAGTAATTAAAACTAATACAAGTATAAATACATACATATCCTATATAAGCTAATGTTTACTAAATCACCCAGCTATCAAGGCTGTATGGGTATCGAGTCTGTATGGCTTGGTGCCTGGTAAAGAAGTTGAATTGGGTATCGAGTCTTGGTTGAATCAACTAATCGCTTATTGGTATCGAGTCTTGGTTGAATTAGCTAATCGTTTTGATAACAAAGTTGTCTATCATCAAAAATGAAATCAAAGCAAGTTGTTATCCCCTTATATGTTTGAGGGTGCTTGGGATTGATTGTTTTTCTAGCTTATTCACTTTATTCAATAAGTACATTGTTCGTCGTAGTGTTTGGATCACCTAAGCTGCTTTTAATAATTTTCAATCTAAACGAACAATATTCAGTAAGGATATAAGCTTTGCAAAGATGTTTAGATATTCGTAAGTCATAAATATAACTATTGACTTAAAAAGAAACTTATGTTTTGAGATTTAACCATTGACTTAATGATTATAAAAAACAAAACCAAAGACCATGAAAATAAAACTAATGCAATTATAAAAGCATAGCATACGTGAATTGGTATGATCTACACATGTGTAAATATTTTATGTAAATATTATTGGTAAAATTAATTAGTTTTTGGTCTTCTCACATCGAGCAATGAAGAAAAGTAGCCAGAAGATGTTGAGTTAAAAAGGAAGGGAAGGTTGTTTCAAATATATCTAGTAGTGACTAGCCTTTAACAATACTTCACATAGTTGTGCAAAATTCATATCTAAAACTCAATTAAGACCAGACCGGATCATTGGATCTAGTCATCTAGATGGTTAGGTTGTTTTGGTCCATTTCGAAACCGTGATAGATACACACAAGAAAAGCTTACTATTTGTGAATGTTCAAATTTGGGATCAATATCACACAGTGCGCTTCTCGATCGTAGTCCTTTTTTTATTTTTTTTGTTCACCGCGGTACGGTTGGTTCAGTGTTGAACAGTCCTATACCCCTAGTTCTTGGTCACAAAACTAAAACTACGTTGCAACAATACTAGAATTTGTATTGAACCACAAAGTATTAAGTGCTAGGTTTTGTTTGACCAAGATCAACAAATAGTCAAAAAGATAACTGGCTATTGCACATCCAAGAGTTTATGACAAAGTCATTTAATGTACACGTTTTTATTTAATAGCTTATGGTTGCATTTTATTTGAGTGAAAGATAGAGTGATATAAACTCAATTGAGTCGATATGATGTGTTGATTAAATGCTAGTATATGTCCTACAAAGATCGATATAAAGATAATTGGCTAAGACTATAGTGATAGATTGATATGGCGATTAGGTGGTAAGTTTATTTCGACAAAGATCAACAAAATTTGAATTGACAACGCGCACATTAAAGAGTTTATAACAAAGACATTCGTGTTTGTGTATTCTCAAGCATTTATTAGTAACAAAGATAAAAAAATAATAATAATAAAATAAAATATTTGTAACAAAGATAAAAAAACTTGAACAAACTACACACACATAAGAGTTTATAGCAAAGACATTTAATGTGTATGAAGTCTGGTCCAAGCTTAATCGTTATTTCATGTTCTTCTTTATAAATTGCATTTAAGTTTGCTCCTTTCCCTATGTGGGACAATGTCACAAAGATACTTAACGCGTCACCTATGTGTTTAAGCTTTTGGGTGCTTTTAATTATTTTACAAAACTAGTTGCTAATAGCTACCGATAATTTAACAAAGAGCTTTTCTACAGCTTCCTACCATTTATCCTACAAATCATTCTACACACACAATAATATTATATAGTTTTTTTCCACTCATTCTTTCTCTGCATCCAAACCGTCTGTTCTGACATTTTTCAGAATCCTGTAAATAGGATGTTTTGTAAAAAGAAGTTTTATGAGGTTTTAGCATTTTTGTTTAACAAAACATACACTTATCCAAAAACATCATTCATCTTAACCCCGCCACTAGATCCATATCCACTTAACCAATAACGACGCACCCAACAAATTAGACATACATCTTTCCAAAATACGCGAACACAAACTCATTCCTTAAGATTAAAACTTTAACTAACTAATGGTCAATACAACAATCTTAACTGTCACAACTTTGATGGCATAGCTTCTCGGTGCATATAATATAATAGTTTCATTTGAAAGGATGTAAGGTATGTTTGGATTTAGTCTATAATGGGTGCTTATTGGCTTATTTGAGCTTCAAAATGCGAAAAGCCGTTAGAACATAATAAGCCCAATAAATTGAGATTTAACACAAGACTTACTTTTGGCTTATCTATGTTAGATTTTTTTTCCTAGTTATTAGAAACATCTTAAGCCCTTCCTAAAATGCTAATTCAAACACCCCCTGCAAGTTGTAAAAAAAACATAAAAATATCAAGCTTATGAAGTTTGTAACTATATGATGTGTTACCTTCTTTGAAATATCGAGCAAGGACTTGTCTATTTGTGACAAAGAACATATCTAAGTATTGTAACCGACAAGTCAATATTTTGCAACTTAAAGTGATACCAATCATGATATCTCCCACACGATCAAAATATACACATACTAAAACAAAGATAGTATACTGTACTTAACAATATGGGTGTGAAAAAACACAAAATCAAATCACAACCAAACTAAAACTAGAGTTTTAGCAATATTAGAGCCAAAAAATCAAAGCAGAGAGTACCAGTTTTATGTTCAAAACAAATTTAACCCAAATTAGACTGCAAACTAACTCTAACTCTGAGCTAAAACAAACAAAACATTTAGTTAAAACATTGTCATTTTATTCAAATATTAAGGTTGTTTGACACAACCAAACTATATTTAGTTTTTTGGAGACCGTAAAATGTAAATAAGTAGCAAGTTTGAACTTTGTAGTGGTTAGATTTTATCGTTTCAACAAAATCACCATTGTTGACTGCTCTATAAAAATACTGTAAACGATATATGACTCTATATATCGTTTCAAAATCATCATTGTTAGTTACATGATTTGCTTTTAATATTAATTACGAGTCCGGTTGGTGTGGTGACTAGAATATCGGTTTCTTTTTTCTATTATTTTCATTATTTTAAATGGTTCTTTTGGGGATGAGTGACCACTTCAGTTTATAGTTACATTTTTGTGACTGATAAAAAACAACACATTTTATTGTGCGATAGATTCGGTACTACGTGATGATTAAATGCTTGGTTCCTATCCTATAAAGATTCATGAAAAGATAATTTGAAACAGAGTGTTACGGAATATAAATTTTAGTGGTAGATTGATAAGACGACTAGGTGTCGGGTTTTATTGAAAAAGCTTAACAAAAAATAAGTAAAGCACCACGCACATTGAAGAGTTTATAACTTAGACAATTAGGTGGAATTAATGTACGTATTCTTAACTGTTTGTTCAATAACAACATACTCTTGTATATAAATGTCTTCCATGTTTGTTACTTCACCTATGTGAGACAAAGTCACAAATCCGACACCCATTCTTTCTTACTCACAAAAATACTTGGCCACACTCTTTTGTGTTTGACGGTGACCAATTTGAAACTTATGCTAATAAGTGTTCAAATTTTTTTTAT
This sequence comes from Chrysanthemum makinoi, assembly GCA_910596185.1. Taxonomy (NCBI): domain Eukaryota; kingdom Viridiplantae; phylum Streptophyta; class Magnoliopsida; order Asterales; family Asteraceae; genus Chrysanthemum; species Chrysanthemum makinoi. The sequence continues at coordinate 357,045,526 of OU343224.1, read as the reverse complement.
TATGTTTAAATGTCCATATTTTATATTATGTGACGATTAAATGGTAGGTTCCATCTGATCAAGATCGACAAAAGGATAATTGGCTATGCCAACGTTGAAAATAGGGATACAAACTTGAATTGTAGATTCAATATGAGATTAAGCATTAGGTTTTGTTTGACAAAGATCAACAAAAATATAACTAGCTACGTGCACATAGAAGAGTTTATGACAAAGTCATTTAATGTACACGTTCTTGTTTAATAGCTTATGGTTGCACTTTATTTGAGTGAATAATACAGTGATATAAACTCGATAGCGTCCATATGATGTGATGATAAATGCTATTATCTATCCTAAAGAGATCGATATAAAGATACTTGGCTATGACGATGGTTATGAGTGATATAAGCTTTAGTGATACATCGATATCGCGATTAGGTGTTAGCTTTATTTTGACAAATATCAACAGAAATTTAAATTGAATACGCAGAGACATTGAAGAGTTTATAAAAAAGACATTCCGTGTTTGTGTATTCCCAATAATTTTTCTTTAGCAAAGTTACTCTTATAAAAAAGAGAAATGAATACACACACATTGAAGAGTTTATAAGACATATATTTAATGTGTGGGACTACAATTTTCTAATCTCGGTTATAAATCTCTTTCAAGTTTGTTTCTTCACCCATGTGGGACAAACTCACAAAATCCAAACTCATTCCTTATCAGTCACCTTTGTGTATGACCTTTGGGAGATTTTAGTTATTTAACACTTAATAATTAGTTAACTACTTACACAACTAGTTGCTAACGTCTGTCGATAGTTTAACAAAACATACACTTATCTAAATATAGCAACTGCATTCGTCTTAACCAAGCCACAAAACCCCATGTCCACTTATCCTAAAACCATGTACCCGACAAATTAAACATAAACCTTTTCACAAAAAACACAAACACAAACTCGTTATAGTTTTATGAGATTATCGTTGTAAGCTGTTAATACATTTTTACCGTGATTGCGTTTGTCCTACAATAGTAGTAGTTCAATGGATCGGGACATGTAGCATAAAGACAGAGGCATGGGTTAAAATCCTCAATCCTGAGTCGTGTCCTTCCTGTAGTTGTAGTATTGCACAATTTACCTCACTCATTTTAGCCGCAAGATCAGTCGATGAAGGCTGCCATATGATCGATTTTACATTTTTTCATTGCCTTTACGATTTACCTCACACCATGTATAACTACTAGATGAAGGGAAACAGAACAGTTTCATACTGAAAGGACGTAGGATATGTTTTACAGATTTTGTAATTCATGTTCATAATAGCCTCATACAAGAAACATAAAACATAAGTTAATGTCTTAATTCTAGTCCCCTATCCTTTTAATTATGTTACTTACACGATTTGCTTTTCATACTGATTATGAGACCGGTTGGTGTGGTCGTTAGAATATCGATCTCTTTTTTAAATTGATTTTATACAATTGTTTGTATTTTAAATGGTTTTTTAGTGATGAGTAATTGAGCTTATAGTTACATTTATGTAAGTGACAAAAAACAAGAAGAGATATAGACTTATGCCATATATTCGACACTATGTGAAAATTTGCTTCTTACAATGATTATGAGACCGGTTAGTGATAAAAAAAAAATAAATAAAAAAAAAAAAATAAAAAAATATGTAGATTGATGAGTTATAACTAGGGATGAGCATTTCGAACCGAATCTCGGAACCGAACCGGAACCGTACCGGTATCGTACCGAAACGGTACCGATTCTTGAAATATGCACGGCACCGACTATGAAATAAGGTGAAAAAATCGGGACCACTAATTCGCACGGGACCGACCAAATCGGGAAATTCCCGAAAAAAAGCGGTAAAAAACCCGATTTCCGGGTACCGGTACAGATATCCGAATGTCGTTCGGTACGATACCGGTACCACTAATTTATGCTCGAGAAAAAATCAGTACCACTAATTTGATACAGGATCGGTACGGGACCGGTACCGTGCACATCCCTAGTTATAACAAACATTTAACTATGCACATTATTAGTCATTTATTAGATTAGCAACTTCATAATATATTTTATAAATATGTTACATGTTTGTTCCTTCACCTGTGTGGGACAAAGTCACAATCCGACACTCATTTCCTTCTTACTCACAAAAATACTTGGCCACACTCTTGTGTTGCACGGTGAGAAAAACAGGGCCGTCTTTGAAGGTGTGTAAGGTAAGCGACCGGTCAGAGCCCTAAAATTTTTCTCTTTAATAATTGTATGTGTATACATATTTTCCACAAAGAAAAAAATATTTTGATGATAAATACCTTAAATGAGTAATATTTAGGACAATATATAACATTGCTTATAAAAAAGCCTCGTTATATAATTGCGTCTAGAACCTTAAAATTTTTTAACAATTCATGGAACGGCTCTCGTGAGCAATTTATAGCTTTTTGTAATAAGTGTTCATCCTTTCCTTTTAAATAATATAATATTGATTACTTTTATGATATGCACATGTATATTTCTTTATATTTGGTTTAAATTATCAAGTGTCATTATTATGACTAGTTGGATATCCGCGCACAGCAGCGGCGATAAATATAGTTACATAATAAATATATTAAATGAATTGCTAACCCAACTCTCCCCGCAATTCCTTACGCGCTTAGTGAATTCATTTCACAACACTCCAAATGTATATTTGTTAGTTGTATGTGTTTGTTTGGGTTTTTCGTATCTTTCCCGTGACATCATTATTCTCGCATATAAAAATACTTTCACAATCTCTTACCCGTCAAACACTCTTCCAAAAGTAAATGATTTTGATACATCAAGTTTGTATTGATTGAAAAAAAGTTAAAGTTATAAAAATTTGAATCAAAATAAAATAAACATACAAAAAATGTAAAAACTAAAAAGTCATAAAAATATATAAAAATGGATGTTGAATTAAAGAGCACAAAATTTTAGAAAATATGTTGAAATTAGATCATAAAAAAATTAAACGAATAAAAATATATTTAAATTTAAAAATAAAAGTGATTAATTAGTTAAGAAGTGACACGTGTCACCCTATTATTGGAGCTCTTTATTTTAGTTTGTTAGAGCTCCTCAATTTTTGTTATTTTTTAGTTAGAGAAGTGACACATGTCACTCAATGATTGGAGCTCCTTATTTTAATTTTTTGTGGAGCCCACAGCTTAAATGCTTTATCTATTCTAAGTAAGTTTAAAAAAGTCTGAATTTTTAAGCTTTCTAATTTTAGAAGGCCTAAATGCATTATAAAGTAGTATAGATTGTCTAAAAGAATATACCAGTTAACTTGCTTGTTAAGTCTATATATAAGGTGCGAACATCCCATGGCCAAACCAATACTATTCCTAGCCGCCACAACTTTTATGTGCATCGTCTTCCTAACAAACGCACTAATAGGTGGTCGTACCAAGATAAAGGACGTGAAAAACAACCAAGAAGTGCAAGAGCTAGGAAGGTATTGTGTTGAATAAAATAACCGAAAAGTTGGTTCGAATGTTGGTTTAAAGTTTGTGGAAGTTGTTAAGGCCGAGAGTCAAGTGGTGTCCGGGATTAAATACTATGTGACAGTTAAAGCGATAAGTTCGAAAGGTGTTGAGAATAGTTTTCTTGATGTTGAACTCGTGGTTAAACCATGGGTGCATTCTAAAGAGTTGCTTACTTTTCACCCCAAAAAGGGTTGAAGTAGATTCACAAAACGAGTTGAGCAAGTTTTTCATTGTGTGTTATGACGGAATTATTAATAAATTATGTGATCTAGCAATGTCACAAAAGATATAATGTATCCACGTTTTGTTTAATAACCTATATTGGTATAAACAAAAGTAATAAGTTTGAGTTTCTTGTAAGCATAAAGTTTGAGCTTGTTACCATGATTTTAGTTGAGCTTGGAAATACTTTCGGTTTTGTAAGTAGTTACATTTTGATTACAACTTAATTTCTCAGTGTTTTATCTAACTCTTTGTTCGTAGCCCGCCATCTAGAAAACATAATACTTTCATTCTCAAAGGATGCAGGGGATGTTTGGGTTCATCTTATATTGGGGGCTTATTGGCTTATTTCAGTTTCAAAATGCAATAAGCCCTCAAATCACAATAAGCCCAAAACATGGTGAATTGCAAAACTTACGTGACTTATTTATATCAGATTTTTTTTTTCTTTCTAGCTATTTGAATCACCTTAAGCCCTTCTTAAAATGCTAATCCAAACACCCCATTATGCAACTTTGTGCAAGTTGTAAGGAACATAGAGGATCAAGCTTATATAGTTTCTTTGAAATATCGAGCATGCTTCTTTATTGCGGCTGTCTCTTGGAAACAAAGGATATAAGTTACATGATTTGCTTCTCATATTGATTATAAGACCGGTTGCCACGGTCGTTATTCTTTAGTTAATTCTATGTTATTGTTATTACTTTAAATGGCATCTATAGCGATGACCAACGAACTTTAGCTTATAGTTACATGTTATTTGAGTGCTAGATGAAAAAATAACTGGCTACGCCTACGTTGAGAAAAAAAAAGTGATATAAACTTTAGTGATAGAATGATATGAAGATTAGGGGTTTAGGGGTTTATTTAAAAAGATAAACAAAAAAATAACAATATTAACACAGACATTAGTTTCAAACCTCAATTGGTGTAGTAGCTTCATATAAATCTCTTACATGTTTATTCATTCACCTATGTGGGACAAAGACACAAATTAACACTACTAACAAAATACTTGGCCATATTTTATTAAAAAACTAATAGAATAAATATTACTAAATGATTATATAACCAATAAGATATCATTCAAAGAATGTGGTTTAAGCTGAGTAGATCTTTTTGAAGCATAGAGTTTGGCCATATTTAAATGTACTTCAATCTCCATTGTTTACCAACTTACATGCCTTGTGTCTCTGAGTTTTCGTTACAAATGACATTCCGCTTATTGGTTGTACATGTCAATCAATGCTTCTATATATATGGTGTAGAGCAATACAAACATATAAGAGTTGTCAACCTCTACTTAGGATCATTAACATCAGCACTAAGAAACGACATGACATGTACCATATTTATATGTATTACAACTATAGGTACCTTGTGCAAAGCATATTGACTTTTATACAAATGACAAAATAAGATATAACAAACCAATTATGTAGATCTTAACACGACCACCAATTACTATTGAGAGTCATGGGCCTTTACCCTTTGATTGCTATAGAAAATATCAACATCAACTCACTGATCTCAAGTTCTTCAACTCTTTTGATGACAACTTAGACGATTCAGATGTCCTCTAGATTCAATATAACTTGCTTTCTTTCGAAGGGTTTATGTCTTGGCATGTCTCGTTAAAAAAATGATCGTGTTATTGCTATTGCCTACTTCTTATATGAGTGATGCTTTTATACTTGTTTGATCTGAATGAATATAGTTTACCCTTTTATACAACCATGTTATATTTGCATCATCGTTACAATTTTATTTGCGTTCTAGCTACAACTTAATTTTATACTTCTTTTCGTTCCACTCCCAATTTTCCTGACACATAGATGAGCTTTTTCATAAGAGACCAAGCGATAACAAGCATAGGCACCGCTATGAATATTTGATAGGCGTGCGTAGGGGTGACCGGATGGACCGGACCGACCGATAAAACCGACCGGACCGAACCGAAACCGACCGGACCGAAGGACCGGCGGTCCGGTCTCGGTCTACCATTTTTGGCAAATTTGGTCTCGGTCTGGTCCGGTCCGTACCACAAACCGAAAATTTAGCCTTGTTGGACCGGACCGACCAAGACCGGACTGGACCGATCACATTCGGTCTCGGTCTCGGTCCGGTCCAGTTTTTCTCGGTCCGGTCCGGTTTTCGTCCGATGATCAGCGTTAGGCGTGCGTGCCCCTTAATTTATATGGTATCTTTATGTAACAAAAAGGAAAAAAAAAAATGCCTCCTAAGTAGTTTCGGTTTACATGCTTCAGTTCGATAATCTAACGAGGTGTTTGGGATTGATTATCAGATTTTGAAACATTTGAAACAAAATTACGTTTTGAAAAAGTAACTCCCAACATCCAGCCACAAAACCACGTTTTGGAGCATATATAACGTAGATAAGTGATTATTAGAGTTGTTTTGCCAAACACCATAAATTGATTATTAACTTTTTGAAAACGTGATAATCAAATAATCTTTGTTTTAAAAGCTATCCCAAACACCCTCTAAGTATCACATGAAAACACTGCAACTTAACTGTAATTATGAGGAAGTAAAGAAGATACTTGTCTAGTTGTCCCACATCGCCCAATCCATCAAACATTTACATAGGAGACTTCTTATAAATAAAGGGAGCAAGGTGCTAGTAGTGATAGGACATGCATAGTGTGATTGACCAAGTAAGTTTTAATAGCTAGTTTGGGCTATTAAATATTTATAGTTTATTTTACCAATTCTTAAATGAAATTTTGAGTGTAAATTTGGAATTTCCTCTCAGATAATTATTTTTTTATATATAAATAATCATCTTGTAAAAATTACGGATTTATGGTTATTATTTGTTTAAGTAATATAATTGAAGAGTTAAAAAATTGAGTTGCATAAAAATTTAAGGGAGAATTTCGTCTATGTCCTTCTAAAAACCTATAATTACGTCAATATCCTTATAAATTTCATAATTACATCAATATCCTTTAAACATTAAAAATACTCATAGATATCCAAACAAACAATTTAATTATAATTAAATAATATGGATAGATAAAACAATTATCAAGAGAGGTGTATTACTTTTCTACCCTCGTTCTCTAATCAAATCCAAAAGAAAGACACAGTCAATCATTTTAGGCTTCTTCTTCTTCTCAAATTAGCTACTTCGTTTATAACATTCAAACTAACAACAGTAAATGGTTGGCTCAACATAACATATTCATGAATGTTCGTTTATAACGTTCAAACGAACAGAAAAATCTCTATAACAAACTGCTCATTTCCCTTTTATGAAAAAAGAATATAAGTATTGCATTTTTGTTAGAATTATAAGAAATAAAACATGAAGTAAAGATTATGTGTGTTGGAGGTTCTAGATTAATCATTTACTGTGCGTCTGTTAGAAACAGGGGATACGTCCACAAAATTTTTAATCATTAGTGGTATGTTATTTTATTTATCATATAATTCATGTAAATAATTATATAGTGAAATGATAGATTTGAGATTTCTTTTTTGTAATTAAGACAATCAATCATCTGTTATAGAAATTTTTTTGTTCGATTACAGGTTGTAACTTTTGAATTGTTTAGAACTTGAGAAGATGATGATTGGAGAATAAGGGTAAAAATGTAATAGATCATGTAATTTAAGATTTAGCTAATGCTTTTATATATTATGACTAGTTAATAATTATTAAATAATTTATTTGGATATAGATGAGTATTTCTTTTATTTTGAAAGGATATTGATGTAATAACAATATTTGTAAGGATATTGATGTAATTATCAGTTTTTTAAAGGATATAAATGAAATTCTCTCAAAATTTAATATGATTGAATTGATCATATACGGGGGTAGGACTATTGTAAATGATTTGCAAACGTATTGTGCCGTATGTATAAAAATGTTCATAAATGATGTAACACAACCTAAGGGTGATTGTGATTAATCAATATGATTTGGTTCGATTCATTTTCATTGGTTTTGGTCGCAATGCCAAGTACCAAGGTTCAAGTCGTTTTCATTGGTTTTGGTCGAGATGCAAGTAACAACATTCGTTTCTAACAGGATACAAAAGTCACAAACCAAAACCATGAAGGTTAGGAAATTTTGGGTTTAACGAGTGATTTCGGATCTTGAGCAGTAAAGATCGTGACTAATATATCGAATGAATATGATAGCCGAAACACATTGGTATGTCTTTGGTTTTCTAAACCATTCCTTTTTGGTGAAACAAAGACAATTTAACAACTTTGTTGTTACAAGCTAGTCGTTAAAAGTCGAAAAAATGATCCCAATAGTTGTGTAACACGAAAGAAAGAACATTTAGCTACATAACTAAGAAATGCTTCAACACGATTCTTTCTAACATTTGTTCAGCTCAACTTTTGTTAACTATAACTATTTTTAAATATGATTATTCGGCGGATTGTGCACGTAACGATACAAATTTTCTTCTAATCTATTGTGTTGGTTTGTGGGAGTATTTAAACACGACAAAACGACTATTAGTGTGTGAGTCGATGGGGCACACGCGATAAACACGAGTATACGTGACGAACGTTAATAATACTTGAATTATATTACCCGTATTATGCATGCTACTTGACCCGAACCACTGTTTGATCCATGGGCTGTTATGGACAGTTGAGTGGGTCGAATATGGAGCAAGCCTTGGGCTTTGGATTCCATCTGATCAGGTACAAGAATGGTGTGGGCCGTTTGCTTGTCGAACAAGCCAAAAACCCATGTAGGAGTCGTTTGTTTTGGGCTATAAAACAAAACCTATTCTGCAACTTTTGTGTTGGAACATACGCATAATCTGTACCTTCTATCTATCCCTAAACCTATCCCAACTGATGGAGTATTACTGCTGCTGTACCAGTCGACTTCTCACAAGTCGATTGGATTTGGTTTTAGGTTTCTTGTTCCTAAACTTGTATCGAATTCAAGAGTTTTAGGAGTTAATTGTTTGGTGCCTGTTTTGGTCCTCCTGGTCGACGACTGTAGCAGCAAACAAAGAGGGTTTACTGCTTTTGTTTTCTCGGACAACAAGAAGCAGTGGTTATCGGATACGTTTTATCCGATATCGGGTAAAGAAGCTTTTAGCTTCTTGTTGTGTGTTTATGCTTTCGCATAAGTAATACTTTGGCAGGAAAGTGACAATTTTTTTGAAAGGTTTTCTTGTCCACAATATATTCAAGTTGTCAAGTGTTGATTGATTTTATTAATACGTTCTCGACTAGCCATATATCGGACGTATACGTTAATCGGGTTTGTGTGTGATACTCTTCGAGGTATCTATTTTAGATACTTAAGGTTTCGTATGGTTTCTTGTTCCGTAACTAGAGATCAATTGCCAAGCAAGGTTAGCTTTTCTATATCCCTTTTAATTAATTAATATTATATTAATTATTTGTTTATTAAATACGTGCTTAACATAATTGCATTAACTAGATCCTTATCCGATGCGTACTCGTAGAGGTTACTGGTTAACTTGTTCTAAAATCCCAACAGTGGCATCACGAGCCATCTCGTTTTTGCGATTATGGGTTACACGTTTCTGATATTAATAAACATGTTTTAAAAGGGCTGCATGAAACCTAGTTTAGTTATTATGTTTTATTTTAATTTTGACAATTACATGCAATACTTGTCAATTTTTAATAAATAATAACTAGTCACACACAAATTAAAATTATATTGATAATTAGAATTAATTTGTTAATTAGAATTTAATTTACATGTGAATTATAATTACTTTGATAATTAAAATTAAATTGTTAATTAAGAATTACATGTTAAATTATAATTACTTGCTAATTAGAATTAAAAGTTAATTTGTATTTATTAATTGTTAATTAGAATTATTGTGATAATTAGAATTACATATTGATTAAATACATATATTGCGTAATTACTTGTTAATTGAGATTGCCATGTTTTATGTGTTTTTCCTACTCAATTGCTTTTCTAAGTGATGTATGGGGCGATCTAGGTATCTGATCCTAGTGGCGGTCTTATGGTTCTCCGTTTGGGGAAGACTCGCAAGAGAACTCGGAACAATATGTGGTTATTTATATTGATGTTTATGCTTGTATGTTTGTGATTCCTATATATGCATTATTACTTGCTTTAGCACCTAATTGTATGCAATATGGAATAATACATATCGTAACCATAACATTAATATTGGTCTTTATTTACACGCCTAAATACCATGCTCATTGTGACCTGCTATTTGATTCGTGGAAAATTGTTTTTGTAAAATAAAGTGACCTAATATATGAAACACGTTTTCAAGAATTTAAAAACTAGACGCTATGGACACTTGGGATGTACGGCTCACCCACTAGAACAAACTAGAAAGGGGGTTTAAAGAAGTGAGCACAGTCTCACTGAAAGGATGTCTAAGGTTATGCTTCATCGCTTACTTGGTCATTACCAAAAGTTTTAAAATTAGTGTTACAAAGTTGTTTTGCATGCTTCTTTGTACACGACTTTTACCACATTTATGTGTGCATACCTATTTGTTAATATTAAGTCTATGCCACCCAACTATGGACACGTGCACTTGGATTGACTTCTCTGGTCAAACCTAAGGGCCTTTCCAACCCATGGTAATTATTTCTCACTGGTCAGACCTCTGGTTATTTTTACACGTTCATACTTGGTCGAATTATATCGAGTTAACTCGGTCGACCTCGGACCCGAGGCATAAGATGAGAACTAAACATGCTTTTCACATTATTACTTGATACTAATGCCTTAAACAGTCTCATAAATCTAAGAGTTGCAATTTGCAATTAACGCTCGTCGCTTACCTCTTGTCCTATTTTTTTACACAATGGTCAGACCTATGGTAATTAAGTGGGGTTGCAAGATGGATCTTAGTCTTAATTAGTGATTAATTGGGTAGTTAATTTTTTTAAGAATGTAATTATCGAAAATACTAGATTTGAACTTTTTATGTTCTGATTAATTGTGTTATTGCAACATAATTCGTAAACAAATTTGTTTTTCTTTGAAAGACAAACTTAGTCTCTTTTCCTAGTAAGAAGAGTGAGACTTATACCTATCTTTTCTCCTTAGTTGACAAACTAAGATAGGATTCCAAAATTGATAAACTCTTATATGATCTTTCATTACCCTTTTCGTGGTCTAGAGTTAATTGAAAGATAGAATATTTTGTGTAACTGGAAACATTGTGTTTATAGCTACCAAAGAGTTTAAACCGCAAAGAGTAAAGGAATTACTAGCATATTTGCTAGGTCATCTTCTTGGACTCTTATTATTCCTAAAGTGCTAATTACCCTTGGGGCTATGTAGACGATAAAGAAGGAATTGCATACTAAAGATTCAAGTTAATTGAATGAAAGAATGGCTAGTCCATTGTCTACATAAGTAGAACTTCATATACTCCGCTCAATACCTAAGTACATGCTACTCGTAGGCAATTGAAGAGAATAGGAAAGTATGTAAAACTGCTATATGCTTTCTATTGGAAATGTAACACTTACAATGTTGACAAATCCAGTGGGAGCAGTTGCATTTTATTAATGAAATATCATTCATGTAATGTTGTCAATTTCAGTGGGAGCTACGGGATTTATTTCCTGTTAGTCACCCATATTATTTCAAACTTGCTTTGAAATAATCAATTACTTTCCGAATATGAACAACCATTGCTTAAAGGAAAATTGCATTTTATTTTATGAGATAACACGTTGCCTTCCTGCCGCTTCCTCAAACGTTATCTATAGAATAATAATCCACAATTCCTTATTAACGGTTATGGTTCTAAAACTACTTATGATATCTATGACATTATCATATCGTTTGAACAATCAATCACATGTTGTTTGTTTTCATAATATGATGTTGTACCTTTCACAAGTGGGAGAAATCTCAAAGTGTGTGCAAGGAACAACAATATTATTGGTATCTCTTGACCGCAAGGTAAAGGAAACTAATAATTTTACTAGGACTTAAACACACTAGATGTTTAATGCCCTACTACATGTAAAATAAGAACTCTACTAGGACTTGAACACGCTAGATGTTTGTTGCCCTACTACATTCAAATGTCATAATATAGTGTAAAGATACTTCAACATTTGACTACATATTTTAGTCAAAATAATTATGGTCATATAATAATGATCATAATTCTGAAGTATAAAATTAACTTGAAATTACTATAGAACTCAATAGTTTGCGTTCATGATTACTTTTGTTAGTATAATTATGCTTACATGTTAAGATATAATTATGAAGTCCTTGTATTAATCAATGACTTATAACATAAAGTATATATAGTAAATGTGTTATGTCTTATAGTTAACACATAAACATGAGGCTTTGAATTATTCAAAGACTTATAATGTATTATTGAAATGTTCTGTTTTCTTGTTAACACATGAACATATAATCCTTGAACAGTTCTGTCTTCTTGCGAACATGTGAACATAAGGTTCTTGTATTGTTCAATGAATCTACATTATTGCATGCACTTGGTTCGTAAATACTTTATATGCAATTTGGCTTGACCCAATTGACAAGTATTTGGTCCAAAGAGAATTAAGTTATCTATAGAATTCTGATATAGTTTCACAATTCTAATAACTCATAGGATACCACTTCATTATGGTATGTCTGATGTGTTGGATCAAACCTTATTCATATCGTTTGGTTCCTGATAGCTTTAATTGCTCTACCTCCAAAACATATCAAGGTTAGAAATTGCGTGTGTTATGGATACACTCAATATAGTTCAAACCTAGAAGGTATTCAAGACGACACATAACTGAAATCCTAATTCATTAGGGATTTGAGGTTTTACTACTCAAACCAATTGAATCATAAACCCTTTTGGATTTATGATTTTTCTACACTTCCTAGCTTGAAGATTGTAGTTTTGGTGTTCTTCCTAGCTTGACGAAACACTAAACTTTTGGTTAAAGAGTGATACTAAATTAGAGTTTTTTTATAAACCCTAATTTGAGTTGTTGGAAGGAATTCCATTATGTCTTGATTTAAGTTCTGAATTTGTTAAAATCTTATGAAACATTTTATTAACAAATCTTAAGATAAGAACTTAAAATGTATTTTGTGATTCTCCATAAAGGACAATTTATTGTTGCTTAAATACTTAGTATTTAGAGAATTGTCTCTACTTACAAAAGTAAGTGGGAGCATATACATATCTCAAAGTTTTTGAGAACAAAATACTTAACCTTCTAAAATGCACTTATTAATGTCATACTAAGGTTAAACATGAAAATGTCAACCGAAGTATAATGATTACTCTCATTCATAAATCCGAAAGGATGCCTCATCACTTGAGTGATATTTTATATCAATGCTGAGGAATATAAGTTAGAAGATTGTTGTAAATCAACTAACTACTAAAATACATTATCACATCTTGAATCTGATAAATATTTTAGTACTATGAATGATAAGATGCAGTCCTTAAAAGGCAAATTGAGTTTTGAGCTTGATTGTTATTTCGCCTAACAGTTAACCTATGAGGTTGGAATGAGTTTCTTTTGAAGAAAGACTCACAAGGACAAAATTGTATACATATTAATGTATGGCATTTTATAAGAAGTTTTTAATCATACTTAAGCAATTGGCTGTGATTAAATTTTCTTATATAATACATGCATTAATTATATAAAGATATTTAATTGTCATACATGTGATTTGTATATTGAACATGACAATTAGATTTTGTAACTCTTTCTTTATGATTACCTTTTGCGAGGACGGTGTGTAATCAAAAGGGTTATGAATCTATATTATCTTTATGAAGTATACAAAATTTGAGCAATCCATGTTTTGGATTGAATCATGCATCTAATCTTGAATTTAATTACAATATGATTCTAATTGAATTAAGATAACTCTTGAGTACATCTGACATTGAGTGGGAGCATTGTGTTTATCCTTAAAATTTACATATTGAAGATATCATTCCAATTAAGCTAGATATTAATCCTTAAGTTTGGAATGAAACTTCACTTGGAATTTAGGGAATAAAACAAACAACCTTGGAATAAATGTTTATCTGGAATAAACAAATGCGAAAAATTAAGTCTAATACAAATGCAATATATTATTCAAGCAAGTCTTAAATGATATATTTCACTTGGAGTAATTTATTACATGGATAGAAACCTTATGTTGTTTTAACTAAGGATTCATCATGTATATATTATATTGTGTATAAGACTAGTTGTTGCTTTTGTACAAGAACAAAATGAGCTGACAACAACAATATCTAATTGAGAGTCTTTAGATTATTGTTAATATAGATGTTTATGAATTATAAAGCATGGTGTTGTATAAGTACAAATGATGCTAGTTGTAGTAGGAGTTTATCATTTATGATAAATCTGCTAACTAGCTATGCTCAACATAGAGCATTGTTGCATTACACATTAATGAATGGGAATACTTTACACTTTTAGAAACTGTAAAGATGACTGTCAGTATGTCGTATATTTCTAATACCTCATGCAAGGTAAGACGACATCTCCATACTATAACTCTTGCAATAGTATGAGCATATGAGATAAGACACTCATCTTATATTTCAAATCACTCACTATATGTGATATTTGAAATAAGTATTCGGAAAGTTTACTCAGATAACTATTTAGTTTTTCTTTTAAAGAAAGGTTGAGAATGTTGGAAACATTAAGGTTCAACTTACTAAATGAGTTTCATGCATATCTGTTTTAGTATTTGGATAATTGGGATTGATAGACAATTTTTACTTTATGATGAATAAAGATACTTGGTATTTGTTATTCATTCATATAATAATTGTTATCCTATATTTGCATGTTTAATCCTTGAATGATTTTATTATTCTAAATATGTCCATTGTCAGTTAACAATATGGGAGTATTGTTATGTAAGGCAAATGTGAGTGTTGGTTATATTCTAACGAGAATTTGGATTGTTCCCGCCAAACTCATATGTATTCACTAGAGATGCATATTGGATTCCCCAACTTTCAAACATTTACTTTTGGATCCTTGTCATAAGTAAAATATTAAAAATGGTTTGTTATCTTCATCCTTAGACTTGAGATACAAGCAAGTTCTGTTATGTGTGGATATCATTTTTTGTAAGTATACGCAAAACGCTATCCGAACAAGGTAGTTATAAAAGCTATATTTCGGAGTGATGTGAAGCAGCATCTACAACACTTGTAGTCAATAAAGGATTTGTTACTCCACTTGATATATGAAGAAAGATACCATGGCTCTCCGAATTAATAAGATAATTGTTCGGCCGAACCCAAAGGGTAATGCAAGATGATACTTGATTACATTTGGTATATCTAATTAAATTTTATAACGAGATTCTAAATGGTTAAACTATATGGAATGATTTGAGATCCATAATCCATGGTTTAACGGTATCTATAACAAAGGATGATTAGAGCAAGACATTGAATGACCATGCTACTGAGAAACTTTTACGAAACTATTCTCTCAGACACTTTTAGTTAAAAAGCGAGTGAGAGCGTTTGCTAGGCGTTTCCGTCGTTAGTTTTGTGTGCCATTTGACACACCAACTCCCAAGTGGGAGCTGTTGGTTTGTGGGAGTATTTAAACACGACAAAACGACTATTAGTGTGTGAGCCGATGGGGGCACACGCGATAAACACGAGTATACGTGACGAACGTTAATAATACTTGAATTATATTACCCGTATTATGCATGCTACTTGACCCGAACCACTGTTTGATCCATGGGCTGTTATGGATAGTTGAGTGGGTCGAATATGGAGCAAGCCTTGGGCTTTGGTTCCATCCGATCGTACAAGAATGGTGTGGGCCGTTTGCTTGTCGAACAAGCCAAAAACCCATGTAGGAGTCGTTTGTTTTGGGCTATAAAACAAAACCTATTCTGCAACTTTTGTGTTGGAACATACGCATAATCTGTACCTTCTATCTATCCCTAAACCTATCCCAACTGATGGAGTATTACTGCTGTTGTACCAGTCGACTTCTCACAAGTCGATTGGATTTGGTTTTAGGTTTCTTGTTCCTAAACTTGTATCGAATTCAAGAGTTTTAGGAGTTAATTGTTTGGTGCCTGTTTTGGTCCTCCTGGTCGACGATTGTAGCAACAAACTAAGAAGGTTTACTGCTTTTGTTTTCTCGGACAACAAGAAGCAGTGGTTATCGGATACTTCATGTCCGATATCGGGTAAAGAAGCTTTTAGCTTCTTGTTGTGTGTTTACTGTTTTTCGTACAGAATACTTTGGCGAGAAAGTGACAATTTGTTTGAAAGGTTTTCTTGTCCACAATATATTCAAGTTGTCAAGTGTTTATTGATTTTATTAATACGTTCTCGACTAGCCATATATCGGACGTATACGTTAATCGGGTTTGTGTGTGATACTCTTCGAGGTATCTATTTTAGATACTTAAGGTTTCGTATGGTTTCTTGTTCCGTAACTAGAGATCAATTGCCAAGCAAGGTTAGCTTTTCTATATCCCTTTTAATTAATTAATATTGTATTAATTATTTGTTTATTAAATACGTGCTTAACATAATTGCATTAACTAGATCCTTATCCGCTGCGTACTCGTAGAGGTTACTGGTTAACTTGTTCTAAAATCCCATTGGACTCATTTTCATTTTTCGTCTACTTACTTGGCCTTTTCGGTAAAAG
This sequence comes from Chrysanthemum makinoi, assembly GCA_910596185.1. Classification (NCBI taxonomy): domain Eukaryota; kingdom Viridiplantae; phylum Streptophyta; class Magnoliopsida; order Asterales; family Asteraceae; genus Chrysanthemum; species Chrysanthemum makinoi. The sequence goes on along the minus strand of OU343224.1, from coordinate 357,029,094 downwards.
TCAAGTAAAATCGACTCATTTGTCTAGCAATGAATTGAATTTTCACCTTTACTTCCAAAACAAAAAATGTCAATTTCAATGGAACAAATTTACAATAATAAATGAATTTACCTAAAAGTAAAAAGGTCTTTCGTCAAATATGACAACGGCAAGGAGAAGAGTGTTCGTGTACGAAAGTATAGGCAACACAAGAAGAACAATAAACCTTTATTCAGATCTAAGCTGCAATAGTCAGCTTAGATTAGGTTTACAATAGTATCCAAATATTACAAGATTAGATTAATGCCAATGAGACAATAATCATGTAAATGTAAAAACAAGACAAGATCAGTGAAATGATCCGAAAGAAGAGAGGAGAGTGATACAAAAGACTGCACACTCAAGTGTGTGTAACCCTAGATTAAGGGACTTATTAAATAGGAGATTAAGTTTCACTAAGACCCCTCTAACGGCTATAATTGACTCATCAGCAGAAACGAAGAAAGCTTCAGCAGAAATGAACAACTTGGAACTTTAAATCTTTTATCCTTTGTCCAAGTTTAACCCCAGAATTAATCCTGCAATGAACCATAACTAGAAAGCCATTAGCAATTGATAGAATGATATGTTTGCCACAGATTATCACCCCAAAATTTAACATTCCCCTTAATCTGATGAGCAAACATATCAAACAATATCAATTTTTCACAAAAAAATTTATGCTGATAGACAGGGAGGTTCTTTGTGAGTATGTCTGCAGTTTGGTTTGAAGAGCCAATCTTTTTGGCATTTATAACACCTTTTGCAATTTTTTCCCGATGAAGTGAACATCAATTTCAAAGTGTTTTGATCTTTCATGGAAAACAGGGTTGACAGCAAGTTGTAAAGCAGATTTGTTGTCACAGAAAAGATTGACAAGAAGATTGATATCAACTTTTAGATCTTTTAGGATTTTTTGAATCCAAATGATTTCACAGGCAGCAATAGACATAGATCTATACTCGCTTCGTGGAAGATTTTGAAAGAGTGTTTTGTTTTTACTTTTCCATGAGATCAAACAATCATTAAAGAAAACACAATAACCTGTGATGATTTTTCGGTTTTCTTGCATTTGGCCCAATCAAAGCATCACTATATCCTTCCGATGATTTTCGAGTTACCTGAAGTTGTACCTTAGACCTTTTCCTGGAGCTCCTTTTAGATATCTCAGAACATTGAGAGCACATTCCAGATGAGATTTTAAGGGAGAATGCATATATTGTGCCAGACAATGAACTGAGTATGAGATGTCAGGTCTTGTATGGGTGAGATAGATAAGTTTCCCAAGTAACTTCTGATAACCAGTGATGTTGACAAGCAAGGGGTCATCAGCAGTGGGAATGTATGGAAGCACACCGCAGTTCGACGCAAGAACATTCTCTCGGCAGTTCCGTATGAGCCGAGAGCTATTCACAGAAATTGTTCGAGAGATAACCGATCGCTCTACTTATTTTCGACAAACTCTTGATGCTAGGGGCGTACCTAGTATTAGTCAATTGGTCAAGTGTACTGCGACTATTCGTCAATTGGGATACGCGGCCGTTCCTGATTCTCTTGACGAGAGTCTGGCACTTGGTGCATCCACAGCCCGTGAATGTTTTCGTAAGTTTTGCGAGGTTATCATGGAGTTATATGGTCGTGAGTATTTGCGAAGACCCACGTATTCTGACCTTGAAAGAATATATGCTCATCACGAGCATAAGCATGGCTTTCCTGGGATGATGGAAAGCATTGATTGTACAAGTTGGGAGTGGGAGAATTGCCCGAATAGTGAGAGAGCTCAACATTGTAGGGGTGATCACGGGCCACATCCATTCATTTTGTTGGAAGCGGTCGCTTCCTAAGATTTATGGATTTGGTATGCGTTCTTTGGTGTCTCCGGAATGAATAACGACGTAAACGTTTTACGTCGTTCACCTGTTTTCAATGATATCAATTATGGGAGAGCACCAGACATTGAATTTGAGGCTAACGATGTGGCTTATAAAAGGGGATATTTTTTTTTTTTATTTTTTTTTTATCTTACTGATGGGATATATCCACAATGGTCCGTTCTTATGAAGTCTATATCAAATCCTCCCACGGGTGATCGTAAAAGAATATTGTACAAGAGGAGGCACGAAGCAGCAAGGAAAGATGTGGAACGGGCTTTTGGTGTATTGAAGAAAAAGTGGAAAATGCTTAAAGTTCCTGCTCGAGGGTTTTTAGAAATGATATCCAAGATATTATATATATATGTATCATATTACATAATATGATCATCCGATACAAGCAGCGGGCGATATGTCCTACATGGTTTGAAGATGAGGGACACCAAGATCATGATCCCTTAAGAACGCATGAAGAATCGTTGGTGGTTACTCAGGAGCTAATGGACTCATCAACTCATCAAAACTTAAAATCTGATTTGGTCGAACACATTTGGAGAAATCGTCGACATCATGTCGAAGCAGTGAATCAATTCGATAGTGACGATGACGAAGACGATGAAGAGTTTTTGTAATGTTTTTAACGTTATTTGAATTTCGTATTGTAATGTTTTTTTTTAAATTCGTAGTGTAATGTTTTTTTTTTAAATTTCGTAATGTAATGTTTTTTTTAATTTGAATGAAATTTAAATTTAATGTTAAAAATGTTTGAATTAAAAAAAAAAAAAAAAAGGCTTGGGTCGTCGACTGGGGCATCCGGGTTATGTCAGGTCGCTGGAGAGAGAAAGCTGACGTGGCGCTAGATGACCCAGGTCGTCCCAGGTCACGACTGGGACTAGCCTAAGGTACAAACTTCCCATGTTCTCTTATCCACAAAACCATCGAACAACACGTTCCTAGTCATATATAAACATCACTTCTTACCCTCAAACCAAAAAAACCAAAACCTTAAACTCACCCATGGCCAAACCAACACTATTCTTAACCATCACAATCCTATGCATCTTAAACATAACATCAAACGCACTAATAGGTGGTCGTACTAAGATAAAGGACGTGAAGAACAACAAAGAAGTGCAAGAGCTAGGAAGATATTGTGTTGAAGAAAATAACCGAAAAGCTGGTCCGAATGGTCTAAAGTTTGTGGAAGTTGTTAAGGCCGAGAGTCAAGTGGTTTCTGGGACTAAATATTATTTGACAATTAAAGCAATAAGTTCGAATGGTGGTGAGAATAGTTTTTTTGATGCTGAAATTGTGGTGAAACCTTGGGTACTTTTCGACCCGGAAAAGGGTTGAAGTAGATTCACAAAAGGAGTTAGAGCAAGGTTTTTAGTGTGTGTTATGACGTTTTTATTAATAAATTATGTGATCTGGCTATATCACGAAAGATATTATTTATGTACGTTTTGTTTGATAAGAGTAAGAAGTTTGAGTTCCTTTGAAGCTTAAAGTTTGAGCTTGTTACCATGATTTTAGTTGAGCTTGGAAACACTTTCGGCTATGTAGGTAGTTACATTTTTATTACAGTAAGACTTAATTTAAGTTTTCAGAGCCCACCATCCGGAAACAGAATATATAGTTTCATTGTGAAAGAATGCAGGGGACGTTTGTATTTAACTTAAGATGGGTGCTTATTGGCTTATTTGAGTTTCAAAATGCAGTAAGCCCACATAACACAATAAGCCCATAAAATGGACATTTGAATACTTTTTTCATCTAACTGTTTGAATCACCTTAAACCCTTCTTAAAATGCTAATCCAAACACCCCATTATGCAACTTTGTACAAATTGTAAGGAACATAGAGGAGCAAGCTTATATGGTTTGTAACTATGTGATATGTTAGTTTCTTTGAAATATCGAACATGCTTTTCTATTGTTGTTGCATCTTGGAAACAAAGGATATTATCCGGGTTAGTTACATGATTTGCTTCTCATATTTGATTATGAGGGTTGTTGTGGTTGTTAGAAACCAGGTTCTTTTTAGTTAAGTATATGTTATTGTCGTTACTTTAAATGGTATTTATAGTAAGGAGGTTATACATGTTACAACTTACATCATTCGACGCCTACATTAACAAAAACAGAGATATAAACTTTAGTGATAGATTGATATTTTGATATGAAGATTGGATGTTACTTTAAATGGTATTTATAGTAAGGAGGTTATACATGTTACAACTTACATCATTCTATTGTTGTAACTATGTGATATGTTAGTTTCTTTGAAATATCGAACATGCTTTTCTATTGTTGTTGCATCTTGGAAACAAAGGATATTATCCGGGTTAGTTACATGATTTGCTTCTCATATTTGATTATGAGGGTTGTTGTGGTTGTTAGAAACCAGGTTCTTTTTAGTTAAGTATATGTTATTGTCGTTACTTTAAATGGTATTTATAGTAAGGAGGTTATACATGTTACAACTTACATCATTCGACGCCTACATTAACAAAAACAGAGATATAAACTTTAGTGATAGATTGATATTTTGATATGAAGATTGGATGTTACTTTAAATGGTATTTATAGTAAGGAGGTTATACATGTTACAACTTACATCATTCAACGCCTACATTAACAAAAAGAGAGATATAAACTTTAGTGATAGATTGATATTTTGATATGAAGATTGGATGTTAGGTTTTCATTAGAAAAGATTAACAAAAAATAAAGGCAAAATGCATTGAACACTCTATAACAAAGTATTTCAACTACATTTCACCCTGATTTGTAATACAACTTCATAATTTTGCTTATAAACCTGTTGTATGTTTGTTCTTTCACCTATGTGGGATAAAGTTACAAAACCAAAACTCATTTCCTTCTCACTCACAAAAATGCTTGGCTACCTCCTTTGTGTTTGACGGTGAAATTATATCTCAAATCCAACCAAATGAATCAGTTCAACAATCTGTAACTTAAGTTCTAGCAAACTCAATAATTTCTTTTTACATTTCAACAAAATCACAACTTTTATGCATATAATAGTTGCACTTTATATTACTAACTTTCAAATTCTGTTCTAATTTGCACACACATAAGCTTTTCTTTTCCCGTCCAAAAACGATATAATAAAGTACATGTTTTCAATTCAAGTATCCAACTTGTCTTGTCCGATAACTGGACTGATCTTTGGGTTTTGCCCTTGTTAGCAGGTTCTATATTACTTTGGACATTGCCTAAACGTACTCTCCATTATATACAGTTGCAGCAACAAAGAAATCATCGTATACAATTGTTGAAAAAACATTAAAAATATATGGAGGTATGTGACGTGTACATATGTTATATACTAAAATTGTTTTGTAACAAAAGTTTTGAGAGTAAAGTTATAAACAAGATGATGAACATCTTTTTGCTAATGTAGTTTTAGAGAAATGGTAGAAAGTGGGGGTGTGAACGAGCCGAGTTTGAGCTCAACTGGTTTAAGTTTTATAAACCTCGAGCTCGGCTCGACTTGAGTTATTACATATATGCTCGAGCTTGACTCGTTATTACGACATGTCAATGAAAAGTTAAAGATTGGCTCACAATATATTTCTTTTGAGCTCATTAATAAGCTTATTATCGACCTCGTTAATAAGCTCGATTACAATACAAATGCATAACGTATTATAAATGTTTAATATTTAAAATATCTTAGTTAGACTTAAAAAGATCGATGAAAAAGACAATTGGCTATGTTGACATTGAAAAATAGAGTGATATGAACTTTAAAGCCAGATGGATGTGACGATTTGATGTTAGGTTTTTGACAAAGATTTGTAAAAAGTTTTGTGGTTAATACAAAGACATTTAATGTAAAAAACTTCACAAGGACATATATAGTAATTACTTAATCTTACTTATAAACCGCTTAGATGTTTGTTCCTTTACCAATGTGGGACATTTCCTTCTTACTTAGCGTGTCACCTTTGTGCATGAGCTTTTGGTACTTTTAGTTATTTCACACTTAACAATAATTTAACAATGAAGTGCAAGAACTAGGACCGTTTTCTATCGAAGAATATAATCGAAAAGTTGGGTCTGATGGTGGTTTAAAATTCGTGGAAGTTGTTATAGCTGAGTGTCAATATATTCTTTGACAATTAAAGCAACGAGTTTGAAAGGAAGTGAGAATAGTTTTTTTGATGCTCATATTGTGGTGAAACCATGGATGAATCCCAAAGAGTTGCTTGCTTTCCGACCAGGGAAAGGATTGAATTAAGTTCAAAAAATGATTCTGATTTGTCAGTCTCAAAAAGACATTTGCGCTAGGGAATAAACGAGCTTGTTTTCTAACGTGTGTGTTTTGGTTGTTAATTGTTGAGATCCGACTAGTTATAGGTTTGTTATCACTGTTTATGATTAAATTGTGTCATCTACATTGTAAAAAATACTATGCACTTTTTGTGTTACAATCTGTATTGGTGTGAAGCAAGAAATTTGCGCCTTTTAATTTTATGAGCTTAAAGTTGTAAGCTATTAGTGCATTATCATTTTATCACCTTGATTTTAGTTGAACTTGAAGGTATCTAGTTAGTCCATTACATTGTGATTGTATTTATCCAATGATAGCAGTTTTTAATGGTTTTTTAGCGATGAGCGACAACTTCAGCTTATAGTTACATTCATGTGATGAAAAGATAATTGGCTACGCCTACATTAAAAAAAAGAGTGATATAAAATGTAGTGATAGATTGATATGACGATTAACAAAAACTTACTTAAGCAACAAACACACTGAAGAGTTTATAGCAAAGATGGTTAGTGTACATGAGCTTGAAGTAACTAGTTTAATAACTTCATAATTTTGGTTATAAATATGTTACATGTTTGTTCCTTCACCATGGGGGAAAAAGTCACAAATCAACACTATACAAAACTACTTGGCATATCACTCTTTTGTGTTTGACGACAACCTTTAGTGATAGATTGATATGAAGATTAGGTGTTAGGTTTTTATTTAAAAAATAGTAACAAAAAATAACCCGATTAACCTCACATTAAAGAAACACCTCAATGTAAGTATAATTAGTTATTAATTTAATAAGTTCATAATCTTGGTTATAAATCTTTTACATGTTAGTTCATTCACCTATGTGGGACAGTCACAAATCCAACACTACTCACAAAAATACTTTGCCACACTCTTGTGTTTGACGGTGAGCAATTTAAAACTTTTTGTAATAAGTGTTCCACTTTTTCATTATTTTTAAGTGTCCATACTTGATTAAAACACTAATAAAGTAAATATAGACTGGTTAATTCTTGCTGAAGAATTACATTACAACTATGTGCGTAGCACACCATGTACAACTTCAAGGTGCATGAAACTTAATAGTTTCATTTGAAAGGGTGTAAAGTATGTTTGGGTTTACCCTATTATGGGTGCTTATTGGCTTATTTCAGCTTCAAAATACGATAAGTTGTCAGAACATAACAAGCCCAATAAATGAAGGTTTAACGCAAGACCTTTTTATTTTATTTTTTTAGAGCGGCACTACACTTGAAATCCGACCCTCGAGTTAAACCATCCAAACGGGCAAGCCCCGGGACCCGAACCACTAGGAGAGACCCGCGAAAAGAAACCCATAGAACTCACGGCTTTGCACTAAGAGAAAAATCCGAATTTTCATGTCTTTTGCGAGACTCGAACCCGGATAAAACCCCTCCCCAATCTCCAGAAAGGGGCTCAGGTGGCCAACTGACTTAATTTTGGCTTATTTATGTCAGAATTTTTTTCTTCGAGTTATTTGAAAGATCTTAAGTCCTTCTTAAAATGCTAATCCGAACACCCCATAGAGCAACTCTATATATAAGTTGTAACTATGTGATGTGTTTCTTTTTAAAAACATCGAGCAAGAACTTGTCTATTTGAGTATTTATATACTTCATCAGTTATGTTCCTGCTTAATGCAATTAACCCAAATTAGCCAGCAAACGAAACTGTAACTTTGAGCTTAAGATAAACATCACGTTTAGTTAAGCAATATCCTTTCATTCAAATATTAAGGCTGTTTGAACCCAACCAAGCTAAATTTATATTTTGGAGACCGTAATTAGTAAACTTTTAGAGGTTAAATTCTGGCGTTTAAACAAAATTATCATTTTTACCAACTCTATAAGAATACTGTAAACGATATTTATAGTACATTGTACAATAGCCTCATACATGCAATATAAAACATAATTTAATGCCTTAAATCTAGTCTTCCATCCTTTTAACTACTAGTATGTTAGTTACATGATTTGCTTTTCATATTGGTTGGTGTGGTCGCTAGAAAATCGTTTTTTACCTTAATAGTTTTTTTATGGATAATGATCGATGAACTTTAGCATATAGTTACATTTTATTTGAGTGAAAGATAAAGTGATATAAACTTGCACGATAGACTTGATAAATGGTAGGTTCCATCCGCTCATGATCGACAAAAGGATAATTGGCTATGCCCACGTTGAAAAATAGAGTGATACAAAACTTGAATTATAGATTCAATATGGCGATTAAGCGTTAGGTTTTGTTTGATAAAGATCAGCACAAAGATAATTAGCTACATGCAAATAGAAGAGTTTATGACAAAGTCATTTAATGTACATGTTCTTGTTTAATAGCTTATGGTTGCACTTTATTTGAGTGAAAAATAGAGGGATATAAACTTGATAGAGTCGATATGATAGTGATGATAAATGCTAGTATCTATTCTAAAACGATTGATATAAAGATACTTGGCTATGACGATGGTTATGAGTGATATAAGCTTTAGTGATAGATTGATATCGTGATTAGGTGTTAGGTTCATTTTGACAAAGATCAAAGAAATTTGTCTTGGCAGAGAGCACATTAAAATCACAATATCCAAACTCATTTCCTTATTAGTCACCTTTGTGTATGAACTTTTGGGTGCTTTTAGCTATTTATCTAAGTATAGAAACCGCATTCATCTTAACCCGGCCATCAAATGCCATGTACCCAACAAATTAAAATAAGAAACCTTAACTAACCAATGGCCAAAACAACAATATTAACCATCACAGGTTTAATGTGCATGCTTTTCCTAGCACATGCGATACCGGGTGGTCGTACCAAGATAAAGGACGTGAAAATAACAATGAAGTGCAAGAACTAGGACGGTTTCTATCGAAGAATATAATTGAAAAGTTGGGTCTAATGGTTGTTTAAAGTTGGTGGAATTGTGGATGTTTTAAAAGTTGAGATTCAAGTGGTGGCTGGGACTAAATACCATTTAACAATTAAAGCGATAAGTTCCAAAAGGTTGTGAGAACAGGTTTTTTGTTGCTGAAATTGTGGTGAAACCATGGGTGCATTCTAAAGAGTTTCTTATGTATCGACCCAAAGATGGATTGAAGTAGATTTGCAAATGTCTTAGGTCTTTTAATCTCACAAAGACGTTTGCGCTAAGACAGTTGAACAAGATTTATAGTGTGTGTTTTTGTTGATTGATTGTGAAGATGACCAGTTATGGGTTCATTATCACGGTTTTATAAATAACTTGTGACTACATCATCAAAAAGAAAACTATCTATGTGCTTTTTGAGTAACAACCCGTGTTGGTATGAAGCAAGATGTTTGCGCCAATTCTAGTTATATGAGATTATTGTTGTAAGCTGTTAATACATTCTCACCGTGATTGCATTTGTCCTACAATAGTAGTAGTTCAATGGATCGGGACATGTAGCATAAAGACAAAGGCATGGGTTAAAATCCTCAATCGTGACCCGTGTCCTTCTTGTAACTGTAGTATTGCACAATTTACCTCACTCACATTAGCCGTAGGATGAGTCGATGAGGGTTGTCATATGATTGGTTTAAACTTTTTTCATTGCATTTATAATTTCTCAATGTATAACTACTAGATGAAAGGAAACAGAATAGTTTCATACTGAAAGGATGTAGGGTATGTTATACACATTTTGTAATTCATGTTCCTAATAGCCTCATATAGGATTTGCTTTTCATATTGATTATGAGATCGGTGGTGTGGTCGTTAGAATATCGGTTTCTTTTTTAATTGATTTTATATCATTGTTAGTTTTTTAAATGGTTTTTTTAGTGATGAGTGACAACTTAAGCTTATAATTACATTTATGTAAGTGATAAAAACAAGAAGATATTTAGACCGCCATAGATTCGAGAGTATGTGATAATTTGCTTCTTATATTGAATGGAATAGGAGACCGGTTACTGATAGATTGATATGACAAAAAAGTTCTCAATAGCAGTATGCACATCAAATATGCACATTGTTCAAAGAACTTTAACCAGTAACTTAATAATCTTGCTTATAAACCTGTTACTTGTTTGTTCCTTCACCTATGTGGGACTAAATCACAATCCAACACTCATTTCCTTTTTAGTCCCAAAAATACTTGGCTACACTTTTTGTGTTTGACGATTAGCATTTTGAAACTTTTCGTAATAAGTGTTCAACCTCTTTTCGTAATAAGTGTATTTATTTATTTTTTGGTAAATTTATCATATGTGTCATTATTATGATTATCCAAAAAAATATACCAGTTAAATTGCTAGTTAAGTCGATATATAAGGTACAAACTTCCCATGTTCTCTTAACACGTTCCTAGTCATTCTCATGGTTGCATTCTAAAGAGTTGCTTACTTTTCGACCTAGAGTTGGGAACAAATGAAGCGTTTTTGTTTGTTCTAGTAGTAATAGCTCCGTTATGATTTTTGTGTTGATTTATGCACCTTTGTGCAAATTGTATATATTGAAAACTTAGTAGCAAACATGCATAGTTTATACAGTAACAGTATGTGAAGTGTTGTTGTTTCAAGGGGAAATGATAAAAAAAGGCATCGAAGTTGCCACTTTTTCTTTTTCTGAGCATCGAACTTTTTTTTTCCTATAGTAGCACTAAACTTGTCTAATTTTTCTTCTGTGACACAAAATCACACTTAAAACGGGTTTAGTGGGATTAAGAAGGTTAATTACACTATAAGTGTGATTTTGTGTCACAAAAGAAAAATTATGCAAGTTTAGTGCTACTATAGGAAAAAAAAAGTTCGATGCCCAGAAAAGGAAAATGTGACAACTTCGATCCCTTTTTTTTTTTTTAATCATTTTCCCTTGTTTCAAATATCTATTAGTGACTAGCCTATAGCTTGATTCTTAGCTGTACTTTGCATTGGTGTGCAACATTCAAACCGAAAAACTAAATTGAGACCTTACCGGATCATTGGATCTAGATGGTTAGGTTGTTTGGTTTAGTTTTGAACATTCCTATACCCCTTGTTCTTGGTCAAAAAAATATTATATTAACTTTATCATTGATTATTAATCATTTGAATTTTTTTATAAATATGAAATTATTTCATCAATAAGAAACATTTGGTCTTAATCATGGTAACTGTTAACAATGATACGGCGAATACATTGAATTAGCAAGAAACAAATAGTTTGACCAAGTATCAAACTGAAAAATAGTCGACTACAATGAAAGAAGCACATTGTTTGCTTCAGCTGCCTACTATCTCGAGACACATTTTTCTTTGTTGCGACATGCCCAATACCTAGAGTTTTCTTTCCTTGAGTATGAGTATGAGATGTCGGAAGGAACAAATATGTGGATTGAAGAATTCAAGTTTGATGTATCACTTCTAATAATTTGTTTGCAAAACGTTAGCATACACGTCGATTCAATCAACTAAAACTAAAACAAAATTGTAACAAGACTAGAAATTGTATCAAACCACAAACTGGACCATGAACAAGACTTGAACTTTAGGCTGGAAATATACATTGAATTCAACCAAATGAACGAATTCGACAGTCTGTAACTTAAGTATTGGGTTCAATCGAATAAAATGTTTAAGCGCATGAACTTTTTAGTTTTGAGGGTTAATTCCAAATATAAGCCATTTTTTGACCATTTCTATTGAACCGCATTGCATCAATTTCGCGTTTATAGAGGTGCATTATATTTCATTGTATACTTAAAACGTAAGCAGTTCACCAAATTTAAACTCACCGAACCTTTATGAATTGTTAGAACTTAAAAAATTAGAAAGATCGGTTCAAAAGTATTACCTTATTCGAAGCTTGAACACGAATGAACTGTTCTTAGTTTATCACTCATTTTAACTACTTCACTTAACTACTCTCTTGATAAGGCCTTTTAAGCGAGCAAGACTTCAAACAATAAAGAGAGATAAAGACTTAAACTATTTTCTCATTCATTCCAATCCGATGGAAAGGAAATTACAACAATACATATGTTAGTGGGTATATCGCCCAGAACAGGGTTAAGACAATCAGTAGCAACTGCAATACCACTAGGTGGTTACCGGATATCACTTGTAATCGTGTAATCACTTTCCAAAGTAAACTATTCGACCCTAATGCCTGGGTATCACGAATATCTACTTGGGATAAGACCAAATGTATGTTATTGATTTAGGCACAAATCAATAACCCTTTGCTTTCAAGTGTTTATGCTTTCAGTTTGTTTCTCCTCGTATTGTATGTTTCAGTATATTTTCAAGCTAAAGATGACAATCTCTATTTATAGTAGAGAACACTCAACACTACTCAATGGACATTATGTGTGATTAACGGCCAATTAATCACCCATAATAAACTTCCATAATCATAGAAATAGTGGTTACATGACCAATTAAACGTGGTCATAAAGCAGTCATAACAGCCAATTGAATGAGTCAAAGCTGTTACAAAATAATTACTGCAACACTACCAGTAGGAACCATTACACTAGCAGAAGGAACCATACACTACCAGCAGGAACCATCAGCAGGAACCATTACACTAGCAGCAGGAACCATAACACTACCAGTAGGAACCATCAGTTACTACATTATCAGTAGTAACTAATACACTACCAGTACTAACCACTATTGAGTCGAGTCAGGGTGTTCAGGGACCTCATGGGTGTACACTCCGTACCTCGTAATCCAAAATCAGGTGTGAATTAATCCCACAAGTGTACTAAATTTTCCAACAACATATAGTGGGGAGGATTGAAGCGCAAATGGTACAGATCAATTAGCTTAAGAAGTTTATGACTTTACCCTTATACTGTATGTTTGAGGGTGCTTGGGATTGATTGTTTTTATAGCTTATTCACTTTATTCAATCAGCACATTGTTCGTCGTAGTGTTTGGATCACCACCTAAGCTGCTTTTAATAATTTTCAAGCTAAAAGAACAATATTCAGTAAGGATATAAGCTTTGCAAAGATGTTTAGGTATTCGTAAGTCATAAATATAACTATTGACTTAAAAAGAAACTTATGTTTTGAGATTTAACCATTGACGTAATGATTATATAAACAAAACCAAAGACCATGAAAATAAAACTAATGCAATTATAAAAGCATAGCATATGTGAATTGGTATGATTTACACATGTATAAATATTTTGGGTAAATTCAAAACATATACATTAACAAGTTTTGTAAAATCAATTGGTTTTTGGTCATCCAACAGCCATGAAGAAAAGTTGCTAGAATATGTTGAGTTTAATAAATGTACTTCGCATAGGTGCGCAAAATTTATACTGGAAAGCCCAATTAAGACCTGACCGGATCATTGGATCTGGATGGTTAGATTCTTTTGGTCCATTTCGAAACCGCGATAGATACACACAAAAAAGGCTTACAATTTGTGAATGTTCAAGTTTTGGATCAATATCACATAGTGTGCTTCTCGATCGTACTAACTTTTTTTTTTGCTTCACCGTGGTTGGTTGAGTTTTGAACAATCCTATACCCCTGGTTCTTGGTCACAAAACTAAAACAAAGTTGCAACAATACTAGAATCTGTATTGAACCACAAAGTATTAAGTGCTAGGTTTTGTTTGACAAAGATCAACAAAAAGATAATTGGCTACCTGCACATCCAAGAGTTTATGACAAAGTCATTTAATATATACACGTTCTTATATGATAGCTTATAGTTGAACTTTATTTGAGTGAAAGATTGAGTGATATAAACTCGATAGAGTCGATATGATGTGATGATTAAACGCTAGTATATGTCCTACAAAGATCGATATAAAGATAATTGGCTATAGTGATAGATTGGTATGGTGATTAGGTGGTAAGTTTATTTTGACAAAGATCAACAACATTTGAATTGACGACGCTCATATTAAAGAGTTTATAACAAAGACATTCGTGTTTGTGTATTCTCAAGCATTTATTAGTTAAAAAAAAAAAACTGAACAAGCTACACACATAAGAGTTTATAGCAAAGAAATTTAATGTGCATGCAGCTTATCACAAATTTTTACAACATTTTCATATCCTTGTTTATAAATCGCATTTAAGTTTGTTCCTTCACCTATGTGGGACAAAGTCACAAAGATACTTAACGTGTCACCTTTTTGTTTAAGCTTTTGGGTGCTTTTAATTAATTTACACAACTAGTTGCTAATGGCTACCGATAATTTAACAAAACATACACTTATCCAAAAACAACATTCATCTTAACCCAACCACTAAACCCGTGTCTTCTTATCCAATAACCACGCACCAAACAAATTAGACATACATCTTTCCAGAAAACACGAACACAAACTCATTCCTTAAGATTAAGACTTTAACTAACTAATGGCTAATACAACAATCTTAACCGTCACAACTTTGATGTGCATAACTGCTAGGTGCATATAATATACTAGTAATAGTTTCATTTGAAAGGATATAAGGTATGTTTGGATTTAGCCTATAATGGGTGCTTATTGGCTTATTTCAGCTTCAAAATGCGAAAAGCCGCCAGAACATAATAAGCCCAATAAATGGAGTTTTAACGCCAGGCTTATTTTTGGCTTATCTATGTTAGATTTTTTTTTTTGCCTAGCTGTTTAAAACATCTTAAGCCTTCTTAAAATGCTAATCCAAACACCCATTATACAACTTTGTGCAAGTTGTAAAAAACATAGAGGATCAAACTTATGTTGTTTGTAACTATGTGATGTGTTACTTTCTTTGAGATATCGAGTAACGACTTGTCTCTTGGTGACAAAGTATTTATCTAAGTATTGTAACCGACAAGTCAATATTTTGCAACTTAAAGTTATACTAATCATGAGTACTCTGTACTTAACAATATGGGTGTGCAACAACACAAAATCAAATCACGACCAAACTAAAACTAGAGTTTTAACAATATTAGAACCAAAAAATCAAAGCAGAGAGTACCAGCTTTTATTTTCTAAACAAATTTAAACCCAAGTTAGACTACAAACTAATCTCTAACTCTGAGCTAAGTTAAACACAACATTTATTAAGGTTGTTTGATACAACCAAACTAAATTTTATCGTTTCAACAAAATCATCATTGTTAGTTACATGATTTGCTTCTAATATTAATTATGAGTCTAGTTGGCGTGGTCACTAGAATGTCGTTTTTTTTTCTATATTGTCATTATTTTAAATGGTTCTTTTGGTGATGAGTAACCACTTCAGTTTGTAGTAACATTTTTGTGATTGATAAAAACAAGACCACATTTTATTGTGGCGATAGATTCGGTACTATGTGATGATTATATGCTTGGTCATATCCTACAAAGATTCATGAAAAGATAATTGGCTATGTTCATATCGGAAAAGATCAATGAAAATGATAATTGGTTGTGGTCGCATTGAAAACTATAATGATATAAACTTTAAAGATTGATCGATGAAAAGATAATTGGCTATGTTCGCATTGAAAAAAATAGAATGATATAAACTTTAAAGATTGAATGATGTGATGATATGGTGTTAGGTTTTATTTGCCAAAAAATAGTAAAAATAAATTGGTTATGTTATAACAAAGACATAATAAGTTTAATATCAATTCGTGGATCTTACACATAAACCGCTTATATTTGTGTTTGCCAAAAATTAATAAATATAAAACACAAAGTAAAACGTTAAACATAACGTTTTTTTAAAACGAACAAATGTTGCTTGTTGCTAACGACTACCACTATATTTAGCCAAACATACACTTATACTATAACTGACGAATATTTTCGTTAGAAAACACAAACTCATTCATTAAATAAAAACTATAACTAACGAATGGCCAAAACAATGTATGTTAAAGGACGTGAAAAACATCCAAAAACTGCAAGAGCTTGGAACGTATTGTGTCGAAGAAAATAATCGAAAAGTTGGTTCGAATGGTGGTTTAAAGATTGTGGAAGTTGTTAAAGCTGAGATTCAAGTGGTGATTGGGACTAAATATCATATGACAATTAAAGCGATAAGTTCGAAAGGTGGCGAAAATAGTTTTTTTATGCTGAAGTTGTGGTAAAACCATGGGTGCAATCTAAAGAGCTGCTTACTTTTCGACCCGGAAAAGGGTTAAAGTCTTACGTTTTCTCGGCTCTACAAGAACACTTGCGCTGAAAAAGTTGAGTATGTTTTTTAATCTATGTTATGTTTTTAATTGTGGAGATGTGACTAGTTATGGGTGCAATCAAGGTTTTATGAATGGATTATGTAATCTATATCTTAAAAGATACGTAGTATTATTTATGTACGTTTTTAGCGATTGGTGTTGGTATGAAGTAAGAACTTTGAGCTTGTTATAACTTATAAGCTTGAAAGTTGTAGCCACTATCTATATAGGGTGCTTATTGGTCTTTTTTTTTTTTTTTTTTTTTTTTTTTTTCAGTTTCAAAACATAACAAGTCCAATAAATGGAGTTTAAATGTTAAGACTTATTGTTGGCTTATTTATGTAAGAATGTTTTTTCCTAGCTGATTGAAACATCGTAAGCCCTTCTTAAATTGCTAATCCAAACACCCCATTATGCAACTTTGTGCAAATTGTAAGGAACATAGTAAAGCAAGCTTATATAGTTATATGTTAGTTTCTTTGAAATACCGAGCATACTTCTCAATTGATGTTGCCTCTTGGAAACAAAGGATATTACGCAAGTATTTTACCGATTGGTCAATATTTTGCAACTTAAACAGATACTAATCATGATTACTAACGCGCGATCAAAATGTACACAAATTAAAAAAGAGTTGGCACTTGGCAATAGGGGCATGCAACAAAAAGGATATCAAAAATATGACCAAACTAAAACCAAAGTTTTAACAATATTAGAACCAAGAATCAAACCAGGGAGTATCAGTTTTAGTTCGTTCATTTTCAAAACAAATTTAAACTAGAATTAGACCGCAAACCAAATTCTAACTTTGAGCTTATAGTTAGTTACATGTTATTTGAGTGATAAAAAAAGAGATATAGACTAGTGCGATAGATTCGATACTATGTGATGATTAAATGCTTAGTCCAATCCTACAAAGATTGATGAAATTTAGTGAATTTGACGTGACGGTGTTAGGTTTTATTTACAAAAAGTAAACCAAGTAATAAGCACATCACACTTAAGAGTTTATAACAAAGACAATTTGTTTATGACGAAATTTACTTGTATAATAACTTCATAGTCTTGTTTATAAATCTGTTACATGTTTGTTCCGTCACCTATGTGGGACAAAGTCACAAATCCATACTCATTTCCTTCTTACTCACAAAAATACTTGGCTAGTCACTCCTTTGTGTTTGACGACGAGCAATTTATTATTAAGTGTCCATATTTTATTAAAACACTAATAAAACAAGTTTTATCAGTTAAGCTTTTCTTCTCTGTGTTTGAAACATCTTAATCTCTCCTTAAAATGCTAATGCAAACCTAGTACTTAACAATAGGGGTGTGCAACAACACGAAATAAAATCGTGACCAAGCCAAAACTTGTCCGTGAACAATATTAGGACCGAGAATCAAACCAAAAGAGTATCGATTAGGTTCGTTTTGAAAGGAAATCCGAACCTAAACTTGTCCGTGAACCAAACTCAGACTTTGAGCTTATGATATGTACAACGTTTAGTTTCCACAATACCCTTACATTAGAACGTAAAGGTTGTTTGGACCTAGCCAAATTAAAACCTTTTATTTGGAGACTATATTGTAGTATGTTATTGAGAATTTAAGTTTAACATTTCAACGAAGTCATCATTGTTAACTATTATATATGAACATTGTTTAAACGATCTATAAAACTCTAAATATTTGAAGTACACGTACCATCAATACGCATTCTGTAATTCATGTTCCTAATAGCCTAACAGATGTGACATAAAACATAAGTATTTAGAGGTTAATTTTTAACGTTTCAACAAAATCACCATTGTTAACTACATTATAAGAATATTGTACACGATATATAAAACTCTAAATATTATTTAAAGTACATGTATAAGTAATTTATATTCCTAATAGCCTCATACATGCCTTAAATCTAGTCCCAGTCCTTTTAATTATGTTAGTTACATGATTTGCTTCTCACATTGATTACGAGACCGGTTGTTGTGGTCGTTAGAAAATCGGTTATTTTAATTATTTTTATGTTGTTATTACTTCAAATGTTTTTTATAGTGATGAGTGACAAACTTTAGCATACAGTTACATGTTATTTGCGTGATAAAAAAGAAGAAGAGATATATGCTTGTGTGAATCACTATGTGATGATGAAATGCTTGGGGTGATCCTACGAAGACCTATAAAAAGATAATTGATTATGTTCACAGACAAAGAATGGTGAACTTTAAAGATAGATTGAACAAAGATTAGGAAAAAGATTGGTGTTTGGTTCTATTTGAAAAAGATTAGTAAAACAAATATTAGTAAAAAGATTGATGTTTGGTTGTAGCTGAAAACGATTAGTAAAAAGTAACATGGTTATTCTCACATTGAAGAGCTTCTTACAAAGTCATTTAATGTGGGAATTTTCACACTAACTTAAGCACATGTGTATTCTTTTAACTTTTTGTACATGTTTTATATAAATATGAATTTAAAATTTTTATTGCCACTTAAGGAAAAAAAGTTAAGGTTTTTAATTAAACATAGTTTATAATATTAAAATAGTTATACATTTATTGTTTAATAAGGAGTGATTTAGTTTTTTTAAACGTTAAATCGGGATTTCCTTTATTATATAAGAGATGTTAGGTTCCATCTTACGAAGATCGACAAAAGGATAATTGCATTGGCTATATCTGGCCTCATTGAAAAACTAAGTGATACACACTTGAATTATAAATTCGATATGACGATTAAGTGTTAAGTTTTTTTTACAAAGATCAACAAAAAGATAATTGAATACACGCACCTCAAAGTGTTATAACAAAGTCATTTAGCATACACGTACTTGTTTAATAGCGTTATGGTTACATTTTATTTGAGTGATAAAGCTGTGTGATAAATTCGACATGATGCGATGATTAAATGCTTGGATCTATCCTACAAAGATCGATGATACGATAATTGGTTGTTTACTCATTGAAAAATAGGGTGATATAAATTAGAGGTGGCAATTTGTGTATATAATAAAAAAAAAGAGAAAAGTACAAAAATAAGCCAAAATCTTTTTTGAAGTCACCTTTGTGGTCACTTTTTAACTCAATGTCCAAAATGGTCATGCGCAACCACTCGACTCCGCCCAAAATTCAAAGTCGAGATTTCACCCAAAATTCGCCATGTGTCCAAATGAAAGTACAAAAAGTACGAATAATTAAAAAAAAAGTACAAAAAGTGTACTTTCATTTGGACACGTGGCGAATTTTGGGTGGAGCTGCGGAGTCGAGTGGTTGCGCATGACCATTTTGGACATTGGGTTAAAACTTGACCACAAAGGGGAATTCAAAAAAGATTTTGCCTTATTTTTGTACTTTTCTGTAAAAAAAATGGTTAATTTGGGAAAAAATTTAAATTATTTGAGCACATTTAGCTCATTTCTTTTTTTGAAACGGGTACATATTTTTTATCAATTGAAAAAAATTACAATTGTTTTTAAATAAGAAACGGGGGCATATTTTTTATCCATTGGAGAAAATTACAATTGTTTTTAAATAAAAACTTATAGATATAATTAGTCTTTCAAATATAAATGAAGTATTACGTTTGAAAATTTTATTTCGTCATTTTAGATCTTTTCTAAAGCAATTCGTACAACATGCGCCCATTTAACCCGTGCCCGAACACTATATGACAAAGTCTTTCAAGTACATAATATCGATATTTGTAACACAACACCGTAACGTTTTCCTAATAAACCTCTTGTATGTTTGTTATTTCACCTATGTGGGACAACGTTCTAACAAACTCACTAAATGTTTTTTACATCTCAACAAAATCACAAATTTTTATGTATATACTAGTTACACTTTATATTACAGACTTTTAAATTTTGTTCTAGTTCGCGCACACATAACTTTTTTTCTCATCCAAAAACGATATACGGAGTAATAAAGTACATATTTTCAATTCAGGTATCCAATTTGTCTTGTCCGTTAACTGGACTGAGCTCATCTTTGGGTTTGGCCCTGGTTAGCAGGTTCTATATTACTTTTACCATTGCTTACACGTACTCTCCATTGTATTCAGTTGCAGGAACAAAGAAATCATCGTATACGATCGTTGAAAGAACATTAAAAAAATATGGAGGTACGTGACGACGTGTACATATGTTATTTACTAAAATGGTTTTGAAAAAAAAGTTTTGTGAGTAAGTTATAAACAAAATGATTGACATCTTTTAGTTAATGTAGTTTAAGACAAATGGTAGAAATTTGGGGTGTGAATGAGCCGATTTCGAGCTCAACTCGTTTACGTTTTATAAACCTCGAGCTTGGCTCTGTTTGTGGTATTTTATACAGGCTCGAGCTTGGCTCTTTATTACGATGTGTCAATAAAAAGTTAAAGCTAATAGTGCATCTATTTTGAGCACATTAATAATCTTAATATCGATCTTGTTAATAAGCTCATTTATAATACAAATACATAACGCATTATAAATGTTTAATATTCAAATTATTTTAGTTAGTCTACAAAGATAGATGAAAAAGATAACTGCCTATGTTCCCACTGAAAAATAGAGTGATATAAACTTTAAAGTTAGATTGATGTGATGATTTGGTGTTAAGTTTTATTGACAAAGATTAGTAAGAAGTTGCATAGTTATTCTCACATTGAAGAGCTTATAATAAAGTCATTTAATGTGAAAAATTCTACAACAACTCTAACAAGTAAAATTAACAAGTAAAATAATAAAATGCTGTTCTTAAATATAACTACTAAACGTATTGATACAAATTTTATTTTAACGTATCTATTTATTATTATTTTTTTAATCTATTTTTCCTTGGACTCATTCTCTTTTTTGACTACTTACTCGTCACCTCTATACTTGAAAACAAAAAATGTCTAATTCAATAGAACAAATTTGCAATAGATAATTTAATTTACCTAAAATTAAAAAAAAATCTTTCGTCAAATATGACAGATGACAAGGAGAAGAGGTTGCTCATTTTTTGGTCTTATGCCGTTAAATATGAGACATGTGACTTGACCATGGCCATTATTATGCCCCTAATCCTATCCAAGTAAATAATGCAACATGCTAGCTGTTAGCGTATATTAATTGTATTACAGTAGGCACATTAATGTGATTAGTTGTCTATTATTGTGGGTAGCATAATTAGTGGGTAATTATCTATTATTAGTATATATACTAAAAAGCAGGACATCAAGTTTTGCAAAACATAGCATTAATTGCTATCTATTTTCAAATGGCAAGAATAGTCCCTGAGGTTTACTTATCGTTGCAAATTAAGTCCTTTGTAAGTTTCTAGCATTAATTACTATCTCCAGCAATTTGACAAAAATAGTCTTTAAGGTTTAAGTGTCCCTTGCAAACTAAGTCCTTTGTAGCATTAATTAGTATGTATAGCCATTTAACGAAAATAGTCCCTAAGGTTTAATCGTCTTTGCAAACTAGGTCCTTCGAGGACTAACGATGTAACATAGTTAAACTTTAAAGGACCGCTACGTAAAAATATAACGGGACCACAACACTTCCGCAGCAACGCGCGGGATCACCCGCTCGTTTAAATTATTTATCTTTGATTTTACACATAGATATTTTAGTGGCTAGTTTTACCCACTAATCACTCACAACTAGAACTGACGGGTAATTCCTTCTTACTTAGCTGTCACCTTTTTGTATGAGCTTTCCGGTGCTTTAATTATTTTACACTTAATGATTACTTGCACAACTAGTTGCTAATCGCATTCATCTTAACCTGGCCACCGAATCCCATGTCCACTTATCCAACAAGATAAAAACCTTAACAAACCAATGGCCAAAACATCAATCTTAACCATCACAACTTTGATGTGCATGCTTTTCCTAGCAAATGCGATAAAGGACGTGAGAAGCAACAATGAAGTGCAAGAAATAGGACAGTTTTCTATCGAAGAATATAATCGAAAAGTTGGGTCTGATGGTGGTTTAAAGTTTGTGGAAGTTGAAAAAGTTGAGTGTCAGTATATTCTTTGACAATTAAAGCAGCGAGTTCGAAAGGAAGTGAGAATAGTTTTTTGATGCAGAAATTGTGGTGAAACATGAGTGCGTTCTAAAGAGTTGCTTGCTTTTCGAACCGGGAAAGGGTTGAAGTAGATTCACAAATAGATTCATGTCTCATTTTAATTCATTAGTTTAGTTTGAAACCAATTATTAGTATATATACTAAAAGGCAGGACATCAAGTTTTGCAAAACATAGCATTAATTGCTATCTATTTCCAAATGGCAAGAATAGTCCCTGAGGTTTAGTTATCGTTGCAAATTAAGTCCTTTGTAAGTTTCTAGCATTAATTACTATCTATAGCAATTTGACAAAAATAGTCTTTAAGGTTTAAGTGTCCCTTGCAAACTAAGTCCTTTGTAGCATTAATTAGTATGTATAGCCATTTAACGAAAATAGTCCCTAAGGTTTAATCGTCTTTGCAAACTAGGTCCTTCGAGGACTAACGATGTAACATAATTAAACTTTAAAGGACCGCTACTTAAAAATATAACGGGACCACAACACTTCAGAAGAACGCGGGATAACCCGCTCGTTTACCCTAAATATCTCATTTATGATCCCTATATGTATCCTTCCCTATTGTTTGGAACAAAGTTAAAAAAAGAACAAGCATGAATTAGTAACAAAGTTAAAACAAAATATACTATATATTTAGCTACGCACACATTAAAGAGTTTCTAATCATTACATTAAAGTGCGAGTATGTAGTTTATATTAGAGATCATTTCATATTTTTGATTATAAATATCTTCCAAGTTTGTTCTTTTACCTATGTGGGACATTTCCTTCTTACTTAGCTGTCACCTTTTTGTATGAGCTTTCCGGTGCTTTTAGTTATTTTACACTTAATGATTACTTGCACAACTAGTTGCTAATCGCATTCATCTTAACCTGGCCACCGAATCCCATGTCCACTTATCCAACAAAATAAAAACCTTAACAAACCAATGGCCAAAACATCAATCTTAACCATCACAACTTTGATGTGCATGCTTTTCCTAGCAAATGCGATAAAGGACGTGAGAAGCAACAATGAAGTGCAAGAAATAGGAAAGTTTTCTATCGAAGAATATAATCGAAAAGTTGGGTCTGATGGTGGTTTAAAGTTTGTGGAAGTTGAAAAAGTTGAGTGTCAGTATATTCTTTGACAATTAAAGCAGCGAGTTCGAAAGGAAGTGAGAATAGTTTTTTGATGCAGAAATTGTGGTGAAACATGAGTGCGTTCTAAAGAGTTGCTTGCTTTTCGAACCGGGAAAGGGTTGAAGTAGATTCACAAATAGATTCATGTCTCATTTTAATTCATTAGTTTAGTTTGAAACCAATTAGTATATATACTAAAAGGCAGGACATCAAGTTTTGCAAAACATAGCATTAATTGCTATCTATTTCCAAATGGCAAGAATAGTCCCTGAGGTTTAGTTATCGTTGCAAATTAAGTCCTTTGTAAGTTTCTAGCATTAATTACTATCTATAGCAATTTGACAAAAATAGTCCTTAAGGTTTAAGTGTCCCTTGCAAACTAAGTCCTTTGTAGCATTAATTAGTATGTATAGCCATTTAACGAAAATAGTCCCTAAGGTTTAATCGTCTTTGCAAACTAGGTCCTTCGAGGACTAACGATGTAACATAATTAAACTTTAATGGACCGCTACTTAAAAATATAACGGGACCACAACACTTCTGCAGCAACGCGCGGGATAACCCGCTCGTTTACCCTAAATATCTCATTTATGATCCCTATATGTATCCTTCCCTATTGTTTGGAACAAAGTTAAAAAAAGAACAAGCATGAATTAGTAACAAAGTTAAAACAAAATATACTATATATTTAGCTACGCACACATTAAAGAGTTTCTAATCATTACATTAAAGTGCGAGTATGTAGTTTATATTAGAGATCATTTCATATTCTTGATTATAAATATCTTCCAAGTTTGTTCTTTTACCTATGTGGGACATTTCCTTCTTACTTAGCTGTCACCTTTTTGTATGAGCTTTCCGGTGCTTTTAGTTATTTTACACTTAATGATTACTTGCACAACTAGTTGCTAATCGCATTCATCTTAACCTGGCCACCGAATCCCATGTCCACTTATCCAACAAAATAAAAACCTTAACAAACCAATGGCCAAAACATCAATCTTAACCATCACAACTTTGATGTGCATGCTTTTCCTAGCAAATGCGATAAAGGACGTGAGAAGCAACAATGAAGTGCAAGAAATAGGACAGTTTTCTATCGAAGAATATAATCGAAAAGTTGGGTCTGATGGTGATTTAAAGTTTGTGGAAGTTGAAAAAGTTGAGTGTCAGTATATTCTTTGACAATTAAAGCAGCGAGTTCGAAAGGAAGTGAGAATAGTTTTTTGATGCAGAAATTGTGGTGAAACATGAGTGTGTTCTAAAGAGTTGCTTGCTTTTCGAACCGGGAAAGGGTTGAAGTAGATTCATAAAAAGATTCATGTCTCATTTTAATTCATAAGTTTAGTTTGAAACCAATTAAACAAAAATGTTGGCCCATTAAATTGTGGTAACATTTTAGACCAAAATCGAATAAGCCATGGGGAACAATTGGGTTTTGGTTATCCCACATCGATCTGTGAAGTAAAGTAGTTAGAAGATCTTGAGTTTAAATTGGAAGGGAAGGTTACCATCATGTATAGGGTAGTTGATGTCTTCAAAGGCCTTTTTATTAGTGATTCTTTTTGCATGTATCTACTATGTAAGTTTGTATATTCAGCTTAGTAAAGTCAATTTATATGCCCTAAAGAGTCTCTAAAAACTCACTTTTTGGAATCATCATAGAGCTTCTAATATTATAACACTTTTTATTTTTTATTTTTTTTACATAACCCAAGCTTACATATTAAAACAACAATAACATGATAAACACCTAAAACTAAAGCACAGTCGAATTAACATATTGTGGACGAAGGTGTTGCAAATTGTGTGACCATGTTAAGACCACCATGTGAAATGAGCATTTACAACAAATTCTTAATCTTTTTTTACACATGATGTTAGTCAGCTAACTCAGAACGTGTGTTATGTTGTACAAAGAATGTTTTATCGTAACAATCATAATCCAACTAGAGTTGACGTCCATCGAGAATGTAAATCTTGTTCAACTAAGGCGAGTACCATCTTTGTTCAAGCTCAGGATCCAGCTAAGCTAAGTGCGGAATTACAAAACGCACTTGATGAACACAAAGGAGCGTAGCCAGATGTTTTGTTGAGTATGAAGGAAATGAGTGTGAGATTTTGTCACTTTGTCCCACATTTGTTCACGTTCAAAACAAATTTAAACCCACATTAGACTGCAAACCAAACTCTAACTTTGAGCTAAGATAAACATAACATTCAGTTTAAACAAAATTGTTTCATTCAAATATTAAGGTTTGGAGATCAAATAATTAGTAGACTAAAATACACCGTTGGTCCCTAAACTTGGCAGGACGGATCGCGATGGGACGAAACCCGGCCTTTTCATCGCCATAGGTCCAAACCTTGGCTATCAAATGCCATATTCGTCCCTTGACCAGAATTGGGACAGTCAAACCGATTTCCTTCGAGGGTATTATAGACCATTCACTTTTTTAACCCAACCATCAATCCAGGGACCAATTGTGAGTATGATTATTGGCCGTTTCTTCCCTGATACGCTGCATTTAATTTCGCGGGAACAAATACACCCACCCAACAAACAACTTTGCCAATCACATAAAACCACATTATCCAGAAACGATAAACTGCAAATCGAAATCAATAATATAAATCCTCATTTTAACTCAAAATACCAACCCAACTTCCAACAAAACCATGTCGATCGATCGTTTTACCAACATGCCAGATGAAGTGATCACTAACATTTTGAATCGGTTGCCTTTGTTAGAAGCGGTGAGAACCTCTAGTTTAGCGCGAAACTAGAGGTCTAAGTGGACTTTGCTCACCGATGTCATACTTGATGAGGATTTCTTTTATTATTTAACATACGAGTTTGATGGTAGGCTTGTTACTAGATTCTTAAATCGGCTTATGGGTCCAATAAGAAAGTTTGTCTTCGCTGTAGAGCCAAGATCAATTATTGGAATAGACAACTTTCATTATGAACAGATTCATGAGTGGCTCTTGTTTTTGGCTGACAATGGAATTGAGGAGCTGATTATTACAAACTGGTATGGTGACCCAGTTACGTTCCCAACCCAACTTTACTCTCGTAATGAGTTGAAACATCTGGTACTTCATGTTTGTGCTATGGCTACTTTGGAATATTTTCATGGCTTTCCAAATGTACTGAGCCTAGAATTGATTCATGTCAATTTTCTAAGCGATACAGTTTGGGACTTTATTGCTGGTTGTCCCTCACTTGAGTCTCTTAAAATGAATCGTCCTAGTACAAACGAGATGAGACTATGGGATATTGCAAAACTTGGGAATTTGAAGAAGTTACATTTGTCATTAGGTCGTTATAATGTTGTGACCACAATCACAACATCTGATATCTTTCACTTGACAAGACTTCAAAATCTTGGGACCATTACATTGGATTTTGGTGATTGCACGGTAAGAACAATTTCAGTTTTACAACTTATAATTTAACAATGTTATAGAGATGTGTAACAGTAATGAAATTTAATCTGTAAAACTTCTTGTAGTTGATACATGAAGCTAATCCTAGGATGAAGGTGCCCTTTGTTTCCCTGATTAACCTTAAGCTGTCCGATGTCGATTTTGGGAATAGTGTTATGGTAGCGTTCACCATTGTAATGATTCGGTCATCTCCGAATTTGAAAATGCTGGATACCAGAGTAAGTGCAATGCTGTAATGCATATGTATCAAATAAAACATTCCTAAATTGCCATGTTTGTGTATCTCAACACTATTTGATTTTTCAGGCTGCAAACACGCTTAGTTATCTACCTTTGCAAAAAATTTCCATCGTTGTAGACACAAACACATTCAGCCATGGTCAGCTACAGACGGTGGTGTTTCGAGCTTTTCCCATAACAGAGCATGAAATAACTTTAATAAAGTGTATACTTGCATGTTCCCGGTCGCTAAAGATAATCAATATCAGGCAAAGCGATAGGAGTCACGATGGGAATGAAAATACCAGGAACAACTGGGAGTTGGCTAGGAAGCTGTTGAAACTCCACCGAGCTTCCCCCACAACCGTGGTAGATATCTTTGACTGGTTGTAGTTTAAGTTTGGGTTGAATACCCTTGGACAATTAATGTTGCAAAATAGTTTTGGTAATTTTGTACAATAATTGTTTAAATGGTTTACTTAAAATTATATTGTTCATATGTTGTTGTTTGTGCGTATTGTAGGTGATGAAAGTTTGACATTCGAAAGTCAAACTTTCATTTAGCATTTTTATTTGATTGTAGCAAGTAAAACTGCATTTCCAGTTTACTTTAGTTAGTCAATACTTGAAAATGGTGAATGGGTTAACTGTGAACGAGAGTCGTAATGTCAGAAGGATTGAAAACCTTTGGAAGATTAAGTGCAAAAGGCATAATGGTATTTGAAGTTTGATGATAAGGATGGCTAGTGGAATGTTCAATAATATATAGAATGGTATTTGACTTTGTAAAGTCAATATTGCAAAACCATTACTAAATATTTGTTTTGGAGTGAATTGATAATTTGATATGTTTTAGAAGTTTGACTTAACAAAGTCAAACTTCTAATGGTTTTACGTAAGTTGGCAACTTGAGGGACCAATTGTGTATTCTAAAGTGAATATTGGGCGGGAGTTTTAAGTATGACAACGGCAACCAAGACAAATTCAGGGACCGAGTGTGAAAAAAAGTAACTATTAGACCCTTCACCGTCTCTTACCGGAGACGATATTAACTAGTGCACACCATACGATAAACTCATCTACCACTTTTTCCACATACACACAATTTTCCCATGGCAGATTTCCCCATTTTAAACGAACTCATGGAGGTGGCTGATTCGCCAAATCTGAATGATCGTATGGCTATCTGGTTTGAAGAAGAGGCTGCCCAAGAAGGGATTCTAAGGAAGCTAGTTCTTCAGTGCATTCAGCATCTGAAGACACGAATCATCAAGCGTAGGGAGCTGATAGAAGAGAATCAAGCTCTGGGACCTCGTGGAATTGCGCTTGACTGTGTGGATGCGCTGAACAAAATCCAGTCGAGGCACACAAACCAACTTGCCCAACTCATACAGATTGTTGGTCAAACAGATGAAGGTATTCAGTTCAACCAAGAGTTTGTTAAGAAAATGGGTGAACATAATGCCTGAATTTTTGGTTTTCCATGGGGTAGATAAAGGCGGTCTTTTGGGTGATAGTTTTGCTAAAAAGGGTATGTAAATTAGATTTGATGTAGTTGGCTATGATGTTTAACAGACTTTATTAATGATAAAATATCATTTGGGTTATGTGTTGTTTAATCTGTTCTTGTATTGTGATATTGGGTGTATTTTAGTGTTATTAGTATCAACAAAACCAAACATCCCCTTATATCAGCAAAACCAAACAGGCCCTTGTATCACAAAACCAACAGGCCCTTGTATCAGCAAAACTTTAATCAGTAAAACCAAACACCCCTTGTATCAGCAAAAGCAAAGGCAATGGTTTAAAAAGATGTGGTGAAAATGCAAATACTTTGGCACTAAATCATAATGTATCAAATAAAACATCCGCTTGTATCACTAAACCAAACGCCCCTTTTATTAGCAAAAGTTGTTACATCAAAACCAAACACCCCGTAGATCGAAAAATTAGAGGCGGTGGTTTCAAAACACGGGTTCAAAATGCAAACGCTTTAGCAATAAACAACAATGTATTGACAATGGTGTATTGTAACATCTTGAATTTTGACTTACCAAAGTCAAACAAACTTATGAAAACCAACAAATTGTAACTTGGGTAAGTCAAACCTATTAAGATATGCAAAACGATTTCAAACACAATTACTTAAATAAGATCACAAAATTTTATTCATCGATTTCATGTTCTCAAGAACTACAAATGTTTACTATCATCTAAACATACACTTAGCTAGACCCACAACTCTCCCTATCATCGTTTTCCTTCTTTTCCTTCCTTTCCTTCCTTTCCTTAAGATATTTAAACAAAATTTCCAGATTTTTAATCATTTCTCCCAAATCGTTAAACTTTGATAACAACATGTCATCCTCTTCCTTCTCCTTCTTAACACCCAAACGCTTTTCATTTGCGCAGTCTGTTTTTCTCAACGAACTCAACAAACCCTTCCCCTTATCGTTTTGTGCCATTATTATTTTTCTTTTTGCTTTGGGAAGAATGTGTGTTGATTGTATTTTAGGGTTCACTCTTGGTCGTAGATACACATATTGGTTGAAGGTTGGGTTACATTTTAACTAGGTTGGGTCAAAAAAGTGAATGGTCTATAATACCCTCGGAGGAAATCGGTTTGACTGTCCCAATTCTGGTCAAGGGACGAATCTGACATTTAATGGCCAAGGTTTGGACCTATGGCGATGAAAAGGCCGGGTTTCGTCCCATCGCGATCCGTCGAGCCAAGTTTAGGGACCAACGGTGTATTTTAGTATAATTAGTAAGTTTTTAGAGGTTAAATTTTATCTTTTTAACGAAATCATCATTTTTAACTACCCTATAAGAATATTTGTAAAAGATATGTAATTCCACATATTTAAAGTACATGCATCATCTACGTATTTTGTAATCCATATTCATAATTTCCTCTCATACATGCAACATAAAATATAAGTCAATGGCTTAAATCTTGTCCTTTTAATTATGTTAGTGATTTGCTTATCATATTGATTATAAGACCAGTTGTTGTGGTCATTAGAAAATCGGTTCTTTTCAATTAATTTTATGTTATTGTTATTTCTTCGGATGGTTTTTATAGTGATGAGAGACGAATTTTAGATTATATTTCTATGTTATTTGAGTGATAAAACATAAGATATATAGACTTGTGCATTAAGGGCATGCTTGGTAGGGGGTTATAGGGGGTAAAGAATGAGAAAGATAATGAAAATAGATGCTTGGTAGAGGATAATGCAATGACCTATTACACAATAGTGGGTAATGAGCTATTACCCAACAAATTGAGAGAAATGCTTTTTTTTCCATTTCCTTTTCCCCACCATTATCGTTGTCTTTCCTTTTTTCTTTCCTTAATTTGAACCAAGCACACCGTAAATATTTGAGTGATAGATTCGATACTATGTGATAATTAAATTCTTGGTTCTATTCTACAAAATTGATGAAAAGATAATTGGCTATGTTCACATTGAAAAATAGAGTGATATAAAATTTAAAAGAGATTGGTGTCAGGTTTTATTTGACATTGCTTATAACAAACACATTCAATGTAGTTTTATGTGAAACTGCTTAGTCAACAACCACTTAATCTTAGTTATAAATCTCTTATATGTTTGTTTTTTCAACTATGTGGGACAAAGTTATGAAACCAACACTCATTTCCCTCTTACTCACAAAAATACTTGGCTACACTCCTTGGTGTTTGACGAGAGCAATTTGAAGCTTTTGTAATAATAAGTGTTCAACCTTTTTATTAAGGGTGCGTTTGGTTTGATGCTATGAATCACAATGAGTACGGGTATTGGTATAGGGTGAAATAATAATGGAGGATAGGAAAAAACCACCCACATACATAATATATGAGGAAACCTTCACATTTGAGTATTCTGATTCCATTGTGATGGATCCCATAACCAACCAAACAACATTAATGACTTTCAAAGTCATAGACCAATACCCATATACCCTAACCAAACGGGCCCTAAGTTTAAGTGTCCATATTTTATTAAAACACTAATAAAACAAATATTGATTGGTTAATTCTTACTTAACAATTACATTACAATTACATTACCAAACTATTATATAACCAATGGCCAAAACAATAATCTTAAGCATCACAACTTTGATGTGCATGCTTTCCCAGCAAACGCGATACGTACAAAGATCGCAAGCGTGAAAAACATCCAAGAAGTGCAAGACCTAGGATGGTGTTTTATCGAATAATATAATCGAAAAGTTGGGTCTAATGGCGGTTTAAATATCTAGTAGTGACTAGCCTATAGCCTGATTCCATTGGTGTGCAAAATTAATCTGAAACTGAATTAAGACCGGACCGGTTCGTTAGATCTAGATGGTTAGGTTGTTTTGGTCCGTTTCAAAATTGGGTTGGATACGCATAAAAAAGGCTTGCAATTTATGAATGACCAAGTTTGGGATCGGTATTACACGGTGTGGTTCTCGGTCATACTCATTCTTATTTTGATTCACTGCGGTACGGTTACGTTTAGTTTTGAACAGTCCTATGCCCCTTGTGGATTGAGCTCGAAGACAAAGAGATATTGGTTCATAAAAGGTTGTGTGATCTAGTTCGATATATCAATTCTCAAAAAATTTTTGCAAAAGTTTAGCATACACGCCAGTTCAATAAACTAAAACAAAACAAAGTTGTAACAATACTTGAAAACTGTATCAAACCACAAAAGTATTGACTTGGTTCATCTAAATCCAAACTGGACCGTGAACAAGACTTGAACTTTGGGCTGAAATATACATCGAATCCAACCAAATTAACCAATTCAACATTTCTGTAACTTAAATTCTAACTAAGTCACTAAAAATTTCAACAAAACTTTGGCGCATGCTTAAGGCCTTGACGTAATGGGTTGGCGTTACGACACCTCTTATGACTGGGAGAATAGTCTGAAACTCGTACTCTAAGTCAAAGACTTGTTTTCCCATATAACATTGTCATATGTTTACCAATTCTTCTTAACGGATACACATTTGGTACCCCAACAATTCAACCCTTGCTCACTGTGATGACGTATAGTCTATATTCGGGCCACGAACCCGACCAAAGCCCAATACGAATAAGCCCAGCACGAACTGGGCTACGCCGATAAGTGTTTAGGCCCACGAAGGCCCAAACCAAATGTTATTTACGTAACACGATATCGGATATATCCTAATTATGGAGATAATCATTCCCCAACCGACTTAGGCGGGATACGCCGAAGGTTGAGGAACACGGAACCAACAAGGATTCCGTGTGTATATAAAGGGAATCCTATCCCTCGTTAAAGGTACTATCTACAACCCTAACTCTCCTTTAACCCTAAACCGATTACTTACTCTCACGCCGGAGGATAATCGTGGGAGACAATCCCACGATAAGCCTAACGGTGTTTTCTGTCTTCTTAGTGCGCAGGTCTCAAGCCACAATCATCAATTGGTACGAGAGCCGGAGCCCAAACAAGGAAAGCCCAACTTTTGTATCAACAAGTGGCGCCATCCGTGGGACCATTCACTAAGAACTAAGAACTAGAATAACGAAGCATGGAAATGTCCGGCGATCGCTTAAGCTGAGACCTTACCGGCGCACACTTTGGATCAGCTTCTAAGCAAACTTCTGGACAACCAGTGTTGCTAAAACCGGGGATCAGGGCCAAGATTTGGTCTTTCCCCCGATGGAACCACGCTCGGGGACAACCAGGGCCACTCAGTAACCACCGCTAGCGCAGGGGAGACCCACAAGCACTCCTTTGCCACTCCATTCCAAACGATGGTGGAGACAAACTTCACAAAAGCACGTCGCGCCGATAAAAATAAGAGTATAGTGGTGGAAACGATACTCCTACTCTAGAAGGGGTTGTGTCGAACTAGCGCCAGACGAGTTAGTGTCGCGAAAACTACATCACGAAACCTTGACTGCTCTCATGCAAAAGGAAGCAAAGAAGAGGTCAGGTCGAGTCCGTGATGCCCGGCTCGATTTTGGCCCGGAGTTAGAGACATCCCCATCGCGCCGCCGAAAGAGAAGCTGAGGGATGGGGTCGCCACCCCTAGTGTTTAAATGAATAGGAGGAGAGTTGATGACGATGAGAAATCCAACTCACAAAGATCCGAAGGAAGTGAGGAGGATGAACAAGCGTATCAATGTCCACGCCGCACTTGGTAGCCGGAGATTCATAAAAGACTTGGGCGACGATACTCCCCAAGTGAAAGCCCTTCAAGTCCAGATTCGAGGACACGGCTAAGCGCCGACGAAAGGAAAATTCATCCTCGATAACCTCTGACAACGAGGATAGCGATACAGGACATTGGAAGTCCAGAAACAAATATAGTGACCAAGAGGAGGAAGATATATCTCTCCCGTGGCCGCAAAAGGTGGATGCGTTCACTGACGATCGCTGATTTCTCGAGAGAAAGGAGGCGCATGCCTGCCAACGTGAAAACCTATGACGGAACAGTGACCCGATGATCACCTAAAATTTTGAATCAGCCGCTACAATTGAAAACTCCGGCCACAGGTATGGTGCCACATGTTCAACTCCACACTAGTAGGAAATGCGCGAAACTGGTTCAATAAGCTTCCACGCAGAAGCATTAATGGTTTTGAAGAATTGAGAAAGGCGTTCCGCCTAAACTTTACTCAACGAAAAGTGTGCAAAAACCCCATTGAACTCGCCAGGTCAAACAAACGCCAAGGGAACAAGCGCTTTTATGGAGCGCTTCAAGGATGAATGCATGCAAGTTGCGGCGTCCCGAGGTGCTCAAAATCTCGTGGTTCATGAATGGGATCAGCAACCCAGAACTTATCAAGAGGTTGAATGACAAGATTCCCCAATCCTTTGATGAGCTCATGAAATGCACACGTCCTTCGCCCAAGGAGAGGTCTGCCAGTATAGCAAGAGAAACTACTTGAACTCCACATGAACAACCCGGGAGACAATCCAATCGACCGGAGTAGTAACCATAACAGAATTATCGAACTGGGGAGTGGGCGCGACAACGACAAGTATATCCCGCTGACAAAGACTCCAAAGGAGATACTTGCAACAGTAGGAGCAAACTTCCCAAGACCTCCACCAATGCGCACCCCTGAGGATCGGCAGAGGAAGTGGGTACTGCGACTATCACGGACAGAAGGGACACACTACTAACGAATGTGTCCAGCTACGACTCATCGACAAACTAGTCAAGGAAGGTAGATTGGACCATTTGGTCAAAAACATCAAAGAAGGGAAAGATAGACAAAAGACGGGAATAAGGAGGGGGCCCAATGATAAGGTCGATATTATTTACATGATACAATCATGGCAAAGAGTAACTAGGCAGAAGGTTAGCCAGAAGTTTTCCCATGGAAGTGCAATCACTTTCCCTACATTAACTACAAACAACGCGAGGTTAGAGCCGCCATCATCAAAATTAACGCTGGGGTCACGACATCCACCGCATGTATGTTGATGGTGGAGCATCTACATATACATAATGCAACATCGCTTCAAACAATCGGCCCGAGATAGCCACCGAAAGCCTGGGCCACGACAAATACCGACCGGCTTCACAGGAGAAAAGATATGGCCTATGGGGAATTAATTACCACTGGTTAGAGTAGGTAATAACAACCACTCCACAACAGCATGACTGGATTTTATGGTAATCAAATCCCCCTCGCCATACAATGGCATTATCTAAGACCGAATATCACCTATACGCCAGTCCCGCCTACAGACACGGATGCTCAAATTTCTAGTGGAAGGAGGTGTCGTTACCCTTTACAATGCTGCCGTACCACCTAAAGAATGTAACGCGTCACATGCAAACGGCACCCATTACGAACAAAGCGCAACCAAAACTCCAAACCTAAAGGTAGCAATTCATCCCGACCACCAACAGAAATATCGATAGGAGGATCACCGCTTTACGAACGGAAAAGGCCAAAGACTTCTGCAAAAGAACCTGGACATCTTTGCATGGGAGCCAAAACACATGATCGGGTACCACGCTCAATCACGTAACATAAATGGGATCCGGCAAGGATACTTACCAATACGCCGTAAGAAGCGCACCGTGTTCGAGCCGCCGCAAGCAATCCTCCGCAGAGGTACACAAGCTAGTAGAGGCAGGAATCATGCGGGGAAGTCTACTATCATGACTGGCTTTCCAACCCGCTTATGGTAAAGAAGAGCGATGGTAGCTGGATGACGTGCGGACTTCACCACCTCAACAAAGCATGTCCACAAGATCGCTACCAACTACCAAAGATAGACCGAAGGTGGAATCTTTGTGTGGATATCCACTAAAGTGCTTTCTCGATGCATACAAAGGATACCATCAAATCCAGATGGCTAAGGAGGACGAGGAAAAGACGCTTCACACAAGCCAAGGCGCCTATTGCTATACAAAAATGCCCTTTGGCTTGAAGAATGCAGGCCACCATCAACGTTAGTAGATAATGTGTTCGAAAAACAGGTTGGGTGCAACCTAGAGGTTTACGCCGATGACTGGTCATAAAAAGCCACACCTAAGAGGAGTTGGTGCGCTACATTGAGGAAACCTTCAGGACACTTAAAGAGATCAACATGAAGCTAAATCCTAAAAATGCACTTTCTGCTACGTAGGCATGTTCCTTGGATACGGGATAACCCGATGGTATAAAGCCGCGCCTTTAAAAACTAGGTTGTATCGACCTTCCTTCACCGCGCACGTTGAAGGAAGTCCAATCTCTCAATGGTAATCTAGCCGGTCTAAATAGATTCCTATCCAAGTCAGCAGACAAATCACTACCTCTCTTCAAAACACTCAAGAAGTGTATAAAAGGAGACTTTCGTTGGACTACTGAGGCAGGCATTCAGCAAGAGCTTAA
This sequence comes from Chrysanthemum makinoi, assembly GCA_910596185.1. Taxonomy (NCBI): domain Eukaryota; kingdom Viridiplantae; phylum Streptophyta; class Magnoliopsida; order Asterales; family Asteraceae; genus Chrysanthemum; species Chrysanthemum makinoi. The sequence goes on along the minus strand of OU343224.1, from coordinate 356,993,055 downwards.
ACAACACCCGAAAACTCCCTACACTTGTAGCACTCGAACCAGAGAAAGAGTTGATTATGTACTTATCCCGCAACTCATGGAGCGAAGCGCAGGTTATTAACGGATAGGAACTCGCGACAAAACACCCGCTTTAATTTAAGCAAAGCGCCCAAGAAAACAGAGATGAACTATAGCGCAATGGAAAAGTTGGTCCTCACATTAGTATTTGTTGCCAAACGGCCGCCAAGCAGTACTTCCAAGCGCATCCATAGCGTGATCACAGAACCAACCGATCAAGCAAATCATCTCCAAACCCTACACATTTAGGCATCGCAGTAAGGAGGTATTGCTAGGTGAGCACAACATCTCCCTACCACGACTTAAAGGGCAAATACCGCAGATTTCACATAGAAAAACCAGACACCGATGTCGACCCGCATAAGCTAATCTAAGGAAACTACCGATCCACCTGATCTTGTTTACGCATCGATCCTCATGCGAGATGGGTCAGAGCGCCTCATCCTCACAAAACCGAAGGAATGGAATTCACGCAACAAATAATGAGGCGAGTATGAAGCCCTAATAGCCTGACCACGCATTGCATCCGTATGAGTGTAAACACAAAACCCAGCTTAATGTAGATTCCACTAGTAGCCAACCACGTTTGGGTGAGTACGCTAGCCAAAGAGGAAAATACATTCCCAGACAAAACCAAGGCACTAATTCAAGGCTTTGGCAGTTTACCATCAAACAGTTCCTAGAGGGGAAACCGCAAGGCGGATGCACTAAGCAAAATTGCATCCACAAGCTTTGCACACCTATCCAAACAGGTGTTGGTAGAAACATGAAAAGCAAATCCATCTCATAGATGGAAGTATCCACGTAATAGAGGAAGACGGACCCACGCGGATGACACCAGAAACTTGAGTCATACGCGCGGAGTATTACCCCAAGCGAAGGAAGCGAAGGATACGGCGCCCAGCACAAAAGGTTTGAAATTGGGACAACATACTATATATCGACGCTTTCTTGCAACCATGGCTCACTGTGTGTTGGTCCCCTACAAACTATGCTGCGAGAAATCCACGAAGGTTCATGCGGCATGCATTGAGGACCACGGTCGTGGTGGCGCTTCGCGGTTCGGGATATTATTGGCCCACCATGCACCGCGATGCGGACTTAATAAGAAAGTGCGGCCGGCGCAGTTCACAGACCCATTCCCCGCCCCACAGCAGGGAGCTAACACCAATTACGGCACCATGGTCATTCTACAAGTGAGGTATTGACATCGCAGGTCCTTTTACGTTGCGGCATGCGGTTAAAGTTCCCATAGTCGCCATAGACTACTTCACCAAGTGGATCGAAGCAAAGGCGTGGTAACAATCACGGGCCGAGTAAAGCGCTTTGTGCGGGACAATATCGTATGCCGCTTTGGTCTACAGGAGATCATCTCGGACAACGGAAACAATGCGACAACCCCTTCAGGACCGGTGCGAGAAGCTAAAATCACGACGCCAGCGTCGGTTAAACACCCAAAACCAACGGCTTAGTTGAGCGTGCGAATCGAAGCTGGGCGAAGGAATTAAGGCACGCTTGGACAAGCACAAAGGAAGATGGGTGGAAGAACTTTAGCATGTTACGTGCGCACTTCAATAAAACCGACCTGGGACACCCCTTCTCTCTAGTCTATGGGATAGAAGCCGCATCATACCATTTGAAATCGAATACCAACCATTCGCCTTCGAAATCAATGTGGCAACCAATGCGACGAGCGACGCTTCGACAGACAGAAGAAGAAGCGAGAAGCAGCGACCTCGGGAAGCAAAATCAAAGTCAAGGATGAAGGGATACTATGGCGCTAAAGTGCGGCGTGTTTCATTCGGACAGTGACTTCGTTCTGCGCCAATGATGCGAGCCACGAGAAGACAGATAAGCTTGGACCAAAGTGGGAGGGACCCTATGAGTTCTCGAAGCATTAGGAGCAGTGCGTACAAGCTACGAGCTTGGATGGTGTGCGTGAAGCGCAGCATGGAATATCTGCAACCGGAGGTGCTACCTATAGGAATGGCTCTGACCCAGCGCGAGCGCTCTGCTTTATTGAAGTGCCCAATAAATATCTATGTATTTACTTTTTGTTTTCCTTAGTATCTTGTCTTATTTATTTCTCATGAAAACTTGCAGAGTATCAATAAAGCGTCGCGGTTTCTAGCTAACTCCGCGACATATTTTAATTTGTTATTTCCATATCTTTGTATGTCTTAACAATTTTTATTTCTTGCCTACATGGCGTGCATGCACTTAAAACCGATGGTAAAAGGATGAGTCAACCTACTAAAGGACTCGTTGAGTAAGAGGGTTGCAAACCCATCAATAATGGATCACGTATCCTTGTTAAACACCTTATTCTCAAGACGTTGGAATAGTTTATGCATCTCACGATGGGTGCGCAACAACGCATATGGTGCCGCGTTTAACAACCGGACCAAGACACTTGATTCCTTGATATGATATTTACTGATCGCGCATATCACAACATACACGATTAAAAAAAAGTACTTAGAAATTATTTCTTAAGTATACTATGATCTTCATATGACTATGGATTTCTTATATTATTCGCGCTTGTATACAACTTTGACCCTTAGAACATGTCTTATCTGCGCGAATACACACTTACAAGTTGCAATAATATCAACACGCACTTAGCAAAAGGAGATTTTCATTAATTACTACACGTTATTACAAAAGGATGTTTCCTTTAGGAAGTACAATTTACCAACTATTACAACGCTAAAGAGAGGAGCTACCTCAGCGGTTTTATCTTTAGCCTCATGCTCTTCAATAAATCCGTTCTTCGTGAGATACGGTGGCTTCAGGCACCGTCGGGGAGCGGGGGTGGTGAGCCAATGCCACACAATGGCCTTACCTTTAATGCCTTCCTTCTTAGCGAGCCTAGTAGCATGAGCTTCCAAGACCTGTTTCAATGGAACTTCCTTCTCCAAAGCAAAGGGATTCAATATATCTTTGGGCGAGCAAAAGCAGGCACTTGCGGTGAGACATCGGGCTTCAAAAATAGTCCATTTAGCTACGCATTCTCAATCGATGGCGGCTAAGGTTAACCTTCCATAATAACAGTTATGGGATAATCTTGGTCGCTCCATTTCAAAATCATGGGAAGCTCTAGGACCTTCATCCTATTCATAACGACAACCAAGTTATCATAGGATCAGCACATCATAACGGGTACCTTTTCAGCGGTACGCCTTGAAAGTCGACTTCATGCGCCTCCTATAGCCGATTTTCCTCTCGCCAAGGCACATTGGACCACCCCACAAATCGTCCACTACCTCCTTGGACTCGATTATGGTAAGAGCAGCAAGTGAGGGCCATGGGCGATAAGCCACCTGCGCTCAGCAATAACAGACATGAGATGAGGATATAAATCCTCATCATACTCCAAAGCGAGCTTACGCATCTTCATCTCTTTGTTTCAGGCCTTGTTCCGCGGTGGCACCAAAATTTCCAAGCTGTGCGGATAGCTCATTCTTGCCCTTCTCCAAATACTTGATTGATGACCAGCGGAGACTTGTACGGTGATTCAGGCGCTCTTGGCTTAGTTGGCCCATCGAGCCATTTTTCCTCGGCTTGCTTCTGGTACACACTCAGGACTCTCGCCTCGGCCTTGGCACTAGCCAATTCGCCTCCAGCAAAGTAATTTTACGATCCTTTTGGCGCCTTGCTGCGCTCACCGATATTTTAGCCTTTAGCTTCTCAACCAGTGACTTGATCTTGAATCACACCGACTCTTCAACCATTTGTTCCATTGGCGCATCCCTGCAACACATCCTCATCTTTTTGGCTGTGGCTCGCGGCGAATCGGACTGCAGGACTATCCTTGAGGGGCTGACTCAGCGGCTGTTCAAACTGCGCTACTGCAGAATGAGAGAATTATCGGTTTCCATATAAGCGGTGGCGCAATGCAATAAAAATATATATATATATATTGACGCGTTACTACGAGGGGCCGGAGATATTAGCGGAGGGTGAGATGAAAACATCGTAAAACCGAAAATCTAAAGCGTAAAAGACTATTTTGCCCTCTAATTTAAAACTTATAAAATACATAAAATACGTTATGCTCATCAAATGTAATTTTAGCCTAACTTATAAATGTTTACCATACCTAATGTACGAGATCATAATAAAATAATTAAACGCTTAGCGTCTAAAATTATCTCCGCGTTTAATGTTCTTTTTTTTTTTTGTATGGGCCGAATATTTAAAAAAGAAAAACAGAAATACAATGCATGGCACTTAAAATTAGAAGCCCATATTGTAGAATTGGAAGGTGAATATTCTGTTTGTGAATTCCTTTTTCTCGGCCTAATATTACGTCCATATCTTCTCATGAGTTGAGATCAATATAGAACTCATATTTGTCATAGAACAAATGAACCAATCATAACCCTCCATTTTTTATCTAAATTAATACAAAATCATTTTCCACCTTTTTTTTAAAACAACATATCTTACAAACGGTAAATCTTCAAAATATAAAAATACACCATCATGGCGACGAATTAAATTATCTTTCTATAGATATGCACTTTTACATATTTTCGACAAACATTTTTTTCAAAAATTCCGTCCGAAAAAATCATATATGATTTTTACGAATCATATATGATTTTAAAAATTCATGTATGATTCGATTTTCTAGAATCATATATGATTTTACATTCATATATGATTCTCAAAATCATATGTGATTCGTAAAATCGAATCATATATGATTTTCACAAATCATATATGATTTTTGTTGACAGAAATTTTGAAAAAAAAGTTGTTAAAAATATAGTATAGTGCATATCTATAGAAGATAATTTAATTCTCGATCATAATTTAATTTATAAATTAACGGTTTGCGAGATATTTAATTTTTTTAAAAAGGGTGAAAGTTTATCATAAAAAAAAATGAATGACTATTATTGGTTGATTGGATCTATGGTAAATTTTGGTTCTATATTGAACTTTTTCCATCTTCTCATATATTCCCATATCTCATTTTTAATTTATACATTACGTTTCACACAAAAAAACGCAAAGAAACCCTAACTTCCTCATTCAAAAGTGACGGCAACACTTATTCTCTCATTCCATTCGACTTCAAGGTAGAAGAGGGTGATTCGTAGGGTGTTAAGAAGGGTTGTGGGATCGTGGTACTGTTTGGTTCGAAGCTGTGGTCGTGATTGATTCGAAGAGAGGCTGTGATAAGGCTTGTGAGCGTGGGATTTGATTCGAAAAGAAACATTGGTCATGGTTTAGTAGCTGCTGTCGTGGTTTGATACGTCTCGGTTCCTTGTTTTCTTTTCACTCGACATCAAGGATTGGTAAATCTCAACTTGTCTCCATGTTTCTTCTTTTGTTTTCCTTATTCTTTTTCTGTCGTGTGATCTCCCATGTGAATGCATGTATGAATCAATATAATCACTATATAACATAAAGAGTCTTATGAAATCATAAAGAGAATACTAACCCATCGACCCACCACATGTATAAATTCAGTTGGGACCTTGTTTTGAACCCATGTATTTATGCTTATAAAAAGATCTGATGTGAACTCTCTCGACCCATGTAAACTTGCATGCGGAAATCTCTCGACCTCAAACCATTAAATCTACATATAGATGCTAACTATTTGACTCTTTGGTTTACGTATCGTGGTACCAAGATTGAATGCATGTATTATGCATATGTTCTATCATCACATAGATAAATAGGATGGTGCTTATAAATCTGATATGAACTTGGCATGCATGCATGCATCTAATATAAATATCACACATAAGGTTAAGATTAATCACCATATAATTCATCACATGAAGTCATACGTTTTGTCTCATGAAATCTTAACTAGAAACTATATACTTCGACCTATATTTTGACACCATCTTTGAATCTATTGACTTTATCATGCATATCATCTTCACGTTATTATTTTTGTAATAAGCTAAATATGTCACATGAATCATGACTAGGTAGCCATGTTATTCAACCATGCATAAATCTGTTTTGAACCCACCATGCACATGTACATCCCTTTCACTTATTTTGTGTCAAATCAAAATATTATAATGGGTTAAATGAGGTGTTTTTTCGAGGGTGTCGGGAAAATCGGATGAGTCCTTTTGTATTTTGAAAGGGTGTCGAGTTAGACGAGTCAGGGGTCAATCATATTATGGGTTTACTTGGCCGTAAATATTAATATTAAGAACCGCGAGCGTGCTTGAATCTAAGTCGACCATGTCCATAAAAGATGTAATATGAAGCATGTTTTCTTATTAACGTACAAGAAATTTTGCAAAGTAAAATAAACTCTTTAAGTTGTATTGCATTTTAAACTCTCATCTTTAAATGTTGTCGCATGCAAACCTATATTGGAAAATGACACAACACCCTAAACTTTGAGATATTTACCATGTTAACCCTATACTTTGAAGTATTATATAATAAGCCTTAAAATATGATATTGGTCATATTAAACATTTAATTTTGCCATTTATCATTGGTAACACTTAAGTTTGGCTGATTAATGATTATTACCCTAAAGTATTTTAATTAGTCCATTACTAAAATGAGAATAAGCATATAACTCTAATAAATACGATTAATCCGTTATGACTTAAATGAGCTAATAAGTATTATCGAATCGTATCTGTGTAGATTCGTTGAAGGAACGCTTGGCGTTGTGTCTTCGGTGTTCATTCATTCATTTGCTTTCCTTTCATTGGCGTTAAGGTACAGATACCGACCTTTTGGTTTCTCATGATTTTTCTTTCTTTGGCCTTTCTTTTATGCTTATTAGGGTTTCCTATGCCATTGCTATGAATCCCTTCTATTTGTCTGATCCTCTTTTGTCCGAACCTGTTTTGTTGAACCTTGCTATATCGATTTGGACTTTCGATTTGGACCTTATGATTATGAACCTTCGATAGGTAATTACTGTTTTAACCCATGATTACTTATGATGCATTGTCATTTCGACATTCATGCGACCTAAGTTAGTTTGACACCGAGCCATTATTTCACTAGGCATGGGGTTCTATGTCCATGATGCACCTCGGCATGACTCTAGAGTAGAAGTATGATGCTGCCACGTCCCTTGATGGTGGAACATATTTTGTATATGTAAGGTAGGGGCGTATGGATGCATCCTAGGTCTGTTTATCTGATTATCTGTTTATCTGTTATCTGTATTATCTGATGATTGATGCTGCGTGCATGCACGTCCTTCATAACTCTGGTAGGTCTCCCCTATATTTTGCCTTATGTGTGATTATTTTTTGATATATGTTACTGGCTCGTGGTAGATGACTAAACCTTTATCAGTTATTTATGTTTTATGTATTCTGTTTATGATTCTGTTATTTTCCTTCACACCATATTTTGCATTCGTTTCTGTTTCATATTACTTTGTTGTTCTATCATTCCTTTGAGCTTTTGAAGCTTCAGCCGCATTTTCTTTTCTTCGCGGTATCTAAGCTTTAAAGCTGGGGTTGCTTTAGGATTGAGTCTGAGTGTGGACTTACCTTAGAGATTTTAGCTTTAACTGATGCCATTTTAAGACCTTTGTTATTTCAGTTTATTTACATTTGGAATTTCTTTTCATTGGGAACCTATGTATTTTAAGTCATGTTGACTTACTTTATTCGAGAATTATATTTGAGACTTCCTTTTGTTATTTTATGTTTGCTCTGATATGACACCATATTTGTGATTCTTTTACCCTTTTCGGGTCGGGGCGTTACAATTTATGGTATCAGAGCCCAGGTTTACGACTTGTAGTCAGGACCTGTGACATATGGACCCTAGGATTTGACCCGTAGAGCTTAGGTTTGACCTGTGAGGACTTGGGTAGACATTAAGCTTTCGTTTGTTTCGATCTTTTCTGATTCTTTTGATATTCGTCCAGGCTTCACTTCGATGTTCTTTTGTCTTCGCTAATTCTACCTTCTACTTTTCGCGTTTTGTTATTCTAACTTCGCGCATTCCTGTATTGATCATTTAGATGGAGACTACTCTTGAAGTCGAAGTTGATGATACCGACCATGTGTTGCCGCAACCGTTTTCTTAATTGGAGAGGTTCGTGAAGCATAAGCCGCACCCGACTGCAATGCTGCTGGAGACATCAAGATGCTGCTGGAGACATCAAGGTGATAGGAAGGCCAGGGGAGCACAAGGACGAGACGAGATTCAACGGGTGGACACTTGGAGGCGTTATGGCAGAAGAGGTATGACCGGCGTACTTTAGTCATGTGATGAAGCTACTACCAAGATTCGGTCATATTGTGGTCAACAATCCAACCATTGAGATGCTGAGGAGATTCATCTGCTTCATACAATTGGTTACTTTCGACCTGCGTTTTGTTTTAAATCACTTGAATAAATTTTGTTCTCTTTGAATGATTTTTCGTTATGTATAAATTCTGTGTATGTTGGATGATTGTTTTGTTCTGAATTTGTGAGCGTGGAAGACCGATGCTATTTCCGCATGTTTGTTTGATGGTACTTGCTATGTTCGTTATGTTCCTTATATATTCGTTTCCACGTTTGAATCCGTTAGTGATGATTGTTTCGGACCAACCCTAAGATGTAGAATGGACCGTTAGGTGGTGGATAGGATGATTTTCACAACTTGAGATAAAGTATGGTCATCATGAAGGTATACTCATATGATGTGGGTATTATGACGCTTGCCACGAAGATAATACTTACATCATATGGCGTACCATTGTGACCATAGGATGTCTCGAGGAGTGAGAAGCTTAGAAATTACGGCTTTTGATTTGGATTCGAGTTTAGCAAGACCTTGGGATCATTATGATTATACGTTTAATCTACCTTCATCTTTATACGATTGATACGTTTGAATTCTCGGCACGTGTTAATTTGTGAAAAGTTCCGTCGTTTGATCTCTGTTACCCTCATTTCGTTGTAATCTGGTATGTCTCCGTTGTTCTCATTCGTGTTTATTTCAATTTTCGAGGCCGAAAATTTTCTTTTAGAGGGGAAGAGTTGTAAAACCCGAAAATCTAAAACGCATAAAAAGACTATTTTGCCCCTCTAATTTAAAACTTATAAAATACATAGAATACGTTATGCTCATCAAATGTAATTTTAGCCTAACTTATAAATGTTTACCATACCTAATGTACGAGATCATAATAAAATACTTACGCTTGCGTCTAAAATTATCTCACGTTTAATGTTCTTTTTTTTTGTATGGTCCAAATATTTAAAAAAGAAAAACAGAAATACAATGCATGGCACTTAAAATTAGAAGCCCATATTGTAGAATTGGAAGGTGAATATTTTGTTTGTTGAATTCCTTTTTCTCGGCCTAATACTATGTCCATATCTTCTCATATATTCCCATATCTCCTTTTTAATTTATACATTACGTTTCACACAAAAAAATGCAAAGAAACCCTAACTTCCTCATTCAAAAGTGACGGCAACACTTATTCTCTCATTCCATTCGACTTCAAGGTAGAAAAGGGTGATTCGTAGGGTGTTAAGAAGTGTTGTGGGATCGTGGTACTGTTTGGTTCGAAGCTGTGGTCGTGATTGATTCGAAGCACTACAACATTGACCGGCTACCCCAGCGACATTTTGACACTTTCCAGCACAGCGTATGTCTGGGTTCCTTTCCCAGCGACATGTATTTGGAAACTTTCTGAGGATTGTATCCCCAGCGACAATCCCGTGACGACGTGGGTCCCACTCATTTTTGGTCAAAGAAGTAGTGCCACGGTGTCAAATTATCCCCAGCGACATGTCTTTGCTGGGGGGGGTTAAGCTAAAGTAATTAGCACTCCTAATTAAGACTAACGTTAATTTTTTTACTTTCCCCAGTGACATGTATTTGGGAAACTATCTTATTTTTACTCCCCAGTGACATGTGGGAGAAAGTGTTGCCGCATTTTTTTAAAAAAAAAAGCACCCTGTAGCAGTGATTTCAGATTTTCGGATTTTTTCAAAAATCTAACACAACCGCAAAACCTGTATAGACTCACCACAACTTGTACCAAAACACAAATACAATATAACGGATCAAAGCAATACAAGTACATCACAACCTTTACATAAACAGGACTTAAAAGTCAATATTCAACATGATAGATAGGGAAACAAGTGTTTAAATGTCGCAAAGATGAACCTAATAATATAACACAACTACCTAAAGTACCAATGTAGCATACTAATAATATATAACACAAACTACCTCTCTCGATCGTTATTATCCTCATCACCGCCACTCTCCTCGTCATCACCACACGCCACTCCCAGCTAGCACCACCCGACTCAAAGTCCCTAAACATATCAGCGTATATGTCGTAAACTTCGAAGAGACTCATCATAAAGTCTACCTTTTGTGCATGCTCTTGGCGCGACTTGTCGGGGCGGGCATAGTTGGCTGGATGTGGCCGTGTTCAATACCCGCCCACACCGGGATATGCCCACGAAACTTACCCCAATTGCCAGCGTTGACCTCAAGCCTTTTCATCTCCTCCATGTAGTGACAAAAACAAGATAGTAAATATATTAGTCGGGTTGCTACATTATTTCTCGATAATTCATTAAAGTGTGTTTTGCATTGAAAGAAGGCTTGTTGGTATTGTAGGCTTTTTGCAAGTGCGAGTTTATGCAAATATGACTATGGAACATGTTCTGTCTTTCACAAAATATAACTAGTTCAGCACATCAACTTGTACAATAGCAAATGTCGAAACCAATACTAATTAACAACTTTCACTTGATATTCTACTTCAAAAAAGTTCATCCAAATGAGCTGATAACTAATCATAAATAACTAAACTAACACTAAAACATACATAACAAACTAACTAATCTTAAATAACTAAACTAACACCACAACTTGTACACTCAAAATAATAACACAAACCGCGATATTACTTTAGATATTTTACGGCATTAGCCTAATTTATAACCGCGATGTTATGATTAGACATTAGACGTTGAACGGATGAGTCGTTATGTTATGGTTACACATTAGACGTTCAACGGATGATTCGATATGTTATGGTTACATATTAGACGTTCAACGGATGAGTCGATATGTTATGGTTGGACATTAGACGTTCAACGGATTAGTCGTTATGTTATGGTTAGACATTAGACGTTGAGCGGATGAGTCGTTATGTGTTGTTATGGTTAAAAATATATTATCATTAAATTTTAGGTGGTGTGTTATTGATATGTTAGGGTTGGACACTATAGGCGTTGAACGGATGCGTTATATTTATGGTTACACATTAGGCGTTCAACGGATGAGTGATATATGTTATGGTATTATTAAGCGTTCAACGGATGAGTCCATATGTTATGGTTAGACATTAGACGTTCAACGGATGAGTCGATATGTTAGGTTAGACATTAGACGTTCAACGGATGAGTCGATATGTTTGGGTTAGACATTAGCGTTGAACGGATGAGTCGTTATGTTATGGTTACACATTAGACGTTCAACGAATGAGTCCATATGTTATGATTACACATTAGACGTTCAACGAATGAGTCCATATGTTAGGGTTGGACATTTGGCGTTCAACGGATGATGCGTTAACACATTAGACATTCAACGGATGAGTCGATATGTTAGGGTTGGACATTAGACGTTCAACGGATGAGTCGTTATGTTATTTACACATTAGGCGTTCAGCGGATGAGTCGATATGTTAGGGTTGGACATTAGACGGTCAACGGATGAGTCGATATGTTATGGTTAGACATTAGACGTTCAACGGATGAGTCGATATGTTAGGGTTTGACATTAGGCGTTCAACGGATGAGTCGATATGTTAGGGTTGGACATTTGACGTTCAACGGATGAGTCGTTATGTTATGGTTACACATTAGACATTCAACGGATGAGTCGATATGTTGGGGTTGGACATTAGACGCGTTGAGCGGATGAGTCGATATGTTATGGTTAGACATTAGACGTTGAACGGATGAGTCGTTATGTTATGGTTACACATTAGGCGTTCAACGGATGAGTCGATATGTTATGGTTACATATTAGACGTTCAACGGATGAGTCGATATGTTATGGTTGGACATTAGCGTTCAACGATGAGTGGTTATGTTATGGTTAGACATTAGACGTTGAACGGATGAGTCGTTATGTGTTGTTATGGTTAAAAATATATTATCATTAAATTTTAGGTGTGTGTTGATAGGTTAGGGTTGGACACTAGCGTTGAGCGGATGAGTCGTTTATGTTATGGTTACACATTAGGCGTTCAACGGATGAGTCGATATATTACTGATTACACATTAGGCGTTCGGATGAGTCCATATGTTATGGTTACACATTAGACGTTCAACGGATGAGTCGATATAACCATTGAATCCATGTATAACCATTGAATCCCCGGCGACATGTCGCCGGGGAAAACTATAACCATTGAAGAAATTTTCGGTCAAAATATAACCATTGAATCCCCGGCGACATGTCGCCGGGGAAAACTTCTCAATAATTTAGGCACTTTTCTACGAGAATTTGTGCCACGTAGGATATGTTTTTGTCGTTTAGTGCGGATTCCCCAGCGTGGGTTTTGATTCGAAAAGAAGCATTGGTCATGGTTTAGTAGCTGCTGTCGTGGTTTGATACGTCTCGGTTCCTTGTTTTCTTTTCACTCGACATCAAGGATTGGTAAATCTCAACTTGTCTCCATGTTTCTTCTTTTGTTTTCCTTATTCTTTTTCTGTCGTGTGATCTCCCATGTGAATGCATGTATGAATCAATATAATCACTATATAACATAAAGAGTCTTATGAAATCATAAAGAGAATACTAACCCATCGACCCACCACATGTATAAATTCAGTTGGGACCTTGTTTTGAACCCATGTATTTATGCTTATAAAAAGATCTGATGTGAACTCTCTCGACCCATGTAAACTTGCTTTCTGGAAATCTCTCTCGACCTCGTAACCATTCGCCTACATAGATGCTTAACTATTTGACTCTTTGGTTTCTGTCGTGAGTACCAAGATTGAATGCATGTATTATGCATATGTTCTATCATCACATAGATAAATAGGATGGTGCTTATAAATCTGATATGAACTTGGCATGCATGCATGCATCTAATATAAATATCACACATAAGGTTAAGATTAATCACCATATAGTTCATCACATGAAGTCATACGTTTTGTCTCATGAAATCTTAACTAGAAACTATATACTTCGACCTATATTTTGACACCATCTTTGAATCTATTGACTTTATCATGCATATCATCTTCACGTTATTATTTTTGTAATAAGCTAAATATGTCACATGAATCATGACTAGGTAGCCATGTTATTCAACCATGCATAAATCTGTTTTGAACCCACCATGCACACGCCATACATCCCTTTCACTTATTTTGTGTCAAATCAAAATAATTATAATGGGTTAAATGAGGTGTTTTCGAGGGTGATCGCGGGAAAATCGGATGAGTCCTTTTGTATTTTGAAAGGGTGTCGAGTTAGACGAGTCAGGGGTCAATCATATTATGGGTTTACTTGGCCGTAAATATTAATATTAAGAACCGCGAGCGTGCTTGAATCTAAGTCGACCATGTCCATAAAAGATGTAATATGAAGCATGTTTTCTTATTAACGTACAAGAAATTTTGCAAAGTAAAATAAACTCTTTAAGTTGTATTGCATTTTAAACTCTCATCTTTAAATGTTGTCGCATGCAAACCTTGAACTATATTGAAATGACACAATACACCCTAAACTTTGAGATATTTACCATGCGAACCCTATACTTTGAAGTATTATCTAATAAGCCTTAAAATATGATATTGGTCATATTAAACAATTAATATTGCCATTTATCATTGGTAACCCTTAAGTTTGGCTGATTAATGATTATTACCCTAAAGTATTTTAATTCCGTCTATTACTAAAAATGAGAATACGCATATAACTCTAAAAATATTAATACGATTAATCCGTTATGACTTAAATGAGCTAATAAGTATTATACGAATCGTAATCTGTGTAGATTCGTTGAAGGAGACGTGACGTTGTGTCTTCGTGTTCATTCATTCATTTGCTTTCCTTTCATTGGCGTTAAGGTACAGATATTCTGACCTTTTCAGTAAAGGTTTCTCATGATTTTTCTTTCTTTGGCCTTTCTCTTATGCTTATTAGGGTTTCCTATGCCATTGCTATGAATCTCTTCTATTTTTCGATCCTCTGTTTGTGCGAACTTCGTTTGTTGAACCTTGCTATATCGATTTGGACTTTCGATTTGGACCTTATGATTATGAACCTTCTGATATGTAATTCTGTTTTGACCTTTATGATTACTTATGATCTGTGTCATTTCTGACATTCTGTCTGACCTAAGTTAGTTTGACACCCGAGCCATTATTTCACTAGGCATGAGGGTTCCATGTCCATGTCAGTGATGCACCTCTGCATGACTCTGAGGGGTGATGTTACGCCACGTCCCGATGGTGGAACATATTTTGTATATGTAAGGTGAGGCGTATGGATGCATCCTAGGTTTGTTTATCGATTATCTGTTTATCGTTATCACGTATTATATGATGATTGATCTTTGCGTGCACGTCCTTCATAACTCTGGTAGGTCTCCCTACATATGTTGCCTTATGTGTGTGATTATTTCGATATATATGTTGGGCTCGTGGTAGATGACTAAACCTTATCCATTATTATTTACATTATGTATTTTGTTTATGAGTTAATTTTCCTTCACACCATATTCGTATTCATTTTGTTTCATATTACTTTGTTGTTATATCTGTTCATTGAGCTTTTGAAGCTCAGCATTTTCCTTTTCTTCGCGGCGGTATCTAAGCTAGAGTGGGGTTGCTTTGGGATTGAGTCTTGAGTGTGGACTTACCTTAGAGATTTTAGCTTTGAACTCATGATGCCATTTTAAGACCTTTGTTATTTCAGTTTATTTGTTGGAATTTCTTTTCATTGGGAACCTATGTATTTTAAGTCATGTTGACTTACTTTATTTCAGAATTTATGTTGAGACTTCCTTTTGTTATTTATATTTGCTCGATATGACACCATATTTGTGATTCCTTTACCCTTTTGGTGGTGCGTTACAACATCACGGAGGAGGATGATTCCCATGTGGCGACCACAGGCGATTTTTTCGATGAGCTAGCGCCATCCTCTCCGGGCGATCTTTTGCGTTTTAGCCCGGATTCTTGCTCTTCCTCTTCTTCTTCTTCCATAGGCTGCGCCATTGCTACGAGTGGTGGTTGCGCTATTGGGGATGGCACTATGGGGTTTGGCAGCGCTTTCGCGCTAAACTGCTACTGAGGAGTGGTCCCTATTTTCCTAAATTCCGGAGTGCAGCCCTGCGGTGGCATCCATGAGGCTCTTCTCCTTCTTTGTGACGTCTACTCACCTTAATCGGCCGCTAGTTGCACAACGTAAGCAGATCCATCTGCATAGCGAGAGACAACAAGTTACAGGTTACATAATGTGCAAAAAGGAAAAGCTCTTACATTAATTAAGAAAGGGATCACGAAGGGATGAGCACCCACAGCCGTTAAGCGCCTAAAAGATTGGCATCTCATCGACGACATACCAAAGTAATTACGGCTAATGCCCATATGCACAAGAAATTCCTCAGGATAGGAACTAATAGGGATGCGGTTGGCGTTTCCAGTTCCGCATCCTCCACGACATATGATCCAGCGGTCATCCCTTCGACAATGTCCCGGGTATAAAATTCAAAACGTTGTGGGAAGCCACCGTCGTCTACCGAAAAAGTCTCTCTCGGGTTCGAGGCGCGTCCCGTTTCTGTATAACACTAGCCACTTGTAGCGTTTAGCGAAATGAGACCCACCCGTGCGACCACGTTGTGTGGTGAACGCGCGGAATAAGTGGATAGTCGGGTTAATCGCCGATGTCGGCAATTAACCTCGAAGTTGGTAATCTTATTTGCCGTCGCGATGCGCGTTGGGATAGGTAGGTGGTAATAATTCTACGTCGTCTGAAATAGGGATATGGGCTGCGTTGATTCGCGAACTTCGAAAAAAAAGCGTGTGTACCCTACTTTCCCTTCCGGGAAATCTGCAATAGATGCCGGCGGACCGGATGCCTGCGTCAAGTGGTATAAAATAATCCGAGGTGAACTCTAGAAGTTCACCCTCGATTATATCGGTAAAATCGAGATAATTGTTTGACCATGGTCTTATGTTTCTTTTAAAGCCGCGCGTGGTTACCTTTGGATTAGGTAGTTTTCTGTTTTTTGCAATTGAAAGGTTTCTTAACAATGGATTGTGTTTTCAACGTGGAAACAGGTAAAATGAGGCGGCCGGTTATATTATGTTTCCTCATCCACGCGATGAGCGACACGTGGATCCCACTATCATCAACATGTGGTTGAATCACTTGATGTGGCGTTCTGCGATTACTTTCCCCGATTCTGAGGCGTCCATTTTAAAATACTATATCTAGATACAATGTATAGGCGGGTATCTTTTTTTGCTTCTTTGCTACGCTTTGTAGTTTTTCATTGTCTGCAGTTTTTTAGTCTAGCATCCTGATCCTTCTTCGCATGCACCACTAGCTGGGGACATGATGACGTATAGTCTATATTCGGGACCCGCGAACCGACCAAAGCCCAATACTAATAAGCCCGGCACGGGGCTACGCCGATAAGTGTTTAGGCCCACGAAGGCCCAAACCAAATGTTATTTACGTAACACGATATCGGATATATCCTAATTATGGAGATAATCATTCCCCAACCGAGGGGATACGGAGAGGTTGAGAACACGGAACCAACAAGGATTCCGTGTGTATATAAAGGGAATCCTATCCCTCGTTAAAGGTACTATCTACAACCCTAACTCTCCTTTAACCCTAAACCGATTACTTACTCTCACGGCGGAGGATAATCGTGGGAGACAATCCCACGATAAGCCTAACGGTGTTTTCTGTCTTCTTAGTGCGCAGGTCTCAAGCAACAATCATCAATTGGTACGAGAGCCGGAGCCCAAACAAGAAACGCCCAACTTTTGTATCAACACACTGCGAACCTCCTTTGTTTTCTATAAACAAATTCATAACTTGCCCATATATGTGTAAACTTTTTGAAGGCTATTAAATCCCGAAAAGAACATAATGCACGTGTATTCTTGAGATATATTACAGTATATTGGCTCTAACGTATTCGTTTAATTATTATGTATCACATTTATAGCCGTTCGTGTTGGCATGTCGCACATGATGGGTACAAATGCAAGGGCGAACTCAACGGGCTTTTGGAGGAGGTTTACGTGAACCTCATGAATTTTGTCAAAAATCCAGATTTGTTTGAATTAAACCTGGTCCAAAACAAAAGGCTTGATCACTTATAAACGTGGGTTCGCTCTCGTGCTTGATTTTGAACACTCTAATGTTGAAAATTAACAAGTAAAATAATAAAATTATGTTTTTAAGTATAACTATATAGCGGATTGTGCACGTATTGATACATTTTTTTTTATTCATTGGATACATTCTCATTTTTATCTACTTACTTGACCCTTTAAACAATAACGTCAAGTAAAATCGACTCATTTGTCTAGGAATGAATTAATATTGTCACCGTTATACTTCAAAAAAAAAATGTTCATTCCAGTTTACCTAAAAGTAAAAAATCTTTCGTCAAATATATATGAGAAATGACAAGGAGAAGAGGTTGCTCATTTTTGGTCTTATGCCGTTAGATTTGAGACCCGTGACTTAATTGACCATGGCCATTATGCCCCCAATCCTATCCAAGTATAATAATGTTGCAACATGCTAGCTATTTGTTTTTTTTTTTTTTTTTTTTGGTACTTCACTTGCATTATCTTTTACAAACTTTGTAACATGTGAATTTTGAATGTATAGAACTGAGCATACAATTACAAATGAGTAACAACAAATAGAATTGAGCACGACACTAAAACATTCGACTTTACGGCTGCACAAGATATGAAGGCTACAAAGATATGATGGAGAAAATATCAATGGTGCAATAGCCGAACAACTAGTCAACTACAGTGTTTCAACTTGTAGACTGTAGAGTGTGTTAGAGACTTTGTTTGTGTTTGTTTGAAACAAAGTTTCTTTTCTTTTTTCTTTTTTTTTAAAGAAAAAAATTGGGCTACGCACACATTAAAGAGTTTGTAATCACGTCACTTAGTGTATGCCAAACAGAATTTTTATTACCCATTCATGTATTGTTTATAAATCTTTTCCATGTTTGTTCATTTACCTATGTGGGATATTTCCTTTTTACTTAACGTGTCACCTTTGTGTTTGATCTTTTGGGTGCTTATAGTTGTTTTACACTTAACAATAATTCAACAAAACATACACTTATCTAAGTATAGAAACCGAATCCCATTTCCATTTATCCAACAAATTAAACATACATCTTTCCAAAAGAACACAAACACAAACTCGTTCCTTAAAGTCAAAACCGTAACTAACCAATCTTAACTATCACAACTTTGATGTGCATGCTTTCAATAGCAAATGCGATAAAGGACGTGAAAAACAACAATAATGAAGTGCAAGAACTAGAATGGTTTTCTATCGAAGAATATAATCGAAAAGTTGGGTCTAATGGTGGTTTAAAGTTTGTGGAAGTTGTTAAAGCTAAGCGTCAATATATTCTTTGATAATTAAAGTTGTGAGTTCGAAAGGAAGTGAGAATAGTTTGTGATGTGTTAGTTTTTTTAAAGCTTCGAGCAAGGACTTGTCTATTGGTAGCTTCTCTATTGCTCTTGCCTCTTGGTAACAAATAATATTATTGTAACTGATTAGACTGCGAACCAAACTGTAACTTTGAGCTTAAGATAAACATATAGTTTAGTTTAAACGGATTAGGATCCTCTCATGTTCATTTGAACATGATAGGTAATGTTATGCTTGTTGTGATTGTAAATTGCCTTTATTGCAAAACACTTATTTCATTGTAATTTAAATGTACAATTGCAACAAGCATAACATTACCTATCATGTTCAAATGAACATAAGAGGATCCTAATCCAGGTTAAACAATAACCTTTCATTCAAATATTAAGGCTGTTTGGACCCAACCAAGCTAAATTTATTTATTGGGAGACTACTCTATAGGAATATTGTAAACGATATATGAAATTTAAAGATTATTTAAAGTACATGTATCATCTACGCATTTTGTAATTCATGTTCCTAATAGCCTCATACATGCAACAAAAAACATAAGTTAATGGCATAAATTAACCAACTTGATCTATCGTAATTTTGAGAATACTTATTTCAAGAATTCAATTAGTGAAGTCCTTGTATGTGTGCATTCACCAATCACATAATAATTCATAAAGTGTGTGACATCCTCTATCACCAATTTTATGACAATTTAAACTTTCAAACATTTTAAAGTTTAAAGTATTCTTATTCTTTTAATGTATAATGCAACTGCGCTCTTAGTAGCACAACTAGTTCACATGGCTATAAACAATGATGAAATCCTACCATGACTAGTATTGAGTGTCATCTCAATTAAGCCAGCATCATTGTATACAAACAACAATATGCTCATTAAAACTCCGTAAACTTTAATATCTTATTGTGTAATGTTTGATGTCATCCAAACTTTCAAGTTTGAAGTTGATGACAATTTTCACAACAATTGACATATTGTTCATCCATAGAATCTAGGAGCAATTCCAGGCTGAGGATGTAATTCTATTAGAATATTCATTACACAAGTTATCTAATAACATTTAGTTAGATATCAATGTTGTCAAATCATCTATCATTCAAGAATACTTGAATGATACAACAATTTGAATATTGTACATGATGAATCTACATGTCAAACTTAGACTTCATTCATGTTCTATCTTGTCAAAAGATATTTATCCATTTCCCAAATGATATATCCTGTTTTATTAGAATAATTTATTTTACTGCACATGTTTAAACATATATTCCAAAGTTGTATGTTTTAATTTTTAAATCTTACAAGTGAAGTTTCATTCCAATCTAAGACTTAACATTTAGCTTACAAGGAATGTTTCTTCCTAAATTTTATACAACATATAAGATTTAAAACATTAACATAATACTCCCACTAGCTTTTAGGAATACTTAAAATTTATCTTATTTCAATTATAAATCGAAACTAGGATATAATAATTAAACATAACAATAATTTCATAGATGCATGCATTTATCCATTCATGAATTATTGCACTTCTTACACTTCCAAAGATTTATATGAATTCAAAAAACCTTTCGATTACTTTTAGTCCTCGCTCAAGTAATTTCTCAAGAAAAAGTTTTGATATTCCATTGCCATATTTCATATTAATGAAAACAAGTATGACAATTATCATCTTTATATATTTAATGTGTATAGGAAAGAATATTCAATCACAATTAATTGCTTAAGTATGATTAATAATCTTGTCATAAAACATGCATTAAATATGTGTACAATTTTGTCCATATGATTTATACACAGAGATTTAAACCAATAAAGTTTTTCATCTCTTTGAAGAAACTTATTTCCATTCTCTAGTCTAACTATTAAGATAAACAAAATTTCCAAAATTGATTATCTTTATGAACAGCATCTTTAACATTCATAGTATGAGTAAT
The DNA here is from genome assembly GCA_910596185.1 of Chrysanthemum makinoi. NCBI lineage: Eukaryota > Viridiplantae > Streptophyta > Magnoliopsida > Asterales > Asteraceae > Chrysanthemum > Chrysanthemum makinoi. The sequence continues at coordinate 356,972,369 of OU343224.1, read as the reverse complement.
TTACCCAATTTAATATTTGGTAATCCATCATAATGATTATCAGGTTTACTATAATCCTGTAACTCATATTTCTCAGTATATAAGTCAAATATCTGAGATATCCTTGCAGATCTATGAATGAAAATTCCATCATTATGAGGTCTAACCTCATCATGATATCATCTTTCAAGATAAAAAAACTCCCACTTGCCTTTTGTCTATATATAACTTAGCAGTTAGAGCAAAATCATGATATTTATTTCTAGTTTGTTTTATTCATGTGTTTAACATTTGACTTATGTGATTCAGAATCCATTAAAATGGTTGTATTTTGTAATCAATTTATTTCTAACCTTTCAAGATAAAAAAACTCCCACTTGAATCAAACTTTTTGTATATATATACTATCTATATATAATTAGCAATTAGAGCAAAACTACATTGTTCTCTTTTTGGGACATTACAAATACATATTGATAATTCTTGACTTTAGTTTGTACCAACTAATAACATAGACATTCATAAGTAGCCAATTAACAAATTCAGAATCTTCAATTTTAAAACTTAATGTGATTCATCACATTTCATAATAAAATGGTGTTTTATTAATCTTCTAGGTTGGAGTCATATTGAGTATATTCAATCCATACTCAATTTTCTAACCTTGTTACTTTTAAGAAAAAGAAGAATCAAACAAATCAAATAGAGTTTGATTCTTCTAGCTTTATGATAAACATATTTCTTTTTTGCTATCTTAATGGTATAATGACATTTCAAATTACATACTTTATAACACAAATCAAACAAATCAAATACTTCTTGAGTTTGATTCTTCTAACTTTATGTTTATGTCTTTACAATGAATCATAAACATGTTTAACTAAAGTAATTATGAACATAACTTTTGGTTTCAATATTAATTTCAAGTTAATTTATTTACTTAAACATATGTTTCTTTTGGCATTTACCTATTCCAAAATACCAACATAAATAAGCAAATTAGTATTACTTCACTTATGTCATTCTAATAATACATAAATATCTAATTTTAAGTAGTCTTACCAATTTGACAAACTTCTAAATACTTGTCTCATCAAGAAACATAAAACTGTTATAATGTCCATACATTCGACTTCATCATTGATTTACTTTGACTTCTTGAGCAAGTTCAATAAAAAAAACCATAATGGCGTAAATTGCAACGCCAGTGTTTACTTGAATTAGATATGTACAAGTCATATTAGAATCATAAAACATGTTCTAACTAAAGTAGAATGAACATCATATACCTATATGTTATATTTATAATGTAGACTTCATTATTTTTCCCACTTGTGCATGGAACAACATACATAAATAAGCAAATTGAAGTAGTATTAGATTACTTCATTTAGTCATTCTAATAATACATAATGTCATTCTAATTTTAAGTACATAAATATGTGTCTAATTTTAAGATGTTCTTATGTAGTTGATTGAATATAAATAGAAACGTCAATATACTGTTTAATCTGCAACTGTTTATGTGACTTTGTTTTGCAATCGCCAAATGCAACACCAATCTCGTGTTCTCACATGACTTGAATTAGATTGTGTCTTGAATTAGATATTACAAGACGTTATTAGCATCAAGGAGAATCCGTTAAATCATATACCTATATGTTATACCTTGCACACAATGTAGATTTCTCCCACTTGTGCATGGAACAACATCATGTAGCAGATAAAACAACACGGACATGTTTGTTTATGTGACTAATATGATTGTGTCATTGATATTAGCATAACTAGTAGATGTATAACCACGTCATTGTCTAATAAGGAAACATACATGCCTATCCTTGAAAACATAAGTGTCTAAAAGTGGAAAGTAGGGGTGTTCATCGGTTCGGTTTTCGGTTTCGTGGGTTGTATGGTTCGGGTTAATCGGTTTGAAAATTTTAAAAGTCTAAACCAAAACCAAACCAAACCAATTTTCGAACGGATAAAACCAAACCATACACCAAATTGAAATTCGGTTTGGTTTAGGTTAAAACCAAAAACCAAATTCAAGTAAACTTGAAATATAATCTAATCTAAAGTTACAAATAAAACCTTAAGTTCAAATAAAATGTCTACCAAATCAAAATGCTTTCACAAAGTGCTTAAGTAAATTATGGGTGATAGATGATCAATGATGTGTGAAATTATGGGAGGAGACGATATGATATATGTGAATTTATAGGAATCAAAATGTCACGGATGGCAGGAGGAGATATCTAGAATCACAAAGTGCATCAATCCCCGATTAAAGAGTGGTTATTTTTAAGTTTTTTATAAATTTTAAATTATTAGGATTTTTTGTTAGGAAGATAATTAGATAAACATATAAAATTTGTATATATATAATTTGAACTTTTTTGATGATGATTAGATGATGTGTGAAATTATGGGAGGAGAGGATATGATATATGTGAATTTATAGAAATCAAGTAGGTTAATGGCTCCTGGAGTCCTAGATATCGAATCATATGCAATCCAATCCCGATTTAAGGAGTGGTTATTTTATAAGATTTTAAATTATTAGGATTTTTTGTTAGGAAGATAATTAGATAAACATATAAAATTTGTATATATATAATTTGAACTTTTTTGTGTGGATAGATATATATTCGGTTTTTTCGGTTTGGTTTGGTTTAGTATTTGTCAAACCAAAAACCAAACCAAATACCAATTAACCAATTAAAATTCTTCGTCGTTTGGTTTCCGATTTAAACAAACCATACACCAATTAAAATTTCGGTTTTTTATTCGGTTTCGTCGATTTATATTTCGGTGCCAAACCACTGAACTGAACACCCCTAGTGGAAAGTAATTATCTTAAGACATTTTAGAGATAATCTGAGTTACTACCCAGATGACAAGGCTTGTAACTCCCACTGAATTAGAGATCATTATATTAATTACTTATTCAGTAATAAGAACACAATACTCCCACTAGATTTGACAACATTGTAAGTGTTTCATAAACCAGTGAAAGAAAATAGTGTTCTATTTACTTCCCTACACTTTTGAGAGAGTCCATACATAACAATTACTTATGTACTAAAAAATTGTATTCTACTATGTAGATGATGGATTATCCATCAATGCTATTAACTTGAAAATTGGGCATGCAATTTCTTTCTTAATAGTTTTACTATTCCAACAATTGTAAGTAGTACTTTTAAATGGTCAAAGCACAACAACTAGATAAAATATGCTAGTTTGTCTTTTACCAATTTTGCAGTAAATTAGTCTAGCTTCTAATTTAATAACTCAGAAAATATGCAATTTTCTTAACTATTAAAATTTGCTTACGAGTTATGTATTTAGAATTTAGGCAATTCTAATTGTCCTATCATACTTTTCTCATTCATGAAAAGGAATATGATTGAATTTCACCATTTCTTATGAAAAGAGGATTAGGTTTATTCTTTTAGTAAAGTTGACTCTACCAAAAACCCTTACAGGTGTAGATCAATTTACCAATACAGGAATAACCTACGTTTACGGTTTAATGTTGCATTAATACATTTAAAGAATTTTCAAAATTCAATTTTAGTATTTTCGATAATTAAATTTTTCAAGAAAATAAAATACCCAAGGTAATATTCATATAACCATAGAATTTTCTCGAAAACTAGGATCCAAATTATCATAGTTCCATTACATCAGTTGATCTACTAGTAACGAAAGCACATAATAAGGTAATCTGTCGAACAATAATTGGCAAACATTTTCCAATTCCTAGATCATTATGGGATTTACATTTTCCAATGCTATTGCAAATGTAAACATGTTTTATCCCATCTTGTGCCTTGAGTCCAGGTCTCACTTACTACTCAATTTAAGTCGTCTAACTTAAAGAACTACAAATATGTTCATGTAAGGTCTGACTTTACATAAAGATTTAACTTTCCATCACAATCTCGCCAAGTTCACATGATGTAAATTGCAACTTCAAGTGTTCCTTTAACTAGATGGCACATAACTTAATTTATCAAAGGTACTAGTTTTGATTTTATATGCATGCATTCATCTTGTAGCATAAATTTAATAAAATAACTTTTTATTACCAATTCATAAAGATCAAATTATCAAAGTTTTGATTGAGGTATTGGTTTCGCCAATCAAGGAATTTATCTTTAATTATCGTCCATTATACCGTACTTTTGAATAAGTGTAAACACTTAGTGTTTCGGGTAATTACCACTGAAGTGGAACATGGAATTAAAGCTAATTCGCCCTTAAGATGATTTTGTACGCATAGCCTACTTGGTAACTCCAATTTGACTCGCAAGCAAGTGGAGAATTTGGTCAGCGCTGAAGCAATAACCCCCTTCTTTAGGGTCACAATTTAATGCTCTCCCCTCCTAATACTTCCCACACAATCCGTCAAATTGGGTGAGCCTTTCTCACTTTTTGTACCAAAATCATCAATCAATTAAACTGTTGAATACTTAACTCTTCAAAAACAAATCGAATTTCACCATTGTTTAGTCCGTATTATTTTTCTATTCAAAATTACTTTTTGTTTAAAACTTGTCATACATAATAAACAAACAAGTAAACAAATAAAAAATAAACAACTAAAAAACAATGCCCACATAACTAACAATTTAATACGTGTAAACAAGTAGCCACATGCAACTTATTCGATAAAACCTATTAATAATCAATGTCTAAGTTAATTAATGTATATATTAATTAGGGCTTTCACTCCAGCAATAGAAAGTGAGCCACATACATCGACGAATCGATTGCGTAAACCCTTAATTAAAATATACCAAATTGCACATGATTGATTCATTAATATATAATTGGAGTCTTCCCCAATTCAAGATTTATCATAAATAAACATGTGATAAAATATCTTAACAATTAAACAATAATTCAAGCAACAATCCATGACAAACATGCATGTATCATCATGGATATAACATAACAATTATTCAATTAGTCACAAGATCGCATATCATTCCATGTCACATAACATATTATTCATGAATTAATCACGTAACACATATATTAATTCTAGGTTTCGATATGGTTAACATAACAATTAAAACCCTAAAAAAAATTTAACATATGATCGACCAAAAATTTTAAGGGGTACGCCCCATATTAAAAAAAATCTAATCGACCCATATAAAAAATAAACCAAACCCTAGAATAATCATATCTAACAACATACAATATTCAACAACATACAATATTCGTTATTTACGCGTTTAGTAATTAATTACTCATTAAAACCAATGACTCGTGATGCCACTGTTGGAATTATATAACATGACATTCAATAATAAATCACAAAACATTAAAGAAACATGCGGAAGCGTATAGGAACGAATAATGAATAATTAACTAACATAAACATAAACGTATGCGTACCTTTTTCGATTCAAGAATCAATTCCCAAATAACTGGCAATTGGATGAACCCTGATTAGGGTTTATAGGATTATCTGAATTACCCCTTACCGATTTTGTAATTCAATCCAAGATACAATCAATAGTGTGATTGTACCACGTTCTTGTACACACGTACTATAACGATTCGATGTGAATGCTAGTTCTTGAATCACTATAAAGCACTAAACAAACAATGCTTGGCTTTTATAAAATAAATAGGGTCAAACCCTTTTTTTTATTAGTATTGTCGATCCATCAATATAACGAGTGTGGAAACCCGCGCGATGCAGCGGAATTGCTTTTGTAGACGTGAATTTGGAACTGCTGAATGACCGGAAAATTTGTTTGGTCTGTTTATTTGGTTAGTCCTTGAAGGACCTACGTTGCAAAGACAATTCAAACCTTAGGGACTATTTTTGTGGTGCAAAGGACTGCTTTGAAGGACACTTAAACGCATGGACTATTTTTGCCAAATTGCTATAGATAGCAATTAATGCTACAAACTTTATTTGGTTAGTCCTTGAAGGACCTACTTTGCAAATACAATTAAAACCTTATGGACTATTTTCGTGGCTACAAAGGACTTACTTTGTAACGACACTTAAACCTTAAGGACTATTTTTGCCAAATTGCTATATATAGTTATTAATTCTACAGGACTTACTTTGCAGCGACACTTAAATCTTAGGGACTATTTTTGCCAACTTGCTATAGATAGCAATTAATGCTAAAGGACTTACTTTGTAACGCAACTTAAACCTCAGGGGCTATTTTTGCCAAGTTGCTAAACATAGCAATTAATGCACCTATTTTGGGGGAATTGTACTCCCCATCTTTAGTATATATACAAGTATTCGGAACCCGCCGCGTCGCGGCGGGGTGTTCCGATAGCCTTTTTTGTGATGGTTCTGGCCATTTCTTCGGTAAGTTGTTGTTCCTACTATTCAATATGTAAAGATTCAAGTAACCATGTAAAAAGCACATGTGCAACTGAGAAACAAAGTGATATATCTTATAAGAAAAAAGTACCATAATAACAAATAACATGAACAGAAACACAACTTTTAAGAAACATTCATAACCACTTCATTTAATAGTTACAATAAGGTGCTAGGTATAAGAAAAGGCGTATGAAAAATAAGAGGGTGCTGGTGTGCAAAAATGAGTCACTCAATCCTGTATACCCTATAAAGCCTGGTCCCGACAAAAATAATCGACCCAACAAATAAGTTCTGGTTTAAGTGCAACGCTGATGCAAAAGCCAGCCCAGGCATTTCTAACCTTATTCAAAAGCCAGCCCCACACGTGAGTGGCCGTGTAAATGGCGACGACACTCAGACTATATGGTTTTTTAACAGTGGAAGGAACATCTTTATCAGCATAATTTTCTACATAATGTGTAAATAATGTGATAGCAGAATCGACCAGTTCTTACCGCAGTCATACTATAGTATTTTATTATTTCCTTTTGTCATTTGAAGTGCGTCTGAGTGCCCTGCACTCAGCAAACCATTCTGGCTTCTGCTTCCTTGTTTGTCATCCTAACAAAATAAAAATGAGAACATTAAGTTCCTCTTTTCCAGCCTAACTAACGACATGAGTTGGAACAGGTTTCATAACAGAAGTGAAAACATTAGTGAATATTTAAAAATGAAAACATTAACCTCCTCTTTTGCTGTTCCGAGTTTCACTGAGCAAACCATTAGGCTATCTCTGTCACTTTAATTTCCAAACCTGTTCCGACATGAGTAAATACCCTTGTTAAAGAACGATGCTTTTACCAATGATATACTAATACAAAAATAGAACTCAAAAAATATACCCGAATTCAAATAACCTAATAAGTACAAAAAATAAGCTTAAACAAACATGATTTCACAACAGAAGCGAAAATCATAAATATTATACCTGAACATGACATTGCAACTGACACTCTTGTTCAGTTTCATCAAGTACCATTGCATTGGCTCAAAAGTATCAATAAGTATCAAATACCTACAACAACAACAAACCCAATCCCGCCTAGGCAGGGTATGGGGGAGGTAAAATGTAGACAGATCCTACCCCTACACCAGGGTAAACCCTTGTGTAGAGAGACTGCTTCCAACGAGACCTCCGGCAAGTGTATGTGGGCTAGTGCGAGAGGATAGATATAGCATACGACAAAAACAATAGGCAAAAACATAGTAAAAGAAAGCAAGCAAACCAGCAAACAGGGCATACAGGAAAAGAACCACCGGCACAACACCGAAAATAAGCCAATAGCAAAGCGCAACGAAATAAAACAAAAGCCGGGCATTCCAGAAGCATATCGACAAAAGGGAGGCAACCAGAGCAAAGCAAAGAAGCATACGAGGCATAAAGCTAATGCAAAAAACACGTAGCTCCAAAACCAAACGCAGCGGGGAGCAAGATAAGCAGGCAAAAGCTATGTGAGCAACAACAGAAGCAACGCAAACTCACGCACGGGGCCTAAGACTAAGTCAAAGCAAAGAGGGGCTACAAAACAAAACAGCAAGGAGGCAAAGGGGACACCTAAAAGCCAAGCACCTAGCACCAGAACCCGCAAATCAGTCAAGCACCTAGCACCACTGCCCGCAAATCCGAATTCTATCCCTCCATCCTTCCTATCGAGAGCTGTCGGTCAAATAAGCTCCGTCATGTCAAGCTTAAGTCTATCCTCCCACCTTGATATTGGGTCTTTACGCCTCCTTTCAAGCCATCTACATCAAGCGCTTCAAGCGCCGACCCTTCTAACTGGCGCTGACTGTGGCCTCCTTGCGACATGTCCGAACCACCTCAACCTTCCTTCTCATTTTTTCACGAAACAAATTTCCGACCTCAAGTTTTGCTCTGAAAACTCCGTTTGGGATCATGTCAAGCAAGGTTTTACCACAAGTCCATCTTAGCATCCTCAATTCTGCTACCTCTACCCTGTTAGCATGTGTCTTTAATATGGGCCAACATTGAGAGCGTACAAGATAGCCGGTCTAATTGCCACCTTATAGAATTTTCCCTTTAACTTAAATGGGATGTTCCTGTCACAAAGGACTCCGAAGCCGCCTTCCTCCATCTAGCCGCCCGCTCTAATCCGGTGGGTTACGTCCTCATCTATCCTCCCTGATTTATGTATTATCGATCCCAGGTATCTAAAAGACTCCTTGGCATTGAGGATCGATCACCTATATGAATATCAATATGTTAGTGGTGACCTGGCTCAATCCTTCCAAAATCACATCTCACCGGTATTCAGTCTCTCTCTTGCTCACCCTTCAGGCCATTGTCTTCAAGAGCCTCCCTTTCCAGTGCTTTCAGTCGGTGTTTAACCCTTCCGCTGATTCTGCCACCAACACAGTATGTCATCAGAAAGATCATGTTCCAGGGGATGCCTCTTGTACCCCTCTAGTTAACTCATCTAGAATCAAGCGAAGAGGTAGGGGCTAATGCGATCACTGGTGGAGCCCAACTTCCACAGGGAAAAACTCGAGGTCCCCACTGTGGGACGTACCGCGAGTCTTAGCACCCTCATACATGTCCCTAATGACTCTCACGTATCTATTTGGGGTTCCTCTGTCGATAAGGGTATTCCAAATCAACTCGCGTGGGACGCTATCATAAGCCTTTTCAAGATCAAGGAACGCCATATGCAAGTCCTTTTGTCTTTCTCTATACTTCTCCATGAGACTTTTAGAAGGTGAATAGCCTCAATCGAGGACCTTCTTGGCATAAAACCAAATTGGTTCTCGGACACCCTTGCTCTCTCTCCAACCTTCTCTCAATAACTCTCTCCCAAAGCTTCATGGTGTGGCTGAGAAGCTTAATGCCCCTATAATTGCTACACACTTGTACATCTCCCTTATTCTTGTAGATGGGGATGACTTCGCTGAGTCTCCATTCTTACGGCATCTTATCCCGTAGAAGATCTTGTTGAAGAGGCGCGTCAACCATTGTAACCCCTATCTCCCGGACACCTCCGGGCTTCTATGGGGATTTGGTGGCCTAGCGCTTTGTTTCTTCCCATCTTCAGTAGTGCGGTCTTCACTTCGGTTGACTAATCCCGAATAGTAGCACTCGATGCGTTGGCTAAGGTTCTCTTGTTCATTTCTGCTCTTCACCTACTTCCTACAGCGAGGAGAAATTACTCTCCCCATCTCTTTCCTGATATCCTTATCCCTCGTTTACAATGGTCTGTCCTCACATCTTTGATATACTTTCGCATCCTAAGTCCCTTCTTTTCCTCTCTCGGGCTTTAGCGATCCCGAAAATGTCGTTAGCCCCTCTTTGGAGTCCGTTTCTTATACAAATCCTCATACGCCTTGTCCTTTGCAGGGACTCGCGCGCTTTCTCTCTTAAGCAGCTCTTTATACCTCTCTGTGCTGTAATGTAAACGGCGACCATCTCGGCACAAAAGAAGCTCTCTGAACCTCGATTGTTTCTCGGCGACTTTGGATTGCACCTCCTCAAAAACACCAAGATTCTCTGTTGGTAGGTTGGGACCTCGATGTCCCTCTAACCAAGCCCAGGAATCCTTTCTTTTGCATCTTTGATAATGCCGGCAAAGTGCCCACAACTGATCGGCGTCTCTGGCAGCCAAGTCATCCGAGCTGAGTAGCAAGTCCTCTCTGAGACTTTCACTCTAAACGATTCCCGCCTCACCGTTCAAATTCTTCCAAAAGAATCCTCGGCATCCTGTCACTATCTCCTTTGTTGTTGCCTCTCCAGAGCATGTCAGCTGCTACCATTTGTTTGGGATGAGCAAGTCTCACCGGGAAAACCCTACAGTCCTGCATTTACTAAGATCACTTCTTCGCACCAACAAATAGTCACGGGTGTGGGGTTGTGCTATTTCAGGAAAGTGATCAAGTGAGCATCCCTCTTCTTGAAGAAAGAGTTAAGCTAAAGTACCCAGTCGTGAGACAAACTCTAAAAATCGAAAATGGATGCCTGCCGCCGTCATTCTAACTCCGAAGCCAAACCCTCCGTGTATCTCCTGTAACCATCGTAACCATCCGCATCCGCACCTATATGGCCGTTCAAGTCACCACCTATTGGTTGGGTGGCTTAAACAAAACGCCGATCCGACGGGCACTCCCTCGCGGCTTCGTCGAGATCGTCCCAGAAACTCTTCTTTCTGCTTGAGAACTCCGGCTGACCGAGCATATGCGCTGATAACGTTGACGGTCTCCCCATTGATGACCAAAAATGTCGCCATAATCCTATCGCTACTACTCACTTGCACTACATTATCCTTGAGTCCAGCCAATGAAAATAACACCAACTCCGTTTCTCGCAAACCTAGATCCGGAGGTACTGGGAGCTTGTAGCGTCACCTCCTCTGGAGTGCTTGAACCCTTCCATTTAGTCTCCTGGAAGCACTGAATGTCGTGATATCGTGCCTTATGTCTCCTCAACACACTGCAAGCTTCAAAGAAGCTCGGTAGAAGACCTACGTTCCAACTACCCACCACCCAATCCTACGAGAAAAGACGCAGCCCTAGCAAAAACCACCCCTAAAAACCCACCAACCCACCACCATTTTACCATCCCCGCTGACTCCACTTAACCCGCCTACCCCGCCACTACCCACGCGTGCCTACCCTCCCAACCCGTGAGACATGACCTCAGGTTACCATCACTAGCTAAGGGGTCTATCCTAGACCAAGCAAACTAGCAACCAGAAAAGACGCAAAAAGGGGGCTGACAAACGCACACAATCAAGACACACACCACCAAAGGGGGAAAAACAACACAAAGAGGCCATGTCAATCAATATATAAATATATGCGGCAACCCAAAAGAAAAATAATAATAAATTAATAATAATAAAAGAAAATAAATAATAATAATAATAATAATAATAATAATAATAAATAATAATAATAATAATAATAATAAAAATAATAATAATAATAATAATAATAATAAAAATAATATATAAAAGGGAGAGGTGAAACAAACTCTGTACTGCTGCCGGCAAGAAATTCCGGGCAGTAGTGGTGGCGGCAGGTTGTAATCCGGTGGGAAACCAGCACAATCCGGCACTATCCGGGGGAGGGGTCCAAGCTGTCCCTAATACCTGCAAAAGAACAAAACAGAAAAGCAAAATATTCCGGCACTTTGCCGGCGCGTGTGGCCGGAAGACAAGCTAAAATCACCTCTGGTTTGGCAGGAAATGCTCGGAAAAAAGCAGAGGCAACCGTGGTCTGTCTTAATTGCAAAAGATCGCCGGAAAATAAAATCCGGCCCAGAAAATCGACGGCGCGTGGCAGCGCGTCAGAAGTCCGGTGGCAGTTTAGGTGGTACCGAAATGACCGGGGCGAAGTGAGGAAGATGATGATCGTGTTTAATTTTAGCAGATAGTTAAGTATCAAATACCTAATAAGTACCAAAAACAACAAACACAATAAGTATCAATACCATTATACATTCGGCCACTGTTTACAAAAGGTATATGTTTTAAGTTTTATACCAGCATGAACACTGTACAGGAATATAAATATCTTCAGAAGTATATTTATACCAACATACCAGCATACCAGTATCTATTTTTGTATGTCGTGTTATAAGATACAACGGTGCAGCAGCAGGAGCGATCAGGTTCCATGAGATCAGGTTCAAAAAGGGTATTTTTGGCCCACTGTCTTCGACGGGTAGAAGTACTCAGCCTCTCCGCGCGCCAAAAGCGAACTTGACAACATGAAGATATGCGGTTGCAAGGTATAAATGCTTGATACTCATTAGGTGGCCCTGCATATCAGATAAAAAAACAGATAAGAGACCAGTACATACAAACACATAAAAGAAAATGATGTAAGTAGATGAGATGAGCCAAGTGTGCGTGGCTAACCTGTACGCGCATCTGCTGTTGCACACGTGGGTGTAACAGTTGTTCTTGAGCTGATTTCGGCGTTGTTCTAATTCTCTTTGCAGCATGTCTTATTTGACTGGGCATATGTGAATCAGAAGTGTCTGAAATGACAGTAGCTTAAACCTGCAAATACGTATCCAGTGCAGAAAATAGCGTGGTTACATGTACTTACATTCGGTATTAATAATTGATCAGTGACTACCTACATGTACATATGTTGCGTCTGCTGTTATTAGCAGCTTAATATTCATGCGTATGATCTGATGCTCAGTTGTACCAAACATTTTGTTTGCCATTTTATAGCACTTCGTTAGCACCTGTAACAACATCATCCTGTAAATAGTTAATATAATCCAAATCAACATTTACAGTCTTTATGCAGGGATTCAAGAACGTATAAATTACTGACTTCTCCTGGCTCAACATTCTCAGTTAATGACCAAAAAAAGATGTACTTACATGTACATATACCGCCTTCACTGTCAGCAATCGGAGAATCCTCCCTAAACCCGACTAATGGATCAGGCCCGGCTCTGCATCAAAAAGCTTTCCAAGTAAGCATGGGCCACCAGTGTATGCGCAGTATAATTTAAAAACACGACAACAAACTATGGAAACTACCTTTACGCGTATGACGACGCCTCTTGTTGCCTGGGCCACTTGTTGCATAGACCACTTGTTGCCTCTGTATGGAGCAGGCTCAAGTTTCTGTACTCTGTACCTGGGCAGAAAATGTAGGGGGCATTTGATTGATAGGCTATCTGAAACATTAAAAAGCCTTTCAAATAAGCATGCTATAGGTGCATGCATAGTATAATATAAAATCACGACAACAAACTATTGGAACAACCTTCACGCGTATGCTTACTTGGAAAGCTATCCATACGCGTGAAGGTTGCTGCACAAATTACTTATATATCAAGACTTTCCTGCCCATATCAGGTAGCATTACATGTATTTGCTAGATGTTTTGAATTTAATAATAAAATAAAACGAAAATGAATCAAAGTATTATAAAAATTTCTCTGCAAACGGCTTTATGTCTTGTCATTTAAATATAGAGCACTACAATGTGGAGTGGCTTATAAGATAGTAATTTTCATTACCGACAAACATCGCGAAAGACAATCCAAAGCCCTTGTCTACTTCACTCAAAGGGGTTATGTATTACCTACAAACGCAATTCATTAAAAAAAGGATTTCAGGTGACGTCGAGAATTTTAACAATAAAACTATCAAATCGACATCAGCCTTTAATGGAAACAATATAGACCTGAAAACAAACATTGTCAAGTCATCAATTCACATACCTAAGAACCTTGAAAATACACTACGAAGTTAATCTCAGGCCCATTAGCATTGTACCCCACTACAACAACCAACTCGCATATCAATGGCTGCAATTACATAACCACAAATTACAGTATATATTAACAATATTAGAGGGTTATTGGAACTACTCACATGTGACGCCAAACAGCCCCTTAGAGAGTTCGTGGGACTACTTTCAGGTTCTTGCCCACAAATTAAAGTAAATATTAACAATTTGAATCAAGCACCATCAAATTGCAACAATTTACTAAAACTGAAATAGCCACTTACTAAAGCTGTTTCAACAGGAGATCGAGTTCCAAACAACATATCAAAGCGGCGATTGCAACAGCCGGTTATTATTAAATTTATAATATCAAAATTAGAAAAAGTTTCTTTAAAAAAAAAAAGAACCTCAAATAAATTATGAATACCTGAAACAAACACCTAGAAGATACGATATCTGATTCAAAACATAACAAAAAAATTACCAAACGCCAACAGTATAAATGATTTACCAAACCAAAAAAGAAGACATACCCCAGCAAGAAAACCCCAACGCTCATAAGCATGTTGTGCATCTATGTAATAAGTCAGAGGGAATACTCCACTTCAACAGTAGCGGCGGCGAGCAGTGGTCCGTCAACAGCAGCAGCAGCGGCGCTGTTTATCTTTTAATTTACACAAACATAAACAAACACATATGTACCACAATTAAAAATAAAAACACCAAAAATAAAATCATACCTTTAATTAAACTAAATGATGGTGGCTGTGGTGTTCGGCGGTAGTGTGAGGTTGCTCCGGAGATGGTAGGCGGTGGCTGTCAAGGCCTTCATCCTCCACTGGTACAGGATAAACATTTGCCGCATAAAAAAAAAGTCGGTGCTGGTCTTGATATGTGTGAGAGTGGTTGGATGATAATAGAACTTCTGGGAAGAAATCATTCACGACTTACGCTGTGTTCTCGAGTAGGATTTAAGGAGGAAAAGAAAATGAAATGGAAGTAAAGTGAAAAGGTTTACTCGTGCTCTTGAGTTTTACTTAAGTAGGAAAAGAAAATGAAATGGAAGTAAAGTTAGTATGATTTGTGTGATTTTGGAAGTAAAGTGTTTTCTCCCAAAAGTGGGAGGAAAGGGAAGGAAAGTGTTTACTCCCACTTTATTTCTTTTTGGTATGCAAGGAAAATGGACTCCATTGGGCTCGGACTATCATTTGGGCGTAAATATATTAATCAGAAAATATAAAGGATTAAAATAATATAGTTATGAAGGTCCTTGTGCTATAGTATTTAGGGCAAATCGCATAAAAAGTTACTCATTTTATGTTCAATTTCAATTAAAGGTATTATTCTTTTTTTTCTCAATTTAAGGTACTCGACTTTTTTTTTGGGCCGATTTAGGTTTTTTTCTAACTTACGTTAACTATTTCGTTAGTAAATTACATGTTTGGTCCTTGAGTTTGTATAGGCATTACATGTTCGGTCCTTGAGTCGTTTTGCACATTTTAAAAAATATTTTTCAAAATAAATTTTTTTCAAAAACAAATTTTCGAAATATTTTTTCTAAATTTTTCAAAACAATTTTTCGAAATTTTTTTTCAAATTTTTTTCACAAAACTTTTGAAATATTTCAAAAAATTCAAAATATTTTAGTCCGTTTTTTCATGAAAAATTTGGAAAAAAATATTTATTTTTGAAAAAATATTTCGAAAAAATTTTTTTTTTAAAAATTTGGAAAAATATTCGAAATTTTTTGATTAAAATTTGGAAATAAAATATTTGAAAATTTATTTTTAAAAAATTATTTTTGAAAAATATTTTTGAAAATGTGCAAAAATTGACTGAAGGACCGAATACGTAATGCCTATAAAACTCAAGGACCAAACATGTAATTTACTAACTAAATAGTTAACGGAAGTTAAAAAAACCTAAACCAAAAAAAAAGTACCTTAAATTGAGAAAAAAAAAGAATAGTACATTTAATTGAAATTAGACATAAGATGGGTACCTTTTTATGCGATTTGCCCTAGTATTTATTATAAATATCTTCTTTTACCTATGTGGGATTAAAAATTGCATGTCTATGTTCTTTCTAATTGTTCCACGTATTTCAATTTCCATATACTTTACATCCATTCATTACCTCATTTATATCTCACTAAACCCGTAAACTTAGTGTGTGTTTTTATTATTGAATACAAATTATGGACAGTGATATCAAACATCCTGACATTTTGTAATTCGGTTCTAATACGTAGATTTTTCTTTCTTTGAGCATGAGAATGTCGGAAGGAACAAATATGCATATTGATGAATTCAAGCTCGAAGATAAAGGGATATTGATTACCCAAAAAAAAATTGTTTGCAAAAGGTGCATACGCGTCGGTTCAAATGTTCAATCCCCTAAAACTAAAACAAAGTTGTGACAATACTAGAAACTGTATCAAACCACAAGCTGGATCATGAAGGCATGAACAAGACTTGAACTTTGGGCTGATAATATACAGTGACTCCAATCAAATGAGCCAATAGCAATCTGTAACTTGAGTACTGGGATCAATCTAATAAAACACAATAATCCAACATTTTCAGCCCATCAACTACACCCAGAACTATTAATAACACGGGGGACCTGACCAAAACTAAACTAACGTCCTTTTTGTACTGATGAATTTTGAAAACAGGTTACTGACTGTTTGACTTGTTATGTTTAAGTTGAACTTTTTAGTTTTGAGAGTTAATTCCAAATATAAGCCATTTTCTGACCGTTTCTATTGAACCGCATTCATCAATTTCGTGTTTATTATAGAGGTGCATTTCATTGTATACTTAACACGTAAGCAGTTCACCAAATTTAAACTGACTGAACCTTTATGATGAATGAACTGACCATAGTTTATCACTTAGTTTAAACTCATTTTAACTACTTCGCTTAACTACACTCTTTCATAAAGCCTTTTAAGCGAGCAAGACTCCAAACAATAAAGAGAGAAAGACTTAAAACTAATTTCTTCATTCATTCCAATCCGACCAAAAGGAAATTACAACAATATATAGATGACTAATTCTTTTTCACCAACTTAAGCTTCTACCAATCTAGTAAATTTGATAACGTGTTCCACTCATACGGTAACGTCCTAACGCGTCAACTATCAATCTACCAGTTAACTTGCAAGTTAAGTCTTAAGTACAAACTCCATGTTCTCTTTTCCATAAAAGTAACCATCCAACAAAACCAAACAAACAACACGTTCCTAGTCTACTCCAAAACGAGTTACACCCTTCATATATAAACATCACTACTTCACACCCTCAAACCCAAAAACCAAAACCTTATACTCACCCATGGCCAACCAACACTACTCTTAACCATTACAATCCTATGCATCTTAACCTTCACATCAAACGCACTAATAGGTGGTCATACTAAGATAAAGGATGTGAAAAACAACCAAGAAGTGCAAGAGCTAGGAAGGTATTGTGTCCAAGAAAATAACCGAAAAGTTGGTTCGAATGGTTTAAAGTTTGTGGAGGCTGTTAAGGCCGAGCGTCAAGTGGTGTCAGGGACTAAATATTATTTGACAATTAAACCGATAAATTCGAAAGGTGGTAAGAATAGTTTCTTTGATGCTGAAATTTTGGTGAAACCTTGGGTGCATTCTAAAGAGTTGCTTACTTTTCGACCCAGAAAAGGGTTCAAGTAGATCAACTACTAGTGCGTTTAGTGTGTGTTTTGACGGTTTTCTTAATACATTATGTGATCCAGCTATATTACGAACGATATTATTTATGTTCGTTTTGTTTAATAATTAGTATTCGTATAAGCTATAAAGTAATAAGTTTGAGTTTCTTATAAGCTTAAAGTTTGAGCTTGTTACCATGATTTTAGTTGAGCTTTGAAATACTTTCGGTTTTGTAGGTAGTTATATTTTGATTACAACTAGGGATGAGCACGGTATCGGTCCCGTACCGATCCTGTACCGAATTAGTGGTACCGGTACCGTACCGAACGGGATTCGGATATCGGTATCGTTACCGGTACCGGTACCGGGAACGGGAAATCGGGTTTTCCCCTTTTTTTTTTCGGGTGATTCCCGATTTGGTACCGGTCCCGTATTGAAATAGTGGTCCCGAATTCTTTTTCACCTTATTTCGTAGTCCTGGTACCGTACCGTATAAAGGAAATCGGTACGATTCCGGTTCGGTTTCGAGATTTGGGTCGAAAGGCTCATCCCTAATTACAACTTAATTTCTGAGTGTTTTATAAAAACTCTTTGTTCGTTGCCCACCATTTGGAAAGCATAATACTTTCATTCTGAAAGGATGCAGGGGACCTTTAGCTTATATTGGGAGCTTATTGGCTCATTTCAGTTTCACAATGCAATAAGCCCAAAAATTTGGAGTTTAATTGCAAAACTTATTTGACTTATTTATGTAGGAATATTTTTTCTTCTAGCTGTTTGAAACATCTTGAGCCCTTCTTAAAATGCTAATCCAAAAATCCCATTATGCAACTTTATGCAAGTTTGGTTTATTATACCCTCGTTAAAATAACTCAAAACGGACGTTGACCGAAAGAAAACAGGTCAAGAGACCTCTTTGGCCTCAAAATCCCAAGTTTTAGACTAACGGTGACGAAAATTTTAACTTTTGTCCTTAGGTGATGTTTTTTGAAAAGTTTAAAGACCAACGGTGTATTTTTGTCATTATTTTATGTTATTGTTGTTACTTATATGGTTTTTATATTGATGAGCCATTTGGTGTTAGGTTTTATTTAACAAAAAAAAGTTACATAGTTAAACCGAATATATTATTATAATATTCAATGTGAGTTCCATCATTTAACTTTATTATTAACTACTTAATTTTACTTATAAATAGGTTACATGTTTGTTCCTTCACCAATGTGGGACAAATCATATTAAGTGTACATATTTTATTAAAACACTAATAAAACAAGTGTTGATCGGCTAATCTTTACCGCACTTAATAATAAAATACACAACAACCATATGTTTGTTAAAATTTTAAAATCATCATTGTAAACGATATATATCTCTAAATATTTAAAGTACATGCATCATCTACAAATTTTGTAATTCATTTTCCTAATAGCCTCATATATGCAACATAAAACATAAGTTAATGGCTTAAATCTTGTCCCTTATCCTTTTAATTGTATTAGTTACATGCTTTGCTTTCTTTCGAAAGGTTTATGTCTTGGTATGTCTCGTTAAAAAGAGTTATTGTGCTATTGCTATTGCCTACTTCTTATACGAGTGATGCGTTTATCAAATTGTTTCAATGAACGTGAGATTCTAATCAAGCACTAGCTATGTTCACTTCGCTATACTTGTTTGATCTGAATGAATATAGTTTACCCTTTTACACAATCATGTTATATATACATCATAGTTACAATTTTATTTGCGTTCAAGCTACAACTTAATTTATACTTCTTTTTGGTTCCACTCCCAGTTTTTCTGACACATCTAATAGTAGCTGAGCTTTTTCATAATAGACTGAGCGACAACAAGCATAGGCTCCGCTATGAATATTTGATAGGAGTGTGTGCCCCTTATTTCATATGATATCTCTACGTAACGAAAAGGACAAAGAAGCCTCCTAAGTAGTTTCGGTTTTCTAGTTTCAGTTGGATAAACTAAGTATATCATATGACATGAAAACATTACAACTTAACTGTAAGTTATGAGGAACTCTATTTAGGAATAAAAAGACATCATTTTTTAGATTTTAAAAAGCTAAGATTATATAAATGAAAAGGTAATGTACAAAATATGAGTGGAACTGGTTTTTGCATAACAAAAAGATGAAACAAAAGAGGATACTTGTGTAGTTGTCCCACATCGCCCAATACATCAACATTTACATAGAAGACTTCTTATAAATAAATGGGGCAAGGTGCCACAAGGTGGAATTAACCAAGTTATTTGGATTTTCATAGAAGACTTGTTATAAGTTTATTGAAGACTTTCTTATAATTTTTAGTAGCTAGTTTGGCCAACTAAATATTTATAATTCATTTTATCTAATTCTTAAATAAAAATTTGAGTGTATTCTCTTTGCTTTTTCAGGTAATTATTTTTTTAAATATAAATAATTATCTGTAAAAAATGAGGAGTATATAGTTATTATTTGTTTAAGTAATCTAATTAAAGAGTTAAAAATTGAGTTGCAAGAGTATTTAATTTGATTGAACACATGCGGCATGCCTATTGTAAATGATTTACAAACGTAGTGTGCCGTATGCATAAAATTAGAGATGAGTACCGGTCCCGGTTCCGTATCGAATTAATGGTACTGATTTTTTCCCGAGCATAAACTAGTGGTACCGGTACCGTATCGAACGAGATTCGGATACCGGTACCGGAAAATCGGGTTTTCCCCGCTTTTTTCGGGAATTTTCCGATTTGGTACCGGTTCCGTACCGAATTAGTGGTCCCGATTTCTTTTTCACCTTATTTCGTAGTCCCGGTACCGTACCGTATTTCAAAAATCAGTACCGTTTCGATACGGTACCGGTACGATTCCGGTTCGGTTTCGGGATTCGGTTCGAAATGCTCATCCCAACATAAAATGTTCATAACGGATGTAACTCAACGTAAGGGAGATCTTGATTAATCAATATGATTTGGTTCGAGTCATTTTTAATGATTTTGGTCGTGATGCCAAGTAACAACGTTCCTTTCGAACATGAAACAAAAGTCACTAACAAACCAAAACCATGAAGGTTAGGCAATTCGGATTTTGAGCCGTAAAGATCGTGACTAATATATCGAATGAATATGATAGCCGAAACGCATTGGTGTGTTTTGGTTTTCTAAACCATTCCTTTTTGGTGAAACAAAAACAATTTAACAACTTTGTCGTTAAAAGTCAGAAAGATTATCCCAACATTTGTGTTTCATTACGATTCTTCTCTTTCTTTGGAACATTTGTTTGCAAATTATATAGATTTGTACGCTAGGCTAACAAATTAATTTTTGTTTAAAAATGAATTGTAGTAAAAATCTTAACTTGTTAACTATGACTATTTTTAAATATGACTATTTAGCGGATTGTGCACGTAACGATACTATTTTTTCTTTTTAATCTATTGTTCATTGGACTCATTCTCTTTTTTCCTCTACTCACTTGACCAATCAGACAAAAATAAAAGTCAAGTAAAATCGACTCATTTGTCTAGCAATGTATTAAATTGTCACCTTTATAGTTCAAAACAAAAATGCCCATTTCATTGGAATAAATTTGCAATACTAAGGGCTCGTTTGGTTCGCAGAATGTTTTTAACGGAATTGGAATCTGTTTAAGGAATTGGAATGTGAAGGAATGGAATGTTAGAAATTGAAATCCTTAGAATTTAAAATCTGACGGAATTGAAATCTGCAAATACTAGCGCATGTTTGGTTGGAAGAATGAAATGAGAAAAAACAATTATATTAAAATATTTAAAATTTAATTTTAGTTTAAGATTAATAAACTAAATATTATTTAATAAATAAATTACTTATCAAATTATAATAATAATTTTTTAAATAATATTATATAAACTAATATATTAAATAAATAATTTTTTTATATAAAATACAATTGTATTTTTTAAAGTGTAAATTAAAAAAGTAAGCTATAAATAAATTATATCTAATTTTAAAAAAAAAAAAAAATTTAAATATAATAATAATAATAAATTTTAAATAAATAATAATTTATATTCAATTTTAAATAAATAATAATTTTTAAATCTTAATAACATGGTTGTTTATAAAAAAATAATAATAATAACAATAATAATTAAATGATCGTTTATAATAAAAATAATAATAATAATAAAGTGATGTTTTATAATAAAAAAATAATAATAGTAATAATAATAAAATAAAAAAAATAAAAAAAACAAAAAATTAAAAATTAAAAAAAAATAATAAAATAAATAAATAAATAAAGTAAATAAATAATAATAATAATAATAATAATAATAATAATAATAATAATAATAATAATAATAATAATAATAATAATAATAATAATAATAATAATAATAATAGCAATGACAATGATAAAGATAATATGAATTCCATGAAATTGTAAATAATTCTTCTTATATTGCCATGGAATGTTGAATTCCATATATATGGGATTTTGAAGGAATTTCATTCCATTCCGTTTGCCAACCAAACACAGTAAGGAATGAAATTCAGATTCCAAAATTCTCAAAATTTTTCAACCAAACACGTAATGAAATAGAATTGGATTCCAATTCCACCAGAATCCTTAGGATTCCGCCGAACCAAACGGGCCCTAAATGAATTTACCTAAAAGTAAATAACTTTGGTTAAAGACGACAAAAAGACAAGGAGAAGAGATTGTTCATCTTTTGGTTTATCCATTAAATTTCAGACCCGTGACTCGACCGTGACCAATATACCTCTTATCCTATTCAAGTAAATAATGCAACATAGTAGTTAAAGGGGTGAACATGGGACGGGATAGGACGGCTGTAAAACAAAAACCAAACCTTATATTTTGGTTAGCGTAAACTATAAATTGTTTGGTTTTTTTGTTTTTGTTTTTGACATTTAACCGGTTCGTTTTTTTTTTGTTTTTTCTTTTGGGGTTTTTCCATATCTGAAAACAAGCAAGTTTTAATCTTATATAAATTTCGATTCCAAGTTTTCAAGTAAAAATATTTAAACAAATATCAATACTAGCAAAATATCCAAGAATTCAAAGCTATGAAAAAACATACGAAACAACCAAATAAGAATTTAAAATATAAAATGCATGTATTTGGGCTTTTCGTCCGCAAAAACATTCAAAACACTATTATTAAAAAACAAAGATGTAATATTTATTAATGTATCAAATTTGAATGAATAGATATAAACAACACAGTTGCTTCATTTTTTAATAAACTAGGCGAGTACCCGTGCCTAGCGGCATCGGTTTCTAGCGGTAGACAATTAACGATATGCAATATTACGATATGCAATATTGTGGTAAGTGTTTCGTATAACGTTCAAAATAGGACTTGAAAATATCACAATTTTGTACAACGAAGCGCATGTCTAATATTTTCTTCCGAAAGTTGGCATTAATGATCAAAATTATATTGGCAATTCATGACACCAAGACCCTCTGGGTAGTTCTAATCTACTAACGTAAAGCAAGAGAGTAGGTCCAAAGTATAAAAGAGAGTACTGGGGGAAGAAGGACCACTGCTTTGTTCCAAGGGTGAAGTAGCTGCTTCGAGTTCTATGTTATCGGACTAAGAGGATGTTTTTTTTTACCTTCATGAATGTGCTGATCATGTATCTTGGCATATACATGTAGATGGAGTTGAGCCTCTATGATATGCACATCTAAACTACATTTTGACATTTTCCATGTTTAACTACACAAAATAAATGTAGTTCTATAATAGCCATACTTACATGTGATTTTTACACACCTTTTTACATGCTTCCAAACCATATAAAGAACTAATTTAGGTTTATAATGAGTACATTAATAATCGTGCATGATACAAGGAAGTATTACAATCATTAAAGCAAGTTTGTAAATGACCAAGAGATCTTCTTTTTTTTTATGATACAACAACTCTACTCATTTCACGAAATTAGGATAGTTATTTACGTGCATGATTTTTGTTAGTTTGACCATGTTCTTTAATATTCCACGAAATTAGGATAGTCATAACTTAATACATGATTTGCAAAATACAAAGATTTGAAAATAACCAATATTATCTTAAATCAGTTTTGATATATATCTTTTTTGAAAATAAACGATTATTACACAGAAATAATAAACGCTTTGAAAAGATGAATCATTTACTTTCAAGAATAAGTCAACTAAAATAGTTTCGTCCACTCTACTCGTTTTAGTTTACATGCCATATAGTTGTCATAGTTTCTACTCGTCTAGTATTAGAGATAATATACATGTATTTCTTGGGCTTTAGTTGTTACTGGTTGATATCTAAGTTAAAGTGTATTAAATGAGTTTAAACCTTGATAGTTGGAACAATGGTCGAGATTTTTCATTTCTTATCAATATTTGGTTCTAATATCTATATAAACCAATAAAAAAATCACAACTGCACTTAACGTAATCTTTGTTACTTTTAAATATGTTGAAATGACTTACTTTAAGAAATAGGTTGAAAGGGAAAATATAGCGAACATCATGTATACACATCTAAAATCCTAAATATTCGTAGGTCTAAGGACGCTATCGTCATTCTTAGGATATAGTCTATATAATAGTACAAAATGATAATCATGAAAAATACATCATAAGAGGAAAATATAATGAACTAAGAAAACCAACAACTTAGTATTAAAGTATGCAACTCAGTAAACCAACAACTCAGTAAACAAACAACTCGATTTCGTTATGATATGTTTCATGCATATATGTTTGCATGATAGAAAAAGAAACTAAGGAAACCAATAGATCATTTTTATTTATTGAACAAGATATCTTAACAAAAAGCAAAAACATAAATTTTATTCTTCATTACTCTCACTTTCATCAACCAAACAATAAACTCGTTTCTGACCAAAATTGATGGGTGGATTCGTGTCTTCTTCTTCTACTTCATCTTTGTCATCACTTGATATGACAATGACGTCATCCTAATTCCATTTAACAAATTAGGATTGAAAAAGGGATTCAGATGTGGAGCAAGGTTAGGAGGGGATGAAGTTGGTATAAAAACAACAAACAAGTTATGTAAATAAGGATTAAAAAAAGCAAATAAGATTATAGAAAAGAAACCATTTCTAACCTCAAGATCATAATTCACATTCTTTTGATTTTGCATCTCCATTGTTTTCGGTCGAACCAGAAATGATTATGCATCTCCATTGTTTTTTGGAGGTTGTTTATATAGACAAAGATTTTGCATCTCCACCTCAATTTGAATTTTCCCGCTTGAAATATTGTGTGTATGAAATAAGTTTCTTCTCCATAAATGTATTTCCTGAATTAGATTGCATACTTTCCAAACGCATGGAGCAATTCCAAACTTAAATGCATTCTGTTTTGATCTTATAATGTAGTGTAGTTGTTTGAACTTTTCAAACGCATATTTCACAATATTTCCTTTGTATATTAAATGCCTTTCAAAACGTAATACATTTATCTCATCTTAAATGCCTTTGTATATTACAATTAGAATATTTCACAATATTTTTTTATATAGTTTTTTCAACATCTCACATGTTGACTATTCCACTTTTCTACATTTGAACATTTTGGTTTTATATGCAGTTTATAATAAAACAAACAAATGTTAATTCACATTACAAACAACAAACAACAAACAAGATCATAAAAGAAAAATCGATTACTAACCTCGAGATCATCATCAACGTTTTTTTGATTTTGCATATCCATTATTTATTTTTCCTTTCGTTCTTGTTGTGAAATTAAAACTTGTGTTGTGGGTTGTTTATATAGGCATGGTAACGAAATGTTTAAATTATTTTTTTCCCGCCAATGAAAGAATGAATGGTGTAGCAAATTTGAAAATTGAAAATACATTGAAATCAAGTTTTATTACTTGCCATGCAAAGTTACATGCAAATAATACATTTCGATATATTGCTGGCGTTAAATTACAAGAATGGGTCGGCATCAATGAATGGGTCGATGATATGGTGCGTTAACTTTAGAATGTATATTTTCATTTATGCAGCGTTAACTTTAGAATGTATATTTTCATTTATTCCACTATTTCACAATTCATTTTAGTTGACTAATTGACCATTTCCCCTATCTCACTTTTTTCACTTTTCACTTTTTCAATATTGACCATGTTGACCATTTTTCTTTTTAATGTAATATAGATAAAATTAGGTATTCAAATCTTTGAATTTAAATATCAAATTTATATAGAAGATATTGCTATGAAATGTCAATTTGCCATATAATGCAAACAATTGCAATTAAATAAGAATAAATAGAATTGTACACGAGAATAAGGGTAAAACCTTACATTTTTGTTAAAAAAATAATAAAAAAAAATAATAAAAAAAAAATAAAAAATTAAAAAACTACATTTCACTTTTAGACTAGTACCCTTCAAGTACCAACTATTTTATCTGATGGGTTATTGGTATCCCCTAAAACACCAACAATATCCTTCAATTTTTTTCGATTTTTTTATATTTTTATAATTTTATTTATATTAAAAAATTATAAACTAAAAGTACGGATATAAAATATAAAGTTTAATAAGTCAAAATATTAAATTGACAAAATTATGAAACAAAAACTGATAAAAACAGTGCTGTACAGTAAACAAGGCCAAAAAGGTGGAAAATTTAAAAAGTAGTTGAACAACTAGTCAACTACGATGGTTCATCAAAAGTTATTACTATTTTTTTATGTAAAAAAAATATCAAGGTTGCTAAAAAATTAAAATGGAAGCTCCTTTATCTTAATTCCTAAACTTTATCTATGATTTACCACTTCATTATATATTTTTTGAAAAAAAATATACTAACTGATTACTTTTGTGATATGCACACGTATATTTATTTATTTTTTGGGATGGTTAAAATTAATTTGATTATCCAAAATCAAATGAATAAACGCAATAAACAAACCAGTTAACTTGCTAGTTAAGCCTATATAAACATCCCATGTTCTCTTATCCAAAAACCGTCCAACAGCACGTTCCTAGTCATATATGATATATAAACATCACTTCTTACTCTCTAACCAAAAAAAACCAAAACCTTAAACTCACCCATGGCCAAACCAACACTATTCTTAACCATCACAATCCTATGCATCATAACCATAACATCAAACGCACTAATAGGTGGTCTTACTAAGATAAAAGACGTGAAAAACAACCAAGAAGTGCAAGAGCTAGGACGGTATTGTGTCCAAGAAAACAACCGAAAAGTTGGTTCGAATGGTTTAAAGTTTGTGGAAGTTGTTATGGCCGAGAGTCAAGTGGTGTCCGGGACTAAATACTATTTGACAATTAAAGCGATAAGTTCGAAAGGTGGTAAGAATAGTTTCTTTGATGCTGAAATTTTGTCAAACCATGGGTGCATTCTAAAGAGTTGCTTACTTTTCGACCCGGAAAAGGTTTGAAGTAGATTCACAAATGGAGTTGAGCAAGTTTTTCAGTGTGTATGATGGTTTTATTAATAAATTATGTGATCTAGCTATATCACGAAAGATATCTATACTACTTATAATACACAAACCACTCTCTCTCCTATTTAATTTTCAGACTTTTCAGACTTCAAAGTACTAAAGCATGATGTACAACACATTAAAGCACAAAATTTCAGACTTACAAGTTACAAAGCATTAGTTACAATACTTAAAGCACAAATAAAAATACAAATCAAACTACAATTAATACACAACTTGACCAAACAATTAATACACCTCATCACCAATTAATACAAAATGTAAAGCATAATGTACAAATCTATACTCCATTATTTCCGGCAATAAATATGATTCCGGCTACTGTTCCGGCTACTTGTCCGGCGAGAGTGGCGGCTGCAAAAAAAAATTAAAAAATATTACTTATTACGAATAGCAAACATACACGATCTCTAAATCATCCCACTTTGTTTATAATCTTTTAATAGATTTTTTTAGTGGAACTTATCTCATCGATCTTAAACACAAAAATGAATATCAACTTGTTAATATCCGAAACTAAAGAAAGAACAAAAACAATAAGTATTTCATTCTTTCTTCCTTTCGGTTAAACACAAAACGAAACCACAACATATCATCTTACCCGAGACCTTGATATTTCAAGTACTTACACTGATCTTAAACACACGAATAGAAAATATCATCATAGGTCTATGAAGAGATTAAACTCATATTTTTAATATCCGAATCATTTACAAAAACAAACAAAAACCAAATCGTTTTTCATCCGTCTTTTTGTTCGGTTATAACGATAACAAAAAACGAAACTCACAAAAAAAGGAGTTACCTACCTTAGACCTTTATCAAAAGATCTTGAAGTTCTTGTGAGCTTCGAATAACAAAAGATGACAAGAAGGGTCATGGTAAGGTTGTGGTAGAAACAAATCGAATGAGGCTTATTGTTAATTCTGGGTTTGTATTTGGGAGATTCAACAGGTTGAGATATGAGTTGATTTTTGTTCGTGTGGATGGATCTGCAAAAACGAGAGGAAAATAGAGATGGGAGCGGAGTGTTTATGATGTGTGTGTCTAATTAGGGTTAGTGGTTGCTTATAACCGGATATTAGGATTGTAGGTGAACTGGGCCTGTTCCGGGTTTGTGTTGGGCTGAGACACCGGACACGGGCCACCATTATTTTGTGTTGGGTTTGTATTTGTGATGGTTAACACAAGACACGGGTTTATCTTGTGTTATCTTTGGGTTTGGATTTGCGTTGCAGCGGCAGGGTACCCTGAAATAAAATTTTTCGGTGAATCATGTATTTTAGTTTATTATGTTCTTTTACACAATAAATTTACGGATATCAAGAATTTCGTTTAGCCCGTGCCCGTTCGAGCTCAAGCCCATTTGTCCCGTTGTCCGTTCGGGCTTAAATATTTGTATAATGTACTTTATTATTTGTATTAGTGACATTTAATGCAGTAATTGTGTTTAATTTGGTTGTATAGTAAAATATATAATCAAATAATATTTGTTCGCCAAAAGTTTTGATTACATGGTACCCGCCGCTGCAACGCGCGGGTACCCTGCTAGTATTATTTATGTACGTTTTGTTTAGTAACCGGTATTGGTATAAACTATAAAGTAAGAATTTTGAGTTTCTTATAAGCTTAAAGTTTGATCTTGTTACCGTGATTTTGTAGGTCGTTGAATTTTGATTACAACTTAAGTTCACACCGGTTTTATCTAACTTTTTGTTTGTAGCCCACTATCTGGAAAACATAATAGTTTCATTGTGAAAGGATGCAGGGGATGTTTGGATTTAGTTTTAAGTTGTGCTTATTTGCTTATATCAGTTCGGGCTCGGGCCCATTTGGCCCGTTTTCCGTTCGGGCTTTTGCATCCAAGGGTCATTGTACTTTTTATAAATGTTTAATTTGGTTATTGTACTAATTTTTTGTTCATTCAAGTCACTCTACTATTATTTATGTTTGAAATACTAACTAAATTTTGAGAACTTACGCAGTTAAGTCATCTATCTTCTTTTTTTTTACTCCACTCCAACCTCTATGTCATCAAATAACTCACGTCATTTTTGTTGTATTTTTATTGACAATCTATATATACTTATCTTTATAAAAGTAATTATATAAGTTCAATTTAATTTGAATTTTTTTATGCATATTGTAACCAAACATTTAACATTCTAACCGAACATTTAAACAAGCATAAATTGGATAACCTAATGCGATGTCTACATATGTTTGTGGCGGAGTAAAACCAAAAGTGCTAATCTCAATATTGTCTTCATCAAGTCATACTATAAGTTTAGGTATACAATTGTATCACGATACTCGTACTTGGCGTTGTGCATAAGAATTGTATAAACTATTGAAAATTGTAACATTTTAAGTTATGATTGTTAAAACTTATAAACAAGATTGGTTGATTGTAACTGATGTACGAATAAATACAAATTAGAAGTAAATAATATAACTTAGTTTTTATAAAAATAAATAAATAGAAGTAATAAATTCGCGAAAAGAAAAATTTTAAATAAAAAATTATGACGTGAAAATAATGATGTGGTGTTATACTTAATAATGTGGACTTTTTTTATCACATGAAAGTTGATGTCGAGTTGACATGGCATATGAATGACTCTATCGTATGAGTTCTAAAAGTTTAGTTACTCTATTAAGTTTAAATAATAGTACAATAACTTGAATACATACAAAAATACTACAATGACCTGAATGAACATTTTTAAAAAGTAAAATGACTCTACGGTGCAAAAACCTTTATTTGTATTAGTGACATTTAATGCACGATTTGTGTTTAAGTTGGTTGTACAATATGCTTGATAATTTGTATTTCTTGTGCAAAAACCCTTAATTGTATTTATTAACCTGTTAATTAATTGAATACATTAAATATCCTGACCACATTAATACTGCTTTGTATTTTGTACATTAAGCTTTAAGACTTGTAAGTCTTAAAATTAAGATTGATGAGAAAGATCATTAACCGTGCATTGTGTATTGTACAATAGGCTTTGTATTTTGTAAGTCTTAATTTTAAGACAATGAGGAGAGAGATTCATTCATCTATTATAAGTAGTATAGATAAGCCCAAAAAATGGAGTTTAATTGCAAGACTTATTTATGTCACAATTATTTTTTTTCTTCTAGGTTTTTGAAACATCTTAAAGTCTCCTGAAAATGCTAATCCAAACACTCCATTATGCAAGGTGTATGTAACATATAGGACTTGTCTAGCTCTTGGTTGCTTCTCTATTGCTTTTGCATCTTAGTAACAAAAAATATTATCACAGTATTGTACGGTTGTACCAATTAATCAATATTTCAAGTTAAGCCGATACTAATCATGATACCTCACACGCGATCAAAATATATCTTTTTTTTGTTTCAATAATCTATCAGTCTAGTTTTTATTCGTAAATTTAGCTTGAAACCAAATAAAGAAAAATGTTGGGTTTTGGGTTTTGGGTTTTGGTTATATCCCACATCGATCTGTGAAGTAAAGTATTGAGAAGATCTTGAGTTTAAATTGGAAGGGAAGGTTACCATCACATGTAGGCTAGTTGATGTCTTCAAAGGCCTTCTTATTAGTGATTCTTTTCGCATGTATATACAATGTAAGTGTATATTCAGCTTAGTAAAGTCAATTTATATGCGTAAAGAGTCTCTAAAAACTGACCTTTTGGAATCATCATACAGCTTCTAATATTATAACGATTATTTTTATTTTATTTTGTTTTACATAACCCAAGCTTACAGTTTAAAACAACTAAACCATGATAAACACCTAAAACTAAAGCACAGTCAAGTTAACATATTGTGGGTGAAGGTGTTGCAAATTGTGTGACCATGTTAAGACAACCATGTGAAATGAGCATTTACAACTTCTTAATCTTTTTTGACACATGATGTTAGTCAGCAAACTTAGAACGTGTGTTATGTTGTTCAATGAATGTTTTATCGTAACAATCTTAATCCTGCTAGAGTTGATGTACATCGAAAATGTAAGTCTTTTTCAACTAAGGCGATTACAATCTTTGTTCAAGATCAGGATCCTGCTAAGCTAAGTGCGGAATTAGAAAACGTACTTGATGATCACAAAGGCGTGTAGTCAGGTGTTTTGATGAGTAAGAAGGAAATGATTGTTGAATTTTTGAGTTTGCCCCACATTTGTTCACGTTCAAAACAAATTTAAACCCAAATTAGACTGCAAACAAAACTCTAACCTTGAGCTAAGATAAACATAACATTTATTTTAAACAAAAACATTTCATTCAAATATTAAGGTTCGGAGACTGTAAATAGTTAGGCCGTGTTTGTTTTTTAAAAACAGGCCTTAACAGCCTCTGAATCTAAACCGTTCAGATGCGGTTAGACATTTTGGCCGTTCAGACTGTTTGTTTTTTTTTCCCCGTTCAGACGCGGTAAGAGGTAATAAGATCTTAATGGTCTAGACTTGAGAGAGGTGTTATAATGCTTCTTGTTGCCTCTTGTTGACGCAAAAATAACCAAAAAAATTTAGTACGAGCAAGCAAATGTGCGGTTCAAACACGAGTTTTTTTTCCCGTTCAGATGCGGTCAGATTCAGACATTTATGCCTCAGATTCAGATTCACATGTGCGGTTCAGATTCATATTCAAAGCCTCTTAAAAAACAAACACCACCTTAGTAAGTTTTTAGAGGTTAAATGTTATCGTTTCAACAAAATCATTTTTGTTAGCTACTCTATAAGAATACTGTGGACGATATATAACTCTAAATATTTAAAGTACATGTATCATCTACGCATTTTGTAATTCATGTCCATAATAGCCTCTCATACAGCAAAAGAATGATTAGTCTGTACAACATTGAGAGCCGCAGCCATGGCTTTCCCAGTCTGCAACAACAAATATTAGTTAAAGATGTATACCATACACTCAATATTAGTCATAAAATTTTATTGTATCATTTAGGGTCATTATATACATTTTGTGGGTCGCACTTATATGATGATATCTTTCGATTACTAGTCAAATATTTATAATACCCCTCAATAATGACGATAAAGACAGATCTTTTGCACCAACATAAACGCTACCAATATTGTAAATGATTACTGTTTGGCAAAAGGCTATAGTAGAATATACTATTTTAAATGGAAAAACACTGCAAAGAGGTTCCAAATCGAAAAACTTGTTTGATTGAACAGAACCAAACTGATCATTTCATAGGCTCAGGCAGATATATGGTTTTAACAATAAAGCAAATATTAGGAAAAACTTTAGACGATATTATTATAACATTGAATTGACCTGAACCACACTGACCATCTTTAGCCGATATAAGAGAAATCCATAAAAGATTATAAAAGAAAAAATAAACTAACCTTCTCAGCAAAACGAGCTGCACTTTCCTTTTGATGTGGTGAGGGCGAAATAACGGGAAGATATTTAACCTAATTTAATTTAAGTCAGATACCGGAGAGGTGATGATTTGGGGAGATGATGACCAGGATGATGTTGAGGAGATGATAATTTGGGGAGATGAATGATTTGAGGAGATGATGACGAGGATGAAAGATGAAGGGCAAAAATATAAATGTGTTATCAAAGTATAAATGTGTATGGACTAAAATACCCTCGACTACAAAACAAAAATCAGACATTGACTTTGTCAAAGGACCTGTAACGAGTATAAAACTTGAAATAGGGACCCCCGACGATGAAAAGGACCAGGTTTGTCCCAACGAGAAGCGTTTTGCCAAGTTTAGGGACCAACCGTGTATTTTAGTCTTATGAAGACTTTACAACAATCATCATTTAAAAAATGTTAAACAAAAAATAACACAATCAACGAGCAATAACACAATCAAATGCTCCTAGCTGATTAAATGCTTGGTTCTGTCCTACGAAGATTAGGTGTTGGGTTATATTTAAAAAATGTTAAACAAAAAATAACACAATCAACGAGCAATATGAAGACTTTACAACAATCATCATTTGCGTGCAACTTAAGATATTGACTTTAAAACTTCATAATCATGATTAGAAATCTTTTACATGTTTGTTCTTTCACCGATGTGGGACAAACTCACAAATCCAACATTCATTTCCTTTCAATCACAAAAATAATTGGCTACAGTCCTTTGTGTTTGACGATGAGCAATTTGAAGCTATTCATAATAAATTTTATAGTATATGGCTCTAACGTATTTGTTTAATTATCAGGTATAACTTTTATAGTTGTTCGTGTTGGCATGTCGCACACGATGGGTACAACTATAAGGGCGAACTCAAGGGGAGGTTTACGTGAACCTCATAGATCTTTGTCATGTAGTATAAATTTTGTCAAAATTTCATATTTGTTTGAATTGAACCTGGTTCAAAATTTTATGTTATATGTCTTGTTTTGTTTGTCCATCGTATTAACGTAAAAAATATATATGGAAAAAAACTTGATCACTTTGTTAATACAAATAAGCCGAAAAAATGTTTATTTATATTTTACGATCTTCTAATGTTTTGTCGATAACAAACGTAAAATCATATTAACGAAACAAATAAAATACGTAAATGGTTTGAACTAATAGTTTTTAACATATTCCCATTTTCACATAAAACACTAAAACAAGTATAAGTCGATTTTATGATTTAGTAATACATATGTACAACAACTAGTGTTTACATATTTGGATAAAATATACACATAACTAGTATGTAGTATATCGGGTAACATAAATGGGTAAAAACATTTATACACTAAAATGGGTAAAAACAAATATATACTAAAATGGGTAAAAACAAGTATATACTAAAATGGGTAAAAACAAGTGTATACTAAATAGGTAAAAACTAGCTAATGGTTTTGACCCATAACCCATGGTTTTATTTATACCACTTAACCAAGTTCATTGTATCCTTAAGATACATTGTATCTAGAAAGAAAACCATGGATCAACCCATAACCCATGACCCATGACCCATGACCCATAACCAAAAATACCCATGGGCAAAGAGGGGCGTACCACGGATCCCTAGCTTTGTGCTAGCCGGATCCCTTGTGGTAGGGATCCGTGGGATCCGGGGAACAGTAGGATTTTTCCTCTATAAATAGTGAGTCATTTCTTCATTATTTCTGATCCCTTTCAATCCCTTTCTAACACACCTTCCCCCCTGAGTTAAATCTCACTAACCTTAGATCCAAGAGATCTATGTTTGTAGTTTTGTTTTTGTGTGATCTTTTTGGTTCCTCTTAAAGGCAAGATCACCACCTTTGAAGTCGAGCAAGCTCAAGTCCATGAGTTGCCATGCTTCTTCATCATCAAGGCTACTGAAGTCTTCTTGTTGATGATTCCTTTCTTTCTTCAAAGAAGTGTAGTGTTGAAGACATTAGTGAAAGATGTCTCAAGTGTCAAGACGAAGATATTAGTGAAGGGTATCTATCGTCTATAGGATAAGCACTTGTGGTAGGTGCTTAGAAGTCAAGACAAAGAAGCATTAGTGAAAGGTGCTTAGAAGTCAAGACAAAGAAGCATTAGTGAAAGGTGCTTAGAAGTGAAGACACAAGACATTAGTGAAAGGTGTCTTGTAGATCTAGTCAAAGGCATTAGTGAAAGGTGCCTTAGATGTACATTCGATTTGGTGTGTTTCGATGTACATGATAGACTAGTATTAGATCCAAGGATATTGATATCCTTGATGATGTTGTAAAGGAGCAGATCTCCTTTGGGATTAGTCGTTGGTGTAGTGTGGTAGTAGTTCCTCCATTGCAATGGAACTAGGTGCTTAGCCTAGTACCTAATAAAGGGTAGGCGACGTTGTGAAGGTGTAGTTCACCTTGGAGTGAAAGAACTAGGTACTTAGCCTAGTACCTTATAAAGTGTAGGCGGCGTTGTGTAGGTGTGGTTCACCTTGGAGTGAAAGAACCCGGTGGTTAGCCTAGTACCGGAAAAAGAGTAGGCGGCGTTGTGAAGGCTTCTCCGCCATAAGGAGATTGGTGTAGTGATTATGAACTCTCGAGTAGGTGACTCGGGGAGTGGAGTAGGGCAAGGAAGGTGTCCTTGTAGCCGAACCACTATAAATACTCGTGTTGTGGTTTTGTGCTTCTTACTCTTATCTTTTCATTACTTACCTTTATATGCTTGTTTATCAACATCCAACACACACATCCAAATAGATTGACATAAGTCGATCTAAATAGATTAAAAGGAAGTTTTAATTGGCAAAACTATTCAACCCCCTTCTAGTTTTCCACAATTGGCATCAGAGCTTCGTTACCAAGTTTCTTGAAGTATATTGTACTTTAAAAACTTGATACGATCCATGGTTAATTGAAAACTACAAAGAAGGTTTTTCATAAAAGCAAACACCATGTTTTTCAAAAGTATATGTTTGGATGTTGACTTGATAAACAACATTTTTCTTATCTTCTTTTTCATTTAATTGTACTAATCTTCCTTGTCATGTTGATTAGTCAAAGCTCATACCCACCAAGCTTTAGGAGTCGCTGGTAACAAGAATACCTTCCTTAATAAGGTATCTTAAACGCGAAGGAACGGGAATCGTCTAAGTGACATTTGTTGTGTCATTTGTAAAGACATTCCTAAGTGCATTCGAGGTATGACTTTCCACTTATATTTAAATGATATTAGTTTAATAAATACTACCACCGTCCCACAAAAACTGTCCACTTTGACTTTTTTAGGTCATTCTTCAACAACTTTGACCTTAAATATTATTGTTTACGTTGTACAACACTTGATGAAAAATATATGAATGGATTGAGATTTAAATGTATGTTCATTGGTATGATTTTCATAAAATATTAAATAACGCAAACAAAAATATTTAAGGTCAAATTTAAAAAATAAAGACACAAAATAGTCAAACTGGACAGTTTTTATGGGACGGAGGGAGTAAGTGTTATTTGTTAGGCATTTATTTTAGTAGATTTCGTGTTTACACATGTTTTACATGTAGCTTCATTAGGAAGTTGTTTTACACATATGTGTCACTCCTCCGTCTAGAAATCATGGTTTATAATAATTGTGTTTTATCTCACTTAATCCAAAAATCATATCTTCTAATAAAACAAAACACAAATCTCAAAATTCCTCCTTCCCCATAAATACTCCCACCGTCGACCATCTTATCAAACCCTCATTTTTTTTCAAATCTTTCAATTTCAAAAAATTTCTTCTCATTCAAAAACTTCATGTTCCTCCTCATTCCATTTCAATCGAAACCAAGAAGATCCATCATCAACATGGTTTACATCGCACTCGTGCTCATCGCTCTAACACTCATCGCACTTGTGTTCCCTATGATGAAGTTCACATATTGAGACATTTACTTTGTGTTGTTAATCTACATTGGGATCATATACCCAACCCTTTGTATCATCCTTAGTATTGAAATGCAATATTATTAATAATCTAGTTTATCTAGGTTATTTTTATCATAATGTGTTTGTCACTTATTTTGATTTATATGTTTTATATTCTTTCGTGATACATTAGAAGTCATGTATGCATGCTAAAAGAAAATGTAGGATAAAACATATTTCGTGGTATAAAAACTGTAAAATCTATGTTTTTATCAAATCTGTTTATGTTACTACAGATCCATGGATCCCGGAAGTTATACTAGCCGGATCCCTTTTGAAAAGGAACCGTGGGATCCGTCCTACTGGAAAACAGTTTTTCATGCAAATCAAAAACCTCTTTTCTTCTAAGAGTAATTGTTGATACAAAAGTTGGGCATTCCTTGTTTAGGGCTCCGGCTCTCGTACCAATTGCTGATTGTAACTTGAGACCTGCGCACTAAGAGACAGAAAACACCGTTAGGCTTACCGTGGGATTGTCTCCCACGATTATCCTCCGGCGTGAGAGTAAGTAATCGGTTTAGGGTTAAAGGAGAGTTAGGGTTTGTCAATCGTACCTTTAACGAGGGATGTGATTCCCTTTATATATACACGGAGTCCTTGTTGGTTCCGTGTTCCTCAACCTTCGGCGTATCCCGCCTAAGTCGGTTGGGGAATGATTATCTCTTTGATTAAGAGATATCCAATATCTATTCCGTAAATAGATTTGGATTTGGGCCTTCATGAGCCTAAACGCTTATCAGCGTAGCCCAGTTCGTCTTTGGGCTTATCGATTGGGCTTTGGGCGGGTTCGTGACCCGGATATAGACTATACGTCATCATGTCCCCCCAGTCTAGTATGCGCAGTGAATAACTGCGGATGCTAGACTAATAACCGTAGTCAACAAAACAATGTCGAAGCGTAGCCAAGAATTCTTAAAAATATATCCTCCCGTACATTGTATCTAGACATGGGATTAAAAAATTTGTGCCTCGTAAGTCGGGGGAAAGTTACTGCAGTAACGTCCCATCGAGCAATCTTAGCCACACAATTAGTGTTAGTGGGGTCCATGTGTCACACATCGTGTGGGTGAGAAAAATTATATATCCCATCGCTTAATTTCCACTTTGTTTCTCACAGTAAAAAAAAACTTTCATCCGCCATTGTTAACAAGACTTCACACTACAACCCGGGAAAACACTGTATTCAAAAGGTAACCGCGCGTACGCTTTAGAAAAAACAACACCATGGTCAAACAATTGTCCGATTTCACCTCCGATCTCACCGAAAGCGATCTTCTAGAATTCACTTCGGATTACTTTATACCTCTTGACGTGCATCCGGTTGTGCCGGGTGCTCGGGCATCTATTGCGGATTTCCCCGAAGGGAAAATAGGGGTATACACATGTTTTTTTGAATTCGCAAATCAACGTGTGCCCATATCCCGATTTTTGTGCGATGTTTTAAATTATTACGAGCTGCACATATCCCAACCTTTGCATCGGTGCGGCTAAAATTACCAATTTTGAGGTGAACTGCCGTTTGCTGGCGGTTAACCCAATCATTCATCTATTACGTGCCTTTTATCACACGACATGGTCACATGGGTGGGTAACTTTTGCTAAGCGCGCCGGTAGATTTCGGTGTTATCTTGAGAAACTAGATGCGCTTAGAAATTGGAGGAGTCATTTTTCGGGTAGACGACACATGCTTTCCGTGGCACTATGACTTTTATACCCGGGGTACGTTGCAGAGAGATGAGTGCCCCTTGCAGGGATCATATGTCGCTGAGGATGCGGAACTGATAAACGCTAACCGCATCCCCATTAGTTCCTATCCTGAGGAATTTTTGGTGCATATGGGCATCAGCCGTAATTATTTTGGTATGCCGGATGAGATGCCAATCTTCTTAGGCGCCAATGGCCAGGGTGGGTACTCGTTCCTCGCACCCCTTTTTATAGTTAATGTAAGAGCTTTCTGTCCTATTCGCGCATTATATAACCTGTGTTAGTTGTTGTCTTCTATTGCGCAGAGATGGATCTTTTCACCGTTGTGCATCTAGCGAAGCCTCTGGAGGTGAATGTAGGGACTTGTCCCCTGAAAGAAGGAGAGGAAGCCATACTAGCGGCCACTGCAGGTCATACCCTAGAGATGAACATAGGGGGAACAGGTACTAGCTCTTCTGTCGCAGTGGAAGCGATGCCGCTGCAAAGCATGCCCAGCCCCAGGGTGCCCTCTCACGTAGCGCAGCCACCACCTGTAGCCGTAGCGCAGCCTACGGAAGAAGAAGAAGAACCAGAATCTGGGTTGAAGCGCAAAAGATCCCGCGAAGAGGATGGCGCAAGCTCCTCGAGGAAAAAACACCCTGTGATCCTCACTGTGGAATCATCCACCAGTGATGTTGCATCTTCTCACCCATCTGCTGATGTCGCTGGCCCACAGTAAGTCATTTCTTCTATTTATATATATATATATATATATATATATATATATATATATACATACATACATATATATATATATTTGGCACCAACTATTTACGTGGGGAACTGATAATGCGCTGTCCGTGTATGCAGGTTTGAACAGGCTGTGGAGTCTCCCCCTAAAGATAGTCCTGTACAGTCTGAGCCGCACAGCCAAAAAGATGAGGATGTGTTTGCCGGGGATGCTCTAATGGAACAACTTGTTGAAGAGTTGGTGCGAGTATCTGCGCATCAAGCTTCGCTGGTTGAGAAGCTAAAGGCTAAAATTGTTGATGAAAGCGGCCAAGGCGCTCAAAAAGATCAGAAAATTGCTTGGCTGGAAGCGCAACTGGCTAGTGCCAAGTCTGAGGCAGAGAGTCTGAGTGTGTACGCTCAGAAGCAAGCTGAGGAAAAGATGGCGCTGATGGGCCAACTAAGCCAAGAGCGTTCTGAGTCATCAGGTTACAAGGCGTCATGTCTTTGGGCACTAAAATATCTGGAGAAGAGCAAGGATACGTTGACCGCGCAGTTGGAGGATTTTGGTACCACTGTGAGCGGTGCTCTGGAGACACAAGAGATGAAGCTGCGCAAGCTCAGTATGGAGTATGATGAGGAACTATACCCTCATCTTATGTCTGTTATTGCGGAGCGCAGGTGGCTCATAGGCCATGGTCTTCGTCTCGCTGCACTTAGTACCTTGGAGTCGCCAGAGGTGGCGAATGCTTTTGGTGGGGTTGTTCAGTGCGCCTTAGAGCGCGGTAAAGCAGAAGCTGTGGAGAAGCTTCATGAGGCATATCTGTTGAAGGTACCTTGAAAAGGTACTGGCTATAATGCGCAGGCTTATGATGAGCTAGTGGCTGCCATGGAAAAGATGAAGTCTTTAGAGCTGCCAATGATCTCTGAAATGGAGCGCGACCAAGATTACCCTATAACGGTTATTATGGAAGGGTTGACCTTAGCGCGCCATCGTACTGATAATGCAGAAGTGCAGCCAGACTTTTTACTGAAGCCTGATGTCTCTCACTGCAGTGCTTGTTTTTGTTCGCCCCAGGGACATTCTGAATCCCTTTGCTTTAGAGAAAGAAATGTCTTTGAAGGAAGTATTGGAAGCGCATGCTGCCAGACTTGCTAAAAAGGAAGGTATTAAGGGCAAAGCAATTTTGTGCGGGCTTGGCGCAGCTCATCTTCCAAGGTCTGATGGAGTACCAGTGAGTGTTGCCACTGTGTCTCGCCAAGACTCGGACTTGTTGAAGAGGCTTAGCGAGAGTGTCGATGCCGCAAGCCGCGTAGGGACCGCATCACTGGAGCGATCTAAGAGTATATAGGATCTTATGTGTATGAATATCCTTTGTAACAACATAGTCCTTAAAAAATCTCCTTTTGCTAAATGTGTGTTAATATTTATTGCAGCTTGTGACGTGCGTACTTATTTATCTATCTTTACGTAAAAGATATATTTTTCTGAGTATCCAAGTTGTACACGAGCGCAAATAATATGAGAAATTCATAGTCATGTATGAAGATCATAGTATACTTAAACATAATTTTTAAGTAATAGTGTCATAATCGTGTATGATGTGATATGCAGCGTACTGTAAATATCATCTTAAAGAACCAAGCTTGTTGATTCCTTATGTTGTTAAACGCGCACCATATGCATAGTTGCGCATCCGTCGTGGGAGGCGCACAAACTTATTCCAACGTCTTGAGAACAAGGTGTTTAACAAGGATACGTAATCCAATGTTGATGGGTTTGCAACCCTCTCACTCAACAAGTTGTTTAGTAGGTTAACTTATCCTGTTACCATCGTGGGTGTATTTTAGTGCATGCACGCCATGTAGGCAAGGGATAGAAAATTGTTAAGACTTACAGCATATGGAAATAACAAATTAAAATGTGTCGCGGAGTTAGCTAGAAACCGCAACGTTTTATTGATTTTTTGCAAGTGTTTATAAGAAATAAATAAGACATCATACTAAGGAATAAAAAATAAATACATAAATGTGTATCGGGCACTTTAGTAAAGTGCAGGAGCGTCTGTGCGCTGGGCCGTAGCCCTTCCTATAGATAGCACCTCTTGAGGTTGCAGATGTTCCATGTGCGTGGTAGTTCATGACCATCCAAGCCTCGTAACTTGTACGCCTTTGTTCCTAGTGCTTGATAACCTCATAGGGTCCTTCCCACTTTGGTCTAAGCTTACATGTGTCCTCTGCGTGACTCGCATCGTTGGCGCGGTAAACAAGTCGCCTGGTGAATGAAACACTTCGTACCTTATAGTCGTAGTATCCCTTCATCCTTGACTTTGATTTTTCTTCACGTATAGCTGCGCGTTCACGCCTTTCTTCTAGCAAGTCTAAATCGATACGTCGCTCGTCGTCATTGGTTGCCACATTAATTTCAGCAGTGCGGATAGTGGGCATTCCAATTCTGGCGGTATGACGGCTTCTATCCCGTAGACTAGAGAAAAGGGAGTGTCTCCCATGCTGGTTTTGATTGAGGTGCGATGTGCCCACAAAACGTGTGATAGCTCTTCCACCCACCTTCCTTTGTGCTTGTCTAGGCGTGCCTTAATCCCCTCGCCTAGGCTTCGATTTGCGCGTTCCACTAAGCCGTTGGTTTGTGGGTGTTTAATGACGCGAAGTGCTTTGTGTGATTTTCAACTTCTCGCACCAGTCCTTGAAAGGGTTGTCGCAGAACTGTTTCCCGTTGTCCGAGATGATTTCACCGGGTAGCCGAAGCGGCATACAATATTTTCCCGACAAAGCGTTTTACGGTTGCCGTGATTGTCACCACTGCTTTTGCTTCTATCCACTTGGTGAAGTAGTCTATGGCGACTATGAGGAACTTCAATCCTCATGCTGCAACGGGGAAAGGGCCTGCAATATCGATACCCCACTTATAGAATGGCCATGGTGCTGTAATTGGTGTTAGCTCGTGCTGTGGTTGGCGCGGGACAGGTCTATGGACTTGGCAATCGTTGCATTTGCGTATTAGGTCCCGCGCATCGCGGTGCATAGTTGGCCAGTAGTATCCTGACCTCAAGGCGCGTGCCACCACGGATCGTGGTCCGGAGTGAATGCTGCAAGAACCTTCGTGGATTTCTCGTAGTACGTAATTTGCTTGTAAGGGACCAACGCAACGGAGCCATGGTTGCAGGAAGGAGCGTCGGTACAGTATGTTGTCTCGAAGTTCGAACCTCTGTGCGGTGCGTCGTATCCTGCGGGCTTCCTTCTGCTCTTGGGGTAGCGCTCCTTTGCTTAGGAAGTCCGTTATCGGTATCATCCATGTAGGACCTTCCTCCTCTATTATCGTGGAGACTTCCATCTCTGAGATGGATTTGCTTTTCAGTGTTTCCACCAGCACTTGTTTTGACAGGTGTGCAAAGCTTGTCGATGCGATTTTGCTCAGTGCACCCGCCTTCCGATTTTCCCCTCTAGGAACTTGCTTGATGGTAAACCTGTCGAAGCCTTGGATTAATGACTTGGTCTTGTCTAGATACTGGATCATATGTTCCTCTTTAGCCACGTACTCACCCAACACGTGGTTGGCTACTAGCCGGGAATCCACATTTGGTTCCAGGTTACTTACACCCATGCGAGCTGCAATGCGTAGTCCGGCGATTAGAGCTTCATACTCTGCTTCATTGTTTGTCGTTGTAAATTCAAAACGCAATGCGTAAGTGAATTCCATCCCTTCTGGATTTGTGAGAATGAGGCCTGCTCCTGACCCATCAACGCAGGAGGATCCATCTGTAAACAAGATCCATGGATCTTGTAATTCCTTCATGGTTGGTGCGGGTATATCATCGGTGTCTTGCTTTTCGCTGATGAAATCTTCCAGAATCTGTCCTTTGATTGCGACGTGGTCGTAAGAGATGTTGTGCTCACCTAGCAATACACTCCATTTTGCGCCGTCCCGATGCGTCGGCTTGGAGATGATTTGCTTGATCGGTTGGTGCGTGATCATCGCTATCGGTGCGCTTGGAAGTATCTGCTTGCAGCCGTTTGGCTGGCGAATACTAATGATAGGACCAACTTTTCCATTGCGCTATAGTTCATCTCTGTTTTCTTGAGCGCTTTACTTACGAAGTACACCGGGTTTGTATCTTGAGTTCCTATCCGTGAGTAATATGCTGACGCTCCATGAGTTGCGGATAAGTACATGATCAACTCTTCCCCGGTCGGGTGCTACAAGTGTAGGGAGTGTTGCCGTGTGTTGTTTAAGGCGTGCGAAGGCTTCTTCCGCCTCCGTAGTCCAACGAAAATCTCCCTTTTTATACACTTCTTGAGTGTGTTGAAGAGAGGTAGAGACTTGTCTCTGTGACTTAGATAAGAACCTATTAAGACTGGCTAGCTTTCCATTGAGAGATTGGACCTCCTTCAATGTGCGCGGTGAAGGAAGTTCGATGATAGCCTTGGTCTTTTCTGGACATGGTTTTATGCCATCGGGTTCTATTAGGTATCCAGAAATATGCCTTTAGTAGAGCCGAAGGTACATTTTTGGGATTCACTTCATGTTGATCTCTCGCAGAGTTTTGAACGTTTCCTCAATATCGCGCACTAACTCATCTTCAGTATGGCTCTTTATGACCAGGTCATCAACATAGACCTCTAGGTTGCGGCCCACCTGTTTTTCAAAAGCATTGTCTAC
The DNA here is from genome assembly GCA_910596185.1 of Chrysanthemum makinoi. Taxonomy (NCBI): domain Eukaryota; kingdom Viridiplantae; phylum Streptophyta; class Magnoliopsida; order Asterales; family Asteraceae; genus Chrysanthemum; species Chrysanthemum makinoi. The sequence goes on along the minus strand of OU343224.1, from coordinate 356,929,119 downwards.
TAACCGCTGATAGGTGGCGCCTGCATTCTTCAAGCCAAAGGGCATTTTTGTGTAACAGTAGACGCCCTGGCTTGTGTGAAAGGCCGTCTTTTCCTCGTCCTCCTTAGCCATCTGGATTTGATGATATCCTTTGTATGCATCAAGGAAACACTTTAATGGATAGCCACACAAAGACTCTATTTTCCAGTTTATCTCTGGTAATGGATAGCAGTCTTGTGGACATGCTTTATTGAGGTCTGTGAAGTCCACGCACATTCGCCAGCTACCGTCGCTCTTTTTGACCATTACTGGGTTAGAAAGCCAGTCATGGTAGTAGACTTCACGCATAATCCCCGCATCCACAAGCTTGTGTACTTCTGCAAAGAATGCTGCGCGCGCTTTGGGGCTTGGCCGCGCTTCTTCTGGCGTATTGGTGAGTATCCTTGTCGGATTCTCAGCTTATGTTCTGTAATTGAACGTGGTACCCCGGTCATGTGTTTTGGCTCCCATGCAAAAATGTCTAAGTTCTTTTGTAAGACCGCACACAAATGCTTTGCCGTTGTCCGACAGTGACCCTCCGATGGATATTTCCTGTTCCGGTATTCAGGTGAATTGCAACCTTCAGATTTGGAACTCCGTTGCGCTGTTCCGTATTGGTGTCGTTTCGCATGTAATCGTGTTACATTCTCTATGCGTTACAGTGGCATTGTGAAGAGTAACAATACCACCTTCCACTGGGAATTTAAGCATCCCGTGCGCTGTAGACGGCACTGCGCGCATAGCTAATATCCCTGGTCTTCCGATAATGTCGTTGTATGGTGAGGGAGATTTGATCACCATGAATTCCATCCAGGCCGTCGCGGAGTGTTCTTCATTTCCAATGCTAACTAGTAGTCGTATTTGCCCCATAGGCCATATCTTTTCACCCGTAAAACCAGTTAGCGCCGTTCTACCGGGCTTAACTGCGTATTTCAGGCCGCAGTCGCTTGAAACAGTGCTCATACATGATGTCCGCCGACGCTCCTCCATCAACGTACATACGGTGGATGTCGTGACCCCCCACACTAATCTCAATGGTAAGTGGCTCTACTACTGCGTTGTCCGCAGTTAAGGTAGGGAAGGAGATTTTACTTCCTCGGGAAAACTCCTGGCTGACCTTCTGTCTAGTGACCTGCTGCCATGATTGTATCATGTAGATGGTGTCGGCTTTGTCCTTAGGTGACTCCTTCTTGTTTCCACTCTTCTGTTTATCCTTTCCCTCCTTGATATTTTTGACCAAATGGTCCAATCTGCCCTCTTTAACCATTTTGTCAATGAGCTGGCGCAGCTGGACACATTCATTAGTAGTGTGGCCCTTCTGTGCGTGGTAGTCACAATATCCATTCCCGGTCGCCGATCCTCCGGAGTGCGCATTTGCGGTGGTCTTGGAAAGTTCGCACCTTCTATTGCGAGTATTTCCTTAGGAGTCTTGGTCAGCGGGGTGTATCTGTCATTATCTCTTCTGCTCCCCTGACTTCGATAGCTCCTATTGCGGTTGCTACCTCGGTCGGTGGATTGTTTCCCAGGTTGTTCCTGTGACCGATAGTTCGAGTAGTTTCTTTTGCTATCTGCCGTGGCGGCTTCTCCGTAGACGAAGGACCGAGAGCGTTTCATGAGTTCATCAAAGGTTTCGGGAATTTTGTCGTTCAACCTCTTGATGAGTTCTGGGTTATTTATCCCACTCATGAAACCAGAGATCTTTAGCACTTCCGGGCATGCTTTAACTTGCATGCATTCATCTTTGAAGCATTCCATGAATGCGCTTGTAGATTCTCCCGGCCGCTTTACCTGGCGAAGTTCGACAGATTTTAGCGACTTCTTCCGCGAGTAAAGTTTAGGCGAAACGCCTTTCTTAATTCCTCAAAGCCATTGATGTTTCTGCGTGGAAGCTTGTGAACCAGCTTCCCACCAGCGTGGAGTTGAACATGTGGCACTATACGTGGCCGTTTTCAATTGTAGCGGTGATTCAAAATTTTGAGGTGATCATCGGGATCACCTGTTCCGTCATAGGTTTTACGCGTGGCGGGCATACGCCTCCTTTTGTTCTCGAGAAGTCACCGATGCGTCTAGTGAACGCATCCACCTTTTGACGGCGCCATGGAGAGATATATCTTCATCCTCCGGTCATTATATCTATTTCGGACTTCCGGTGTCGGTTTAAGCTATCCTCGTTGTCCGAGGAATTTCCAGAGGATGAATTTTCCCTCCTTCGGCGCTTGCGCCGACTATCCTCAGAATTTGTACTCGAAGGGCTTTCACTTGGGGAATATCGTCGCCCAAGTCTGTCCTGTATTCTGCGGCTACTGGTTCGTTATTTTAGCGAAGGGCAGTTTTAAATTTGTATTCCCGATTAAGATTTAACAATCATTTGAGGACAAATGATAATCAACCTTCCGGAGTCGTATTCCACGGCGAGATATGAATTGAGATTTGCGTTATTGTCTTTTGTTTGATGCTTGATTATCGAATATATGGTTTTTGATTTTATAAAAGATTTTAAAAACTATTTTATGCTAATTAAAATTAAATAACAACTAATGACGAAATAAAATTAAGCTAAGAATATGATAGTAAAAGCTATGCTTGTCAAGTGAGGTGAAAAGGTAAATAAGTGTGAACAATCTATTAAGCTCTTGTAATTAATACCCGTCGAAATAAAATTATCTTCTCACAACGTTGGCTTATATTGAAAACAATCATTTTTCTCTTGGTAATAATAACTAGATTTAAGTAATCAATAATTCCAACGGCTTTTGCCCGTTAAAACGATCAACTAATTATATCCAAAAATAATCCGGAAACTATTAATCAATAATCTTCGATACCTGTTTAAAAAACTATTTTCTCACAACGTTGGTTTATTTTGAAAACAATTCTTTATCTAGGTAAAATTACTAGATTTCATTAATTACCCTAACGGCTTTTGCCCGTCAAAACAACAAATTTCAATCCAAGTAACCGAATATTATTAATCAACAATTTCTAAGTTTTCCACACTCAAATCCCATATCACTACTCACTTAACAAGCATATAAGAATTTACTCAATAAGCATAACTACTAAACCAACAATAATAACATCAACAATAATAAACATTTTATTAACTAAAATATAAAAGCTAAACGAGAAAGGCAAGAAATTAGAACCCGATCTAATGAGACGAGAATAATAAACCACCCGATTTTATAAACTTGACAAATTGTAAAGTTTACTTCTTTTTAAGTATTAATATAACCAAATAATCAATAAAGTTTGTGACTTTATTAACTATTTAGCTTATTAAGACTAAAAAGCTATAAACTTTATAAATAAGCTAGCTTATAAAACCCATAAGCTCCACGCCTAAGGAATGAATGAAAGCAAGCTTAAAAATCACAACTTTATTAAGATTAAGCAATATTATGAACCAACTAAGCTATGAAAAAGCTTATTGGTTATGAAAAACTAAGAAAGATTAAAACTTTTTAAGCTCAAAATGCTAGATCTAGAATAATAAGCTAATGAAAAACTTTTTAGAAAAGAAAAACTAATAAAAATCAAATCTTTTTGGGCTTTTATAAAGTATTTAGTAAAATAAAGAGTAGATCTAAGATTATAAAAGGTTTTAAAGCAAAGTAGAAAAAGAGTGCTTAATAAATAAGCTAGATCTAAATAAGCCACAAAAAGCTAATAAGCTATTATGACTTATTAGATAAGATAAGAATAAGAAAAAGAAAATAGTAGAAGAAAAAGAATAATAAGCTAAGTGATAAGCATTAAATTCATTGATAAATAAAATAGTCTTACAAAAGCACTTGAAATAAGCTAGAAATTACAATAAGCTACAAAAAAATAAATCTACTCCTACTAAAATAAAAAATAAAGAAACTGTGTGTGTGAATTAATGTGTCAGTCAGATATTTATAGCCTCATGATTTGCTTTCTCGATCCTTCCGTCCAATCCTTCTTCGTATTCCTTTTTCTTGCTTGGCACGTGGGAGCTACTTGAATTGCAGAATATATCAATTGTAATTTGATTTGGCTTGGATACTTGGACTGACGCTGGGCCTCAAGAGATGGACAGATTTGATACAAAAGTTGGGTCTCGCTGGGCTTGGCTACTTTCCACTTGGGCTCGCTGGATATGCTACTAATTGATGAGCATGTAAAAAGAATAAATATTGCAATTAGTGGGATTAGAACCCAAGACTTCTTGTTTAGAAAGCATGCACACAACCACTAGACCAAGAGCCCTTTTTGTATTAATTCTTTGCATTTAATTCTTTTTAACCCTCTTTTCTTTGATCCAAATTTTAGTCATTATCTTCAAAAATATTCTTCGTTCGAGCTCCGTTTAATCTTTCAATATATTTCTTCTCTTCCTCGATGCTCCAAATAAAATAACCACTTGACTCGATATTCCGTGCTCTTTCCAATGGTGTGCTTGGAGAATTTTTATGACTTCTTTTGAACTTCGAAAAACATGGAAACATCGTCGAAACTCATCCGAAAAATCACCGTTTTGCTTTGTTTTCAAACCCTTGTACCTGCAAGACATAATAACACATATCCAACATATTTGTAATATAATTTGACATATTTAATGGTTATTAGTCCGATTTAGCATATTTTTAGCTATAAAATAATGTGTGTTTTAGCACACATCAGAATACCCCACACTAAAACCATTGCTGGTCCCACACGCAATGTTAATTAAACACGTAGTGAAAGAAAATCTTTTAAAACCCCTTAACTAATAATCCCTCACATCAAACAAGAACAGAAAGATGTTCATCAATGGGTACAAAAAGTCTTTAGCTTTGAAAACGCCCCGTTTTAAACCATTTTATTTCATATATAGATATATCATTAAGCACATTCCTTTTTGTGTGACGGTTTGTTGAACTTTCATGTCAATCGATAACTCCCACATTTTTCAAAAGACATTTTTAGGATCACAGAGTAGGAAACACAACTCAGCGAGGGGTGACCATACGGATAGAATACATCGTCCCTGATTTTTCACAAGTCCCCAAACTAAGCGTAAAATCGAAATCATTGTTAAATATGATTTTAGATGCTAACACTACCCATGGAAGTTACTTGTGTAATTACCTTTTGCTCCCATTTTCCTATTTTCCTCTATTTATTTTATTTTTGTGAGAAAATGAATTTCTTCAAATTTCTCATTTCGATAAATTTTTAATCCGATAAAGATATGAAGCTAAGTCGATAATTAGTTATCAATCTTCCCTCGAAAATCATTGCATACAAGAATGAGGTCCACATCAAGGTCCTAATTTCACACGATTTAGGGAGAATATCCTTTTTATGGCGACCGAGACAACTCATCTACGAGTCCAGAGACAGAGGCTTTATTTAGACATCTCCCGGATTCAAAGTTTGACTTAACACTTATTTCAGCACATTTGCATTTTTGCAATTTAGGCCCTTGGTCTTTTCAACCACTAACTCAACGGGATTACCGTTTTATCCGAAGTCTTATTATGACTTTGGATTTTCCTCAACCTTTTTAGAAGTCCATGACAACGGGGTACCGTCGGACATAGAAAACTTTTATGGCTTTGGATTTTTCAACTTTAATACATTTGGGCTTTATTTCATGTTAATTTTGTGCCAAACTCCGAATCCTACGGCTTTTATACCAATAGAAACAATAGCGACAAACTATCGGGAATCAGTTGTCTATTACAGCAACACCACAGCACCTTGATGTGTACCCAACTCTCATGGGCAAGGATTCTCTAAAGAAGATAAAGAACTAACTATCGTCAAAAACTCATCATCTTTAATTATTTATTCACAGACATGGGGTGAAACAATTTTGTGGGAACAAAAGGCCATAAATACCTTCGATGGGCTCTAAAGAGAACCAACTACTCCACGCCTAGCATCTAAACTCATAAGTAACTCTATCATTTCTCGATCTCCGCAAATTTAAAATCCCAAATAATGAGATCCGCGGATGCTTAGCCGATAATTAAATTATCTATGGTTAAGGGAACTAGCTAGGGCTCAACACCGGTCAAGTCAATTCTATTCCTACTCTCACCCGAAAGTCAACAAGGTGTCAAAACGTATATTAATTTAGCAAATGCTTCGTCTAATGAAATCAAGTTATGCATATTTAAAGTCACTCAGGGAAACTTGCAAATCCTTGGCCTTGTGAGCTAGAATTCGCTTTTTATAGCTTCTTGTCTAAGAGACTAGCAAACTTTTCAATCAAAAAGACTAGCAAAAGCTTCAAATATTTTTGATTTTTATTTTATTTTTTTTTGGAATAAAACGGTTAAAAACGGGGTTGCATGGGGACCACACAAAAGCAGGAAAAGTCATATTTCGATAGAAATCCACCCCACACTTAAAACTTAACATTGTCCTCAATGTTTAAATATTACGGGTGTTAACCCCACACTTAGAATTGAAAAAGGCGAATGTTTTAAAAATTTCTAAGTGTGAAAGGTGAAAAGTCATTTTTAATTATGACAATGGGTTATCCCAAGATATAACATATAAATGATCAGATACTGAGTGTTGGAGGGTTTGAAAATAAGCACGGAGTTCTTCTCGATCATAGGGATTCTTCAAGCAAAATGGGAACCTGCAAACACACAAGGAAAGAAACACAACCCCACACTAATCTACAACACACTTATTAGAAGAAAAATAAAGATAGATAGATAGATAGATAACACGGGTTGCCTCCCGAGAAGCGCTTGTGTTTTTGTTAACCGAGTCGCTAGCTTGACTCGACCCCGAATTCATTTGTCCTTGGGGGAGCAAGTGTGGAATTCATCAATCATGGAAATTCCAGGATCAAAAATTGTATCCTCATTCCCGAAGGAGTGAAGGATAGGAGAAGTCACATTATATGTGAGGAAGGGAAGAAAAGTTCTGATGATATACGTTTCAAACACAAATGACTCCATAGGAAGAAGGAGTTCATATTTGGATAGAGAATTTTGAAAAACATTTTGATCATATTTTAAAAACTCATTTTCTCTTCCAACGAGTATCCCTGGTTTAAAAATTTTGTCTTCACAAGATGTCTCAATGGGATACTCGAAAGATAACTCATCGGTAAGGGTAGAATCATCATCACATGACGGAGGAGATGAGTCAGAGTACAGAGGTGGGACAAGTGGTGTACTCTGAGAGCTAGCAATTTCCACCACTTCCGTTATGGTCTCTGTATCGGACTCAGACATTTCATCAAAAGAGGATTTACTCCGCAAAAAGTATAGTCATCGTTAAATTCAAAGAGTGGATTTGAGAAAATCCGAAGTAACCTCGAAATGTTAAGAGAGTCATCACGAAAAGGCAATCATACTCATCGTCGGATATATCCTCGGACTCACTTGGGATTGGGACAAGGTCCTCAACACTAGAAAATTCCGTTTTCGAAATAGTGCTGAGATGCTCGTCCCCCATTATGAGAGAGTCCTCGGGATCCTCGTTGGGTAAGACGGATGTGATTGCAATAGACTGAGGGAGTTGAGAGATAACATCGTTCAATGGAATAGCACTCTCCTCTTCATAATCGCCGTCGTTACCAATCAAGTGCATCTCGCGAAGGCTAGCTTTTAGTTCTTCGAATAGTAATTCTTCCATAGTTTTATCGCGAGACGCCATAAGAATTAAAAACGAGAGGGTTGAGAAGATAGAATTATCGTTTTAGAGGATAAAGAAGATTATTTTTAATTTTTGAAAAATAAGAAAAATATTTTTGGATTTTTTTTAAAAGATAGAAAAAGGAAAATATTTTTGGGTTTTTGAATTTTTCAAATTTTTTTGTGATTTTTCTTTTAAAACTACGAAAGTTAACTTTCAAAAGAAAGGATCTTCAAGGCACTAACTCGAAACAAAATGCAAAAAACGTAACATATCTCCCCGGCAACGGCGCCAAAAACTGGTTCGTTATTTTAGCGAAGGGCAGTTTTAAATTTGTATTCCCGATTAAGATTTAACAATCATTTGAGGACAAATGACAATCAACCTTCCGGAGTCGTATTCCACGGCGAGATATGAATTGAGATTTGCGTTATTGTCTTTTGTTTGATGCTTGATTATCGAATATTTGGTTTTTGATTTTATAAAAGATTTTAAAAACTATTTTATGCTAATTAAAATTAAATAACAACTAATGACGAAATAAAATTAAGCTAAGAATATGATAGTAAAAGCTATGCTTGTCAAGTGAGGTGAAAAGGTAAATAAGTGTGAACAATCTATTAAGCTCTTGTAATTAATACCCGTCGAAATAAAATTATCTTCTCACAACATTGGCTTATATTGAAAACAATCATTTTTCTCTTGGTAATAATCACTAGATTTAAGTAATCAATAATTCCAACGGCTTTTGCCCGTTAAAACGATCAACTAATTATATCCAAAAATAATCCGGAAACTATTAATCAATAATCTTCGATACCTGTTTAAAAAACTATTTTCTCACAACGTTGGTTTATTTTGAAAACAATTCTTTATCTAGGTAAAATTACTAGATTTCATTAATTACCCTAACGGCTTTTGCCCGTCAAAACAACAAATTTCAATCCAAGTAACCGAATATTATTAATCAACAATTTCTAAGTTTTCCACACTCAAATCCCATATCACTACTCACTTAACAAGCATATAAGAATTTACTCAATAAGCATAACTACTAAACCAACAATAATAACATCAACAATAATAAACATTTTATTAACTAAAATATAAAAGCTAAACGAGAAAGGCAAGAAATTAGAACCCGATCTAATGAGACGAGAATAATAAACCACCCGATTTTATAAACTTGACAAATTGTAAAGTTTACTTCTTTTTAAGTATTAATATAACCAAATAATCAATAAAGTTTGTGACTTTATTAACTATTTAGCTTATTAAGACTAAAAAGCTATAAACTTTATAAATAAGCTAGCTTATAAAACCCATAAGCTCCACGCCTAAGGAATGAATGAAAGCAAGCTTAAAAATCACAACTTTATTAAGATTAAGCAATATTATGAACCAACTAAGCTATGAAAAAGCTTATTGGTTATGAAAAACTAAGAAAGATTAAAACTTTTTAAGCTCAAAATGCTAGATCTAGAATAATAAGCTAATGAAAAACTTTTTAGAAAAGAAAAACTAATAAAAATCAAATCTTTTTGGTTTTTTATAAAGTATTTAGTAAAATAAAGAGTAGATCTAAGATTATAAAAGGTTTTAAAGCAAAGTAGAAAAAGAGTGCTTAATAAATAAGCTAGATCTAAATAAGCCACAAAAAGCTAATAAGCTATTATGACTTATTAGATAAGATAAGAATAAGAAAAAGAAAATAGTAGAAGAAAAAGAAGAATAAGCTAAGTGATAAGCATTAAATTCATTGATAAATAAAATAGTCTTACAAAAGCACTTGAAATAAGCTAGAAATTACAATAAGCTACAAAAAAATAAATCTACTCCTACTAAAATAAAAAATAAAGAAACTGTGTGTGTGAATTAATGTGTCGGTCAGATATTTATAGCCTCATGATTTGCTTTCTCGATCCTTCCGTCCAATCCTTCCTCGTATTCCTTTTTCTTGCTTGGCACGTGGGAGCTACTTGAATTGCAGAATATATCAATTGTAATTTGATTTGGCTTGGATACTTGGACTGACGCTGGGCCTCAAGAGATGGACAGATTTGATACAAAAGTTGGGTCTCGCTGGGCTTGGCTACTTTCCACTTGGGCTCGCTGCTAATTGATGAGCATGTAAAAAGAAGACAAAATTACACGGTTGGTCCTTGTGGTTTGCTCGTATTACAAGTTTGGTCCCTAAGTCGTTTTAATTACACCAGAAATACCTATTTTTGAAACTTTGCACTCATTTAGTCCCTATTTTGGATGGCCGTTAGTGCAGTCCGTTAAGTATTTTGCATGGTTAGTCCTTTGTTAATAAATTTTGCACCGTTAGTCCTTATTTTTTAAAATATAGTTTTCCCCGGTTAGTCCATCCGTTAATAATAGTTCTCGACCGTTTTTATCCGTTTTTGTCTGTTTTTTATCCGTTTTCGACCGTTTTTATCCGTTTTCGTCCGAAACAATAAAAAGCATAACCAAGGCCACACCATCTGGTTCCAAGGTTTCATCCGAAACGAAAACAAACTAACAACAACAAGAATAACGGTACCAAGAATAGCATCAAATTAACACAACCAAGGCCACACCATGAGCTCAAGCTCATGGCTAAGCGCTCGACACGCACACACGACCCAAGAACCGGACACCAAAATATGTATAGCCACGTTTTTGTTATCAAAACTTGTTTTTCCCATGTGTTCTAGCCTAACCCGAACCAAGAGTGAGTCAACTCGTGACTCGGTGACACGAGTTAAAATAACGTCGAGTCACAACGCGTGTGACTCGTCCCTACCTTTCTTCTTCGCGTATCAAAGAGATGGTGGTGCTAGGGTGCGTAAAAGGTATCGCGTAGGGTAGAGGAAACGGGTGAGGGGATGAGTTTGGGCACGTGGTGTGGTGGATCGGAAGAGGAGGTGTAAGGGGTTGTTTTGGTGTAGGCTATGAGAGTGGTGGCGGTGTGGCGGCGGTGGGTGGATATTCCAGCTAAGGTTGAGAGGAGAGGGAGAGAGAGTTTGGTGGTGATGGTGATATGTGTGTGTTTGTATGTGAGATAAAAAAATCACATGGACCATTTAATAATTTACTCTTTAAAATAAAATAAATCAATAAAATATGAGAAATGCTACACCCACATAAAAATAAACGGGCGAAAACGTAAAAAAAATGGGACGAAAACGGATAAAAACGGTCGAAAACGGATAATAAACAGACAAAAACGAATAAAAACGGACGAAAACATATAAAAACAGACGAAAAGGGATAAAAACGTAAAAAACGGACGAAATTTGAATTTTTTTTATTCAAATTTTTTTTTTGAAATTTGAATTTTTTTTATTTTTTTTCAATTTTTTTTCGGAAACATTTTTTTATTTTATTTTTTCAAATTTGAAAATTTAAGAAAAATGTTTGAAAAACGGATAAAAACGGATGAAAACCGATAAAAACGTAAGAAAAACGGATAAAATGTAAGAAAAACGGACAAAAACTATAAAAAACGAAAGAAAACGGACGAAAAACGTAAAAAAACGGGGGGAAACGGATAAAAAACGAACGAAAATGGACAAAAACGTAAAAAATCGGGCGATATCTATTATTAACGGAGGGACTAACTGTGGAAAACTATATTTTAGAAAATAAGGACTAACGGTGCAAAATTTATTAACAAAGGACTAACCATGCAAAATACTTAACGGACTGCACTAACGGCCATCCAAAATAGGGACTAAATGAGTGCAAAGTTTTAAAAATAGGTATTTCTGGTGTAATTAAAACGACTTAGGGACCAAACTTGTAATACGAGCAAACCACAGGGACCAACCGTGTAATTTTGTCTAAAAAGAATAAATATTGCCATTAGTGGGATTAGAACCCAAGACTTCTTGTTTAGAAAGCATGCACACAACCACTAGACCAAGAGCCCTTTTTGTGTTAATTCTTTGCATTTAATTCTTTTTAACCCTCTTTTCTTTGATCCAAATTTTAGTCATTATCTTCAAAAATATTCTTCGTTCGAGCTCCGTTTAATCTTTCAATATATTTCTTCTCTTCCTCGATGCTCCAAATAAAATAACCACTTGACTCGATATTCCGTGCTCTTTCCAATGGTGTGCTTGGAGAATTTTTATGACTTCTTTTGAACTTCGAAAAACATGGAAACATCGTCGAAACTCATCCGAAAATCACCGTTTTTGCTTTGTTTTCAAACCCTTGTACCTGCAAGACATAATAACACATATCCAACATATTTGTAATATAATTTGACATATTTAATGGTTATTAGTCCGATTTAGCATATTTTTAGCTATAAAATAATGTGTGTTTTAGCACACATCAGCTACCAAGTCTGGTGTGGACGTTGGTACGCCGTTCGTCCTCCTCACTTCCTTCCGGATGATGTGAATTGGACGTCTCATCATCCTCAACTCTCTTCCCAATTCTGTTAAACACAGGGGGTCTGCGGCCGTCTCTACCGCGCTTCTCCTTCTGGCAGCGCGGTGGTGAGGTGTCGTATTCCGAGTCAAAGCTGAGTCGGGTTTGTAAGCTTCGGCTCGACCTCTTTCTAGCTTCCTCTTGCATGAGAGCTGTCAAGGTTTCATAATTTTGGGATACGAAATCCCTTGGTGTTAATTCCGGTGCGACCCCTTATAAAGCGAGAGCATTCGATTCTACCACTGTGTCCTTGTTTTTATCCGGTGCATCTGGTGCTTTTGTCAAGTCAGTCTTTAGCACCGACTGAACGGGAGTAGTAAGAACAGTGCGCAGTGGATCCACTGCGCTTGTGGTGTTTGTAGCGACCTGGGTTGTCCCCGAGCGCGGTTCCACCAGAGGGAAGACCAAGTCCTGGCCTAATCCCTTGTTTTTGGCAGTACTGGTTGTCCCAGGAGTCTGCTTGGAAGTTTGAACCGGTGTCGCGGCTTCTTTCCAGTAAGATCTGTTTGCGACCGCTGATTTCCATGCTTCGTCATTCTAGTATTGGTTCTTAGTGAATGGTCCCACGGATGGCGCCACTTGTTGATACAAAAGTTGGGCGTTCCTTGTTTAGGGCTCCGGCTCTCGTACCAATTGCTGATTGTAACTTGAGACCTGCGCACTAAGAGACAGAAAACACCGTTAGGCTTACCGTGGGATTGTCTCCCACGATTATCCTCCGGCGTGAGAGTAAGTAATCGGTTTAGGGTTAAAGGAGAGTTAGGGTTTGTCAATCGTACCTTTAACGAGGGATGTGATTCCCTTTATATATACACGGAGTCCTTGTTGGTTCCGTGTTCCTCAACCTTCGGCGTATCCCGCCTAAGTCGGTTGGGGAATGATTATCTCTTTGATTAAGAGATATCCAATATCTATTCCGTAAATAGATTTGGATTTGGGCCTTCGTGAGCCTAAACACTTATCAGCGTAGCCCAGTTCGTGCTGGGCTTATCAGTATTGGGCTTTGGGCGGGTTCGTGACCCGGATATAGACTATACGTCATCAGTAATACTCCACTTGTGTGTCAAAACCATAAGTGAGTTAAGTGTATTTTTTGTTAAAAACCATTGTTAATAAAAATCTAGTAAAAACATTAGATTATCATAAGTTGACCACAAACATCTCCTTTTATTAACTTGTCATTTCTATAGGTTCAACTATGACGCATGAATATGAGTTTGATTTTTCACTCACTAGCGTCTACACTCCGAACATCTCTCTCGAACCCAACACGCCTGGAAATCATGTCCGTGGATTCAATAATCTCGAAAACCGTCACTTCCACGAAGGACGTATTGTAGACACCTCTCTACAATTCGAAGAAGGTATCAATACCTCCTTCCGAGCCATAGGACTATAATGTCTTCTTGAAATCAACGAGAAGATATGTCCAAGGTTCATAATGGAATTCTTCCGTCAAGTCGAACTCGTTCGTAACGAGGATCGCTCTCTAGCTCTTTGGTTTTATATCAAAAACCAAAAGTTCGCTCTAACCCTTGGGCATTTTGCTCACATCCTCCGGATTCCAAATCATGGACAATGTGCCTTCACCGAAGATTGGTCTCTTGATTCTCTCTTCAACTTTCGTGAAGAAAATAGTCCATATTGTTCACACATACCCTCTCCGGAAGATTTAAATCGCATAATATGCAAACATCGACCATATTACTCCGATCCAAACATTATCTTTACAAGGGATATCCGAGAAGAGTACAAGCCTCTTGCACTCATCCTACGTGAAAATGTTTGGAGTCTTAGGGGAAATCGAGAAATCCTTCCCGCTTGTTGTGCTCACATGTTTTACTGTTTGCTAACACAACAACCATACAATCTCGCTTACTTCTTCGCAAGGTGAATTGCAAATCTTCAAGGCTCCAAGAATAAACTCATCCCTTATGGAATGTTCTTGACACGCCTCTATCATAATGTTATGCACTTCCATCCTCAATTTCAAAGTCCGTTGTACGTACTTGTGAACAAGATGATGGAACCGCTAAACATATCCCTCATGAAGACTTTCTTCATTCTTGATTCCACCAACACTCATCAATCACATAATGATCCTCCTAGCGAAAACACTCAAGGAAACTAATAGTATTCCAAAATAGGATCAAATCTCTTGTACTCGTGCTTTATCAATGTAATCCAATTTCTTTCATGAAATAAAACATTTTTACATTTGATATCTTAGTATTAGAAGTCTTTTTAGACTATCCTTGAGATATAATGCATTGTTAAGATCATTGCATACCTTTAGTAAAGGTCCTGCTGAGCAGATGGGCGGATCCCAAAGATTGTACTAGACGGATCCCTACTCTTAGGGAACCGTGGGATCCGGCAAACAGAAAATGCAATTGCAAGCATTGTATTTCAAACACATTCTTAGAACACCTCATACTAAGCTAAACATAGTGTATTAAGGCAAATTAAGTCCTTATCAAGATAGGTTAATCTTTCCTATTTATACATAACTCACCTAGGTCACACTCTAAAAACGCTTGTAGATCTACCATTCCGTTTTTTTTAATCCATTACTCTTCCGCTCTTAAACTCACACTTCATTTTCTACTTGATCCCTCACATCTAGTCTTAGAAATCTTTTGATTATGGCAAAATTGATCATAAATCATCCTCACCTCAAAATTGGTCAAAATTGATCAAAATCTAGTTTTCTCATCTCAAAGCTTTTAGGATATTTTTCAAAACACTATCCTAAGATACAACCTAATCTATAGGATCATTTTGCTTCAATTGACACTCTAAATCTATAGTGTCATCCTTGCTCATCCATTGGTACTCTTGAAAGTTCCAAATCCTTCAATAAATGACAATCATTAGCTACATCATTCATTACCTTCAAGTACTCAAGCATCCCTTCATTTAAAACACTTAGGAGGACTAAAACACTCAAGATGATATAGGTCTTAGATCTTAGAAACATCATTCCCACTCTTTCATAGCTGCTGAGAGCCGGATCCCGAGAATTAGCCTAGACGGATCCCTCTGAGGAGGGAACCGTGGGATCCGGATGACAGCTTAGGTCAAATCTTGCTAAAACAATCATTTCAACTCATCTTCCTAACTCAAACACTCCATCTCATCTTAAATGAGTTCCTAGAACAATGCAAACTCTGAAGTTGACTCTTGTGCATGTTAATCATCACATTCCAATGAATCCTAGTGGCTTAAGGCTTAAATGCACTTGCCAAATCTCTTAGTTTATAAACCACCTTGTTAGGACCTCCATAGTCATCACTCTCATCCTAACCTTCAGCTCTTGCAACCTCTTGAAATCATCCCATCATGAGGAAAACCCCAAGTAGTAACTTATCCACCAAAGAACCACCCATGAAAAGAGCTCGTGTTATACACGAAATTTCTTCAACCAAATCATCTCCCGTCAAGCCAACAAATGATAGAATTCTTCATCATCCAATCAAACCAATTCCTAAAAGGATAGTACCCACAAAACTACCTATGCCAAACAATATCATCTCCACTAAACCATCACCATTGGTTCCTAGAGCTATTTTATTTACATCCCCACTATCATCACCACACCTCTACAAGTTAGAGGACTTGCCTCCTAGGCCATCTCATCCGCTTCCGCCGACAACATTCTCCTCATTAGGAGGAATAATGGTTCAAAATCAAGGTGTTGAGTCAACACTTGCTCCGGCTTCCTTTTCGCCGTTTCCATCATATAATCCCATTTGGATTATGAGAAATCATCAAAGTCAAACACCCGACCATATGGAAGTTGACACTTCTCTACCACCACCATCATCTTTGGTTGAGTCATTCTCAAATGCACCTCCACCAATCCCTCCATCGTTTGAAGCTCCACAAGCCGCTTCACTTGATCCTTCGCATCAAGCCATTTCATTTCTTCCACTACCACTACCTAGCCGTGACAAAGATTGCTATCATTGTCAACATGTTGAAAGTTTGATACATGAAGTACGAGAAGACCAACGTTTCATGTTCTATCATCTCCTCGAACGTTTCGACGAGATCAAACCTAAACAAAACTTGAGCTAGAAGATTTTTAGTGGTGTCCTAGCATCAAGCGATAGTTGGTTTAGAAATTCCTAGTAATGTATTTTCTTATTTTCTTAGTTTTTAGAGTCATGTATATCATATCATAACTCTAGTTTTATTAAATGAAATTACATGCTACTTGCTATTTTTCTGAGAATATGATTACCTTGTATTCATATCTCATTTTTGTGATAACATTACTTGTTATATCACCCTTGCTGAAATTTAACAGCTAAAACGGATCCCTCATAATTGCTTAGACGCATCCCTACTAGGAGGGAACCGCGGGATCCGTGAGACAGAAAGCTTTCTTTCTACTAACTTGAATCACATTTGCAGGAAATTGTGAATTATACTTGATTTCTAACCTTTGTTTTGTAGTTATTCAATTTACATATGAAGACTTTGACACCCTAAAGCTAGGGGAGCTTTATGTCAAAGCAATACATTGCAAATTACTTGCAATACTAGGTTTACATTTCGTGACATCCCTTTGAAAAAATTGCAATCATCAAGGGGGAGCACATTCGTCTCGAGATCGATATCTTTTGCAAACTTATTTGCAAACAAACTAGATTAGTATTACTTTCTTGACGCCCTTACTTAGGGATGGACTCGTCAAGGGGAGTAAAGACGAGATCCTTTCCCGTTATTTGCTCTCTATCTCTTTTTACTTTTTCTTTCACATGTTTTTCTTAAAAACAATGTGTTGCCTTCCTTCAAACACTTTTGTTTCGACAAAAAGGGGGAGAAGAAAGTAAAACTATAAATTCAAACTTTTACGAATTTTAGCTTTTCCTTAAAATAATTTTATATTTTGTCATCAACAAAAAGGGGGAGATTGTTAATACAAATGAGCCGTAAAAACGTTTATTTATATTTTACGATCTTCTAATGTTTTGTCGATAACAAACGTAAAATCATATTAACGAAACAAATAAAATATGTAAATGGTTTGAACTAATAGTTTCTAACATATTCACATTTTCACATAAAACACTAAAACAAGTATAAGTGATTTTATGATTTAGTAATACATATGTACAACAACTAGTGTTTACATATTTGGATAAAATATACACATAACTAGTATGTAGTATATTGGGTAACATAAATGGGTAAAAATATGTATACACTAAAATGGGTAAAAACAAGTATATACTAAAATGGGTAAAAACAAGTATATACTAAAATGGGTAAAAACAATTGTATACTAAATAGGTAAAAACTAGCTAATGGTTTTGACCCATAACCCATGGTTTTATTTATACCACTTAAACAAGTTCATTGTATCCTTAAGATACATTGTATCTAGAAAGAAAACCATGGATCAACCCATAACCCATGACCCATAACCAAAAATACCCATGGGCAAAGAGGAGCGTACCACGGATCCCTAGCTTTGTGCTAGCCGGATCCCTTGTGGTAGGGATCCGTGGGATCCGGGGAACAGTAGGATTTTTCCTCTATAAATAGTGAGCCATTTCTTCATTATTTCTGATCCCTTTCAATCCCTTTCTAACACACCTTCCCCCCTAAGTTAAATCTCACTAACCTTAGATCCAAGAGATCTATGTTTGTAGTTTTGTTTTTGTGTGATCTTTTAGGTTCCTCTTAAAGGCAAGATCACTACCTTTGAAGTCGAGCAAGCTCAAGTCCATGAGTTGCCATGATTCTTCATCATCAAGGCTACTGAAGTCTTCTTGTTGATGATTCCTTTCTTTCTTCAAAGAAGTGTAGTGTTGAAGACATTAGTGAAAGATGTCTCAAGTGTCAAGACGAAGATATTAGTGAAGGGTATCTATCGTCTATAGGATAAGCACTTGTGGTAGGTGCTTAGAAGTCAAGACAAAGAAGCATTAGTGAAAGGTGCTTAGAAGTCAAGAAAAAGAAGCATTAGTGAAAGGTGCTTAGAAGTGAAGACACAAGACATTAGTGAAAGGTGTCTTGTAGATCTAGTCAAAGGCATTAGTGAAAGGTGCCTTAGATGTACATTCGATTTGGTGTGTTTCGATGTACATGATAGACTAGTATTAGATCCAAGGATATTGATATCCTTGATGATGTTGTAAAGGAGTAGATCTCCTTTGGGATTAGTCGTTGGTGTAGTGTGGTAGTAGTTCCTCCATTGCAATGGAACTAGGTGCTTAGCCTAGTACCTAATAAAGGGTAGGCGACGTTGTGAAGGTGTAGTTCACCTTGGAGTGAAAGAACTAGGTACTTAGCCTAGTACCTTATAAAGTGTAGGCGACGTTGTGTAGGTGTGGTTCACCTTGGAGTGAAAGAACCCGGTGGTTAGCCTAGTACCAGAAAAAGAGTAGGCGACGTTGTGAAGGCTTCTCCGCCATAAGGAGATTGGTGTAGTGATTACGAACTCTCGAGTAGGTGACTCGGGGAGTGGAGTAGGGCAAGGAAGGTGTCCTTGTAGCCGAACCACTATAAATACTCTTGTTGTGGTTTTGTGCTTCTTACTCTTATCTTTTCATTACTTACCTTTATATGCTTGTTTATCAACATCCAACACACACATCCAAATAGATTGACATAAGTCGATCTAAATAGATTAAAAGGAAGTTTTAATTGGCAAAACTATTCAACCCCCCCTTCTAGTTTTCCACACACTTATAAACTTGGATCCGCACCGGATACAAGAATGGCCAAAAAGTCGTAGCCTCCAATGGGGAACGAAACGTCTCACGCTTGATTGATGGGAAAACACTCTATAGATGAAAATTAACAAGTAAAATAGTTTAACGATGTTTAAAAAGGGTGTTTGTTTCGGATTATATTGCCGGCTTGTGGTTATTAGGATTGGGCTTATGTTTGATAAGCTTACTCCATTGTGGCTTATTTTGAAACTTTTCGGCTTATATAAATTCATTATGTCATAATAAACTTACATAAGCCGGAAAGTATCAAAATAAACTATACAAAGTGAGCTTATGAAACATAAGTACAAAACCAAATAAAATATAAGCCGCATAAGTCGAAATAAACACCCGGTAAATATAAAAACGTAGGGGATTGTGCACGTGTTGATACAAATTTTTAATTATTATTTTTTATCGGTTTTTCATTGGACTCATTCTTAGGCTGCCTCCAGTAAGGGGACTCAACCCCCCATATTTTTCCTGCCACGTCAGCTTTCTCTCTCCAGCGATCTTCAGGAGATTGAGTGCCCCAGTAAGGACCATGATCAATTATTTTTTTTTTAATATACGGTTGTATATTAAATGCTTGTTTCTTAGTCGATCTCATGGACGACCAACAAGCCTCAAAAATCACCCACGATCGATTCCCCACACAAGGGAGATCGATTGGGAATCGATCCTTTAAGTCGATCGATGTGCTCTACTGCATCCAGCCTCATATTTATCAACTTACTTGACCCTTTAGACGTAAAAGTCAAGTAAAATCGACTCATTTGTTTAGCAATAAATTGAATTGTCACATTTATACTTCAAAACAAAAAATGTCCATTTCAATTGAACAAATTTGCAATAGATAATTGAATTTACCTAAAAGTAAAAAATCTTTCGTCAATGACGAGAAGAAGAGGTTGCTTGTCTTTAGGTCTTATATATGCCGCTAAATTTGAGACCCGTGACTTTATTGACCATGGCCATTATGCTCCTAATCAAGGCCATCCCTAAATTTTATAAATTTTTAAATGCTCCGGATGAAATTATATAATGAGATTTTTCGAGAGGTAATATTATATATAAAAAGTCACCGTTTATTAGATATAATGCAATTATTTATCTAAACGTTCAATATATTACTTATTTAAGATATTTTCCAATCTAAATACCTTTTTGTTCGTATAAAACATATGTAAACATGCATATAATTGTCAACGAGACAAATTTTGAGACCCATAAACATTTTGAGGGCCCTGAGTGTAGTAATTTTCAAATGCTTACTCTTATTTTGGTTCTTACCAAGGGACAAATCCCCACCATCCATCTAGTTTGATCTAGTGGTGATTTAGGAAATGATGGTGATGATGGTGAATGAAATACTACCCTCTTTCGTATTGTCTCGCGACGTTTCAGAGGTAAAGCTAGAGTATGCACTATTGAACGACTAATAGTGGTATGAGTAGCTCATGGTAGTGGTAGTACATGAGTAGCAAGTGATCTAAGAATGAGGGTAAGAGAATTTACTCTCTTCCTTGCCGTAAACATCCTAATTGATCCATTAGGACTAAGCCTATAAGTCCTATCAAATGGTATAATCTGTCCCGACAGAATGATAGAAACTGCCCTGATCCTACGGTGAATCAATGGTGATCGTGGTGGTGTAGGTGCAACTTCGCCCTCCTCAAAAGGTTCAGTCTCCACATCGGATAATATGTGTGGTGAGTTTGGTGTAGAGCCAACTGATGTTAAAACTGTGATATGGAATGACAAGGCATTCTCCATGTCAAAGTCTGATATGAGTATGATGGGATGGGTATCTGAAGGCATTAATGTGACAATTGATTTGAAATGAAAGTAAATAACTCGCAAAATGTGCGTATGAAACCGCATGTATATTGACTATGCACTTATGATGAAATGATGAGATGCTATGATGATGTAGTTATAGTCTAGGGTTAATGATACAACCAAGTTCTCTATAACTCTTGCTCTGATGCCAATCTGTCACACCCCCAAATTACCTGTTTTGCAGCGGAATGGAATTCCTGGGGGATGACTGTCATGTGCTTAGCAACCCGGATGGAGGAGTCACCCTCAATATATCTATTCACTCACCCTCGCTTCTTCCGGAATTAACGGTTCATGATTATGAAATGGGGACATTCAATTGGCAATGAGGTAACTTAAGCAATGTAAATGAATTTGAATATACTTGGGCTGGTAATAAAATGATGTGCAATGTATTCTCCCCCGTAGGTTTGAAATAATGTATAAACTTGAATAAATCGGGGATATGAAAACTCACTTGGTACAATGATGCGATGGCAAAAGTGGATACACTGAAATGAGGCGCAATCTCTAACCGTGACCTATTATGAATGATATGTTTTATAATAAGTTATGATGTAATGTTATGCATGCAACTCGTATGATATCTATACCACCTGTGAATTTTTGAAAACAAAGTTTATCGCCGAAAAATAAGTTTATAACGTATTGTCAAGTTATAAATTACTTTACAAGTATTTTCGTTGAAATGATATCCTACGATAATCATTTAGTGATTTATTAAGAAATCATAGTTTTTCGTCGCAAGATGATATAATTTGACAATTCATGAAAGTGACTAAATGGCCTCGAAAAGCTAGTCGTAAAATAGTGAATATCGAGTGTTAGGAAACAATCTCAATAGTTTTGGAAAGCTTGTAGCATTATCTCAAAGTCTTAGCTTTTGAATTTTCATCATAGAGGTCTCGATCATGGAGAAAAACATAGGTAAAGTAGGGTACTTGTACAAAAAATATTGTTTAAGGGTAGTTTTCGGCAAAGTTTGAGTGACCGTACTTTATTCGTTACAACTCCGTTTGACGAACGGTTGAACATTTTGGAAAATAGGCTAGGTGAGCTTACTTTTACTAGAAGACATCGTTTTCTAAAAAGTATTTTAACAATGTTAAAAACGACTCCCAACATGGTCCTTAGTGGCAACTAGTTTTTGTCTAATAGGAAAAATATACAAATGTTATATACTTGTAATAAAAGTTACGATAACCTTGTTTAAAATATGAATAACTTAGTCGTTATAAGACCGTTTTCTACGTTTTATATGTCCTTAGCTTCGTGTTAAAGTATACTAATATATTTTTGATAAATCGACTCATTTAGATAACGCTTAAGACTCATTTTTAACCCTTAAAAATCTGGACAGCATGCTGAATTTTCCAGAAAATATAGTTTTCGTCGTTAAACTTGAAAATAGCATAACTTCTTCGTTATAAATCCGTTTTAACCCTTTCAAGCGACCACGTTTTCGTTTTAAAGTATATTTTCTGAATATCTAGCCCAAAATATTTTACAAACTGTCGAAATTTCCAGATTTCACAAAAACCAACAGACCATTATTTAATGTTGTCGAAATTGATTTTTCTCGCGTAATACTTGTTTCAATCACTTCAAATCAACACCAAATCTATTCTAAACCTACCATACACCTTCTTAGGGTGTCATGGGTTCCCAAACATCATCAAAAATGATATGTTTCAAGGGATTAATTATATGATGATATATACTAATTATAAGTACTAAAAACATTAAAAGTGGTATAGATACTCATATAACTTGCATGTTTTCTTGCAAAAATGATGAAATAACATAAATATGAATATGAAAGAGTTATGAATATCATGAAATGCTTACTAGTAAAGTGATGAGGTTATAGAACAAGGTTTTTCCTAATAACCCTAGGTTTTTATTGCAAAACCTTAATTAAGAGTATGCTAGTGTTAATAATTTAGCTTGTTCTTGAAAAATTCTTGGCTTCCTTCTTGGTATTCTCTTTGGCCGGTTATGGTGTATCAAGTAGAGAGTGATATATTTTTTTTTCACCAAAAGATATATGCTTGTATGTGTATAAACTTGTATATAATTAAAAATATCACAAGTATAGGTCTATGTGTATTAGCTAGTTGAGATATTTTTACATCAAAAGTGGTGAGTCATGTAATTTGGTCGACAAAGGGGTAAAAGAAAAAGGGGTAGTGAAGTTTTAATGTATTAATGTAATATAGTGTAAGTAATTTAGATAAGTTGTATGTATAATTAAGTATTTAGGGTAGCGTTAGCTATAAATAAATTTTAACGGAACAAAATAAAATATATCGATGTCATAAAAATTATAAAAATAGATTTCTTACAAAGATTTAGTGAAATAATAATTATCGAGTAGTACTTACGAAAACCGTCGTAATTATATAAATATAACAATTTATATACAAAATAAATTTAAAACACCGGGTAAACTAATATTATAATTTTTATAATCTTAAAATGAGTATAAAAATATATCTGGACAATTTTTGGAAGTGTCGGATTAATTATACAAAAGAAATGATTACACGATAGCGTTTATTTAAAAGGAAATTATACGTTTAATGAAAAATGCAAAACCATGCATAACTAATATGATGATGATGTTACTAATGATATGTAGACTAATCCTAATCTATATGAAATGTCCTCAATGATTGTTCATGAATTCGCAGCTAAACCGTTAAGGTTACGCGAATTTGATACTCGTAAACCTAGTTTACGACAAATGATGAATAGTGAAGCCTGAATAGTGATTTTCTCAGGGAATGAATAGTGTTTCGTGAATAGTAAAATTTTGAAATACGTTCTCAGAATATCAAAACGACTTCGAAAATGATGAATAGTAACCGATGAATAGTAAATTCCCCGAGATGAATAGTAAATTTGAGAAATGACCTGAAAGTACGAGTTGTCACATTTTTGTCCATTTTTTTTACGATTTCATACGTTTTTGTCCGTTTTTATCCGTTTTCTTTCATTTTCGTCCATTTTTCATACGTTTTCAGACGTGTTTTTACGCTTTCATACGTTTTCGTTTGTTTTCTTACGTTTTCGTCCATTTTCTTACGTTTTCGGCCATTTTCATCAATTTTCATACGTTTTTGTCTTTTTTTAGGTTTTCATGTATTTTCGTCCGTTTTTAGACGTTTTCGTATGTATTTTTATGTTTTCATGTATTTTCGTCCATTTTATACGTTTTCGTCCGTTTTCAGACGTTTTCATACGTTGTCATCCTTTTTTTTTACGTTTTGGCCCATTTTTAGACGTTTTCGTCTGTTTTCAGATGTTTTCATCCATTTTTATATGGTATCGTCCGTTTTCATACGTTTTCATCCATTTTTATATGTTTTTGTCTGTTTTCAGACGTTTTTGTCTATTTTTAGACTTTTTTTCCATTTTCATACGTATTTTTACGTTTTTTATTTGATTTTATACATTTTTGTCCGTTTTCAAACGTTTTCATTTTGATATTTGTAAGTGACACTTATTTATCTCTTGTGATATAAAACTATAAGGAAGATAAAAAGTATTACGTTCTTCATCATGTATGTGTTATCAGTTGTGAAACTCAATTAAGAATGTGATGGTTGTGTTTTTGAAAATATTTTGGAAGATTTTTGTGTTTTATGATATTATAAAATATTGGAAAAGTTGTTCAACTGAAAACAAGAGATGTTATGATAGTTTTGTTGGACTAGTGGTGGATTTTTCTATTTAATTGATACATTGTGCATGTTTTGATAGGTTTTATAGCGAGATTTAAAATATTTATAGTTGAATCAGCAAACTAAATAAGCTATGGTTGAAGATGGCACACATATTTATAAACAAACCGAGGAAGCTCAAACACCAGTGATATAACACGTGATATCATGTGTGATAACACCAGTGATATCAGCTGTGATATCATGTATGATATTACCGGTGATAGCATGTGTGATATCATAGTTTATATCACTTGTGATATCACTAGTGATATCATGTGATATCACAAGTGAGGTGATATCACTTGTGATATTATGTGTGATATCATAGGTGTTTGAGCTTACTCAGTTTGTTTATAAAGATGTGTGCTTTCTTCAACCGTAGCTTCTTTAGTTTGTTGATTCAACCATAGATATTTTTAAATGACGCTGTAAAACCTATCGAAACATGCACAATGTATCCATTAAATAGAAAAATTCACCACAAGTCTAACAAAAGTTTCATAACATCTCTTGTTTTCAGTTAAACACCTTTTCTAATATTTCATATTATCATAAAACACAAAAATCTTCTTAAATATTTTCAAAAATGTTAATACAAATAAACCGTAAAAACGTTTATTAATATTTTGCGATCTCTTTGTGTTTTGTTGATAACAAATATAATGTTATCTTAAGTATAATTATAAGGATACATGTTATTTTTGTTAAGCATTTACATATAGCCATTTAAATACAAAAATGTAATAATTAAGCATTTGTTGTAATAGTTTATTAGGATGGGTATAACCCATGGACCATAACCCATGAATCATAACCCATACCCAACTTGGCTAGATACAATGTATACTTAGATACATTGAATCTAAAAAAAACCCATGGACCAACCCATAACCCATGACCCATAACCAAAAAACCCATGGGCAAAGAGGAGCGGACCACGGATCACTAGGATTACACTAGCCGGAGCCCAAGTGGGAGGGATCCGTGGAACAGAGAAGAAATTTGCCTATAAATAGAGAGCCATTTCTTCATTCTAACTCACCCCTCTTCTTACTAAATCTCTCATACACTCTCATTCTATTCTAACATATAGATCACTTGATCTAGAGAGTTGTTCTTCTTTCTTTCTATTTGTGATCCTCATATAGGTCCTTCTCTAAGGCGAGATCACGAGCATTCTACAAGTCATCCAAGCAAGGGGTCCTTGATTGATTTGTCACTCCGCAAGATTTCTATAGCGAAGATCTTGTACTAGATATTTCACATATTTGTTGTGTAATAGTTGTGTTGGTTTGGTCCACCGTGCTACGGACTCGGTATTTAGCTTTGTACCGGAAAAAGGTTAAGCAACGTTGTGAAGGCTTCTCCGCCAAGTGAAGGAGTTTGTTGACATAGTGCTTGAACTCTCGAGTAGGTGACTCGGGGAGTGGAGTAGGGCAAGGAAGGTGACCTTGTAGCCGAACCACTATAAATTGGTTGTGTCTTTTCTATCCCTTAACTTTATTTATTTGCTTGTATTATCATTAGATCTATACGTTCTCAACATTCATACGATTTCACATAATATCGAATCTAAAGTTTTTGAAATCAACTTAAAATCGGCAAAACTATTCAACCCCCCCCCCCTTCTAGTTTTTCACAATTGGCATCAAGAGCTAAGTTTATAAAAGTTTTAAAATAAAATTGTATTTTAAAAACTTTTCGATCACTATGGGTTCTGAAAATTATAAGGAAGAGCAATCTATGCAACGACCACCACTACTTGAAACTAATGGTTTTATATATTGGAAAAATATATTCAAAACATATGTGAAGTCTAAAGATATTGATCTTTGGTACATTATTGTTGAAGGTGATTTTGAGGCTACCTCAAATGATGATAAAGGAAATTTAGTTCACATACCTCATGATAAACTAAACGATGAAATGAAGAAAAAGCTTTCTAAAAATAGTAAAGCAAAAATGGTTTTATATAATGCTTTACCGAAAAAGGAATTCGAAAGAATTTCTATGCTTAAAACCTCTAAAGAAATTTGGAATTCTTTAGTTGTAACTCATCAAGGCAACCAACAAGTTAAAAATAATAAAATTGATTTATTTGTTCAACAATATGAACAATTTTCAATATCGGATGAGGAAACTATAGATCATTCATTTGCTAACTTTAATACTATTATTACATCTTTACAAGCACTTGATGAATCCTTCTCTAGCCGTAACCATGTTAGGAGATATCTAAGGGCACTTCCATCGAAGTGGAGATCCAAGGTGACGGCAATCGAAGAGTCAAAAGATTTGACAATCCTCACCCTCGATGAACTCATAGGCAACCTAAAAGTCTACGAGCTTGTCCTTGCTAAAGATTCCGAAGCCTCAAAGGTGAAAGAGAAACACAAATCTCTTGCCCTTAAAGCTAAAAAGGCTTCGAGCGATGAGGAGAACTCATCGTCGAGTAGTGACGATGAAGAGTACGCTATGGCGGTAAGGGACTTTAAAAAGTTCTTTAGAAGAAAGGGTAGATACGTCAAACAACCGTATGATGATAAGAAAGGCTTTCGGAAAAGCAAAGAGGACGCGAAGCCAAAGGATGATCGTACTTGCTTTAAATGTGGGGACCCAAACCACTTTATTAGTAAGTGTCCCAAACGGGATGATCAAAAGGCGTTTGTAAGCGGCACATGGGGAATGAGTGACGAGGAGGACGAAGAAATTTGTCTCATGGCAAATGACGAGGTATGTCACGAATACTATAGTAGCTCATCACTTGATGACGACTCATTGCATAATGAATATGATAAACTATGCAATATTAGCTTAAAACTAGTTAACAAAAATAAACTTTTAAAGAGTCAAAATAAACGTTTAGATAAAGAAGTCATAGAATTAAAAGCAAAACTAAAACGTTTAGAGAAAGGTAAAATAGCAAGTGGTGAATGTGAACTTTTCGTTCAACTTCAAACACTAGTGGATCACTTAGATTCTAAAATTGCTAGAATGAGCACGAACACTTTAGATACAATACGCGATAGCGTTAAAACGGTAACAATCAAAAGGGTCTAGGTAGTCAACAACTTGATCCATCAACTAGTGAAAGTAAAGAAACAAAATTTGTTTAAGAACTAGAAAAACCAAACCATGTTGTGGCGGATCCTACGGATCCCCTAAAAAGGGAACCGGCTAGTGTACAAAAAGGGATCCGTGGATCTGCTGTAGCAAATAGTAGCAATAACGTAGCTTATTCATCTAGAACTGAGTTTGTCATAGTTAATAGGAAAAAACCAAGTCATGTCACTACTAGACAACCACCTCCAAAATATAATCCTACTTTTGCAAGAAACAAAGCTCCATCTCTTTCAAAACCTAACTCATTTAGGAGACCTAATAACGTTTTCCCGAAAAGAAACCATCAAATGGGATGGAATCAAAACATGCAAAACGGTTTTCCCTTTCAAAACTTTGCTCCATGGAATGCATACTCATCTTATCCATACATGTCTAACATGAATGGAATGTTTAACACTAATGGACCCATGAACAAATGGGGACACAACTTTTGAGTTTATTATTGTGTTAGGTGTGCTTAAAGGTCGACCTAGACCCCGATGAATGGGTCAAGGATAGCGGGTGCACGAGGCACATGACCGGCAATAGGGATCTATTCTCCACATATGAATCCATTAATGGAGGTAATGTGGTGTTTGGAAATAGCAAAAGTAGAATCATCGGTAAAGGTACTATTTCTAACAAATCTCTAGCCATTAACGATGTGTGTCACGTAGAAAACCTAAACTTTAACCTCTTAAGTATAGGACAAATATGTGATAAAAAGTGCAATGTACTTTTTACCGAAACCGGTAGTAAGATACTTAAAATGGCATAACCATAGGAAGAGGAATTAGGAAACATGGAGTCTATGTCATTAAAATCGGTAATGAACCTAAAGACAAACTATGTCTTACCTCTATGGATGATACTTCGACCTTATGGCATCGAAGATTGGGTCACGCCAACATGCGACTTCTTCAATCGCTATCATCCAAAGATCTAGTAAGAGATCTACCTAAGTTAAAATATGAATATCATTTTTGTGATGCTTGTAATGTAGGAAAACAAGCTCATTCGAGTCATAAAGCTAAAAATATGGTGTCCACAACTAGGTGTCTAGAATTACTACACATGGATTTATTTGGTCCATCCGCTATCCAAAGTTATGGAGGCAACTACTACACTTTGGTAATAGTGGATGACTACTCTAGGTATACATGGACAAAATTTTTAAAGAACAAAACGAAAACCTTTAACTATTTTGAAATATTAAGCAAAAAGATTCAAAGACAACTAGGAAGTCCCATAGTGTCTATTAGGACGGATCATGGTAGGGAATTCGATAATGAAGTGCAATTCGGAGCTTTTTGTGACGCTAATGGTATTACTCACAACTTCTCGGCTTCACGCACTCCACAATCGAATGGGGTAGTAGAAAGAAAGAATAGAACTCTACAAGAAATGAGTTGAACCATGCTTAATGAACAATCTATACCCTAAAAGTTTTGGTGTAATGCCGTTGATACTTCAACGTATATACTCAATCGAGTCTTAATTAGACCAATCTTAGGAAAAACTCCATATGAGTTACTTCGAGGCAAAAAGCCTACGTTAAATCACTTTAGAGTCTTTGGTAGTAAATGTTTTATTCTTAACACTAAAGATTACCTTACAAAATTTGATCCTAAATCAACCGAAGGTATCTTTTTAGGTTATTCGCCAAATAGCAAGGCTTACGTCATATTAAACAAAGAAACAATGAAGGTAGAAGAGTCATTAAATATAAAATTTGATGAAAGTCCACCCAAACCCTCTCCACCTCTTGTCGATGACGAGATTATAGAAAGTGAAGCTATAGTAATAAAGAAAAAGATAAGTGAAGAAGAAGAACCTCTAAGTGATGAAATAATAAACATTAAAGAGTCCAAAGATCACCCCGTAGATAAAGTCATAGGAAAACTAAACGAACGAACATTAAGGTCTCAAGTTCAAAACCAAAGTAGCTTGTTTTGTTTCGTTTCAACCTTAGAACCTAAGAATACACAAGAAGCCATAAAAGATGAAAGTTGGGTAATGGCTATGCAAGAAGAACTAAATCAATTTGTTTCTAATGATGTTTGGACACTTGTCCCTCCACCTAGTAATCAAACCATAATAGGAACCAAATGGGTTTATAAAACAAATTAGATGCAAACGGAGTAGTGTCTAGGAACAAGGCTAGACTCGTTGCTCAAGGGTATAACCAACAAGAGGGAATAGACTTTGATGAGACCTACGCGCCCGTGGCTAGATTAGAGTCTATAAGAATACTTCTTGCGTATGCTTGTGCTAATGATCTAAAGCTTTATCAAATGGATGTCAAAAGCGCTTTTCTAAATGGTTTCATAAATTAAGAAGTATATGTAGCTCAACCTCCGGGCTTCATTGATTTTGAATAACCCAAACATGTATATAAATTAAAGAAAGCCCTTTATGGTCTTAAACAAGCTCCAAAAGCTTGGTATGATAGACTCAAGTCATTTCTAGTTAAACACAACTACACCATGGGGTTAGTTGACAACACACTTTTACTAAGAAAAGAGAGTCACATATAATCTTAGTACAAATATATGTAGATGATATTATATTCGGATCCACTTGTCAAGACATGTGTGATGATTTCTCTAAAATCATGCATGACGAGTTCGAGATGAGTATGATGGGAGAACTTAGTTTCTTTCTTGGTCTACAAATAAAACAAGTAGAAGATGGTATCTTCTTCAATCAATCTAAATACATCAAGGAGATGTTAAAGAAATTCGGTCTAGAAGAGTCAAAACCAATTAGGACTCCAATGTCATCCGACACCAAACTCACAAAAGATGAAGACGGAGAATCCGTAGATAATACTAAATATCGTGGCATGATAGGTAACCTTCTCTACCTCACGGCAAGTAGGCCGGATATCATGTTTAGTGTTTGCTTATGTGCTAGGTTTCAAGAAGACCCTAAAACATCACACCTAGAAGCCGTAAAAGGATATTTAGATATATTAAGGGTACAACACAATTAGGATTATGGTATCCTAAGGGCACCGGAGTAGAAACAATTGTATATGCAGATTCTGACCATGCAGGTGATTACGTTGATAGAAAAAGTACAAGTGGGGTATGTACTTTTATGGGATGTTGTTTAACATCTTGGTTTTCTAAGAAACAAACGTCACTTGCAATATCAACAACCGAAGCCGAGTACGTCTCCGCGGGCAAAGCATGCCAACAAGCACTATGGATGAAACAAGCGTTAGTAGACTACGACATCCATCTAAGCGACATAGCCATCCTATGTGACAACAAAGGTGCCATCGACTTAAGCAAGAATCCGGTATTGCATTCTCGCACAAAGCATATAGAGATTCGTCATCACTTCCTAAGAGACAATGTTTAAAAGGGGAACATCTCTATTGAGAAGGTAGCATCCAAAGACAACATAGCCGACGTCCTCACCAAACCGTTGAAGTGGGAACAATTCAACCTACTTCGTCTTGGTCTTGGTCTAATGGAACAAACGTCGTAACTTATTTGACTCTACAAGGTATGTAAACACTAGCCTTCTTCTTTTTGAGTCTAGGATTTCTATTTCACACACAACTCACAAACAATACGGGAATTTTCAAAACCCAAGATGAGTTTTTCAACTTATAGTCTTCTTATTTTATTTCAAAGAAAACCTACTTTCACAATGTTTTCTAAAAAGATGATACCTTCCCGTATCAATTTCACAAAAGTAATTTCTCACGTCTAGGACAAATCGCTTTTTCATTGTTAATAAAAAGTAAAAAACATGTTTTCATTGCATCTCATGTCTTTTGAATGCTAAAGGGGACACATAACTAATATGTGTTTTTGGGGTACATCCATTTAAGCAACAATGAATTAGGAGCATTGATAACAAAAAATTACGTACTCATGTACTAAATATGTGTTTTCGGGTTATCTCAATAGGATGGTTTTATACTTCTAGTTTATTTTTTTACTTTTTTTTAGGAGTCGAGATAACTGAAACTCCAAATAGTTTGCATATAGGCACACACTAGGCAAAAATGTTTCCAAAAAAAAAATTTTGTGCTGCTCGAAACACTGACCCACGGATCCCGCCTTTATGGACGGATCCCTCAAAGGAAGGATCGTGGGATCCGTGTAACGAAGTGTTTTCAACTTCTATTTTTTCACTTTGGATGAAAAATCCACATTTGTTTCATTTTTTTTGGGAGTATGCTCTTTAATACTTGTGTTCTCATGATCACATGCCTTGAATTCATATCTAATCATTAGATTTTAATCCACATTTTGGGTCAAGCATTCATTACAATGCTTTGTTTTTCTATATATATAACTCCCAAAATGCTTGCATACTCCATCTCCTTCTCACAAACACACTTCATCATGTCATCCAAAAACCCTTTAGGAGAATCATCTAGTACAAACAATCATGATATCCAAACCTTTGTACTTTCACCATCCAAAATACCACAATCAAATGCTAGGATATCCGCACCGATTAGTATCCGATCTTGTTGTTTAGCAAAACCAACCTCAAATGGTTCATCCTCAACAAATAACTCACCACAAGATGCTTCCATTATAGCACCACCCTCATCACCAACAAGTACACCAACTTCATCACCACCTAAAATAACTCTTTTGGAACTCCTTAAGACTCCAACAAGATCTAACCAACCTAAAGAAAAAGAATTAGTCTTTTCAACACCCCCCACATCTCCAAATACTATATTTCAAGATCTTGAAACATCATCACCATTAGCTCCCATCACACTAAAAGAACATCTAGGTTCCTTTCCACCACCATTTACAAACATTCCGGATATTGATCCATATTTTCCTATTTTTCCACCACAACTTCCGCATAACTCAAATCAAAACAACCCGGAAAACTTCCGCACTAACTACCCACATCATTTACATTGTGAACATTGCCAATCCACTAGGGAAATTGCAATAGAAGTTAGGGAAGAAATGCGTTTCATACTCAACCTCATCCTTGATCGCATCAATACCATTACTCATCAAAACCTCCATCCATAACCTTATGCAAGCATGGAAGGAATCACTACTACCATTTTTTTTTCTTTTAATTATTATTTTTCTTTTGAAGTCATTTTCAAGAACAAATCTTGTTCTTATTTTTACATACTTGTAAGTG
The DNA here is from genome assembly GCA_910596185.1 of Chrysanthemum makinoi. Lineage (NCBI taxonomy): Eukaryota > Viridiplantae > Streptophyta > Magnoliopsida > Asterales > Asteraceae > Chrysanthemum > Chrysanthemum makinoi. Next base: position 356,896,517 of record OU343224.1, on the reverse strand, counting down.
GCATACACACCACTACAATTTGTTGTTTTATTACAAGGCCTTGTTTGCATACCTTGGCTCCCAATCTTGATTCTCGGCAACCACAAGATTATATAAGCATGTTACTAACCTTTCTTTTTGTAGGATTTTTATTTTTCTTCACTTGACGCCCCAAACAAGGGGGAGCTACCGTCAAGGGGGAGTTAGAAGTTTGTTTATTTCTTCCAAGGGTTAACTTTTGTTTCAACAAAAAGGGGGAGAATAAGTAAAACTTAGGGGCTTTCAAAACTTGCATCTATTCTTAAGTTTTACTCATCATAACATTATGTTTTGTCATCAACAAAAAGGGGGAGATTGTTAATACAAATAAACCGTAAAAACGTTTATTAATATTTTGCGATCTCTTTGTGTTTTGTTGATAACAAATATAATGTTATCTTAAGTATAATTATAAGGATACATGTTATTTTTGTTAAGCATTTACATATAGCCATTTAAATACAAAAATGTAATAATTAAGCATTTGTTGTAATAGTTTATTAGGATTGGTAAAAAACATAACCCATGGACCATAACCCATGGATCATAACCCATACCCAAGTTGGCTAGATACAATGTATACTTAGATACATTGAATCTAAAGAAAACCCATGGACCAACCCATAACCCATGACCCATAACCAAAAACCCATGGGCAAAGAGGAGCGGACCACGGATCCCTAGGATTACACTAGCCGGATCCCAAGTGGGAGGGATCTGTGGGATCCGTGGAACAGAGAAGAAATTTGCCTATAAATAGAGAGCCATTTCTTCATTCTAACTCACCCCTCTTCTTACTAAATCTCTCATACACTCTCATTCTCTTATAACATATAGATCACTTGATCTAGAGAGTTGTTCTTCTTTCTTTCTATTTGTGATCCTCATATAGGTCCTTCTCTAAGGCGAGATCACGAGCATTCTACAAGTCATCCAAGCAAGGGGTCCTTGATTGATTTGTCACTCCGCAAGATTTCTGTAGCGAAGATCTTGTACTAGATATTTCACATATTTGTTGTGTCTTTTCTATCCCTTAACTTTATTTATTTGCTTGCATTATCATTAGATCTATACGTTCTCAACATTCATACGATTTCACATAATATCGAATCTAAAGTTTTTGAAATCAACTTAAAATCGGCAAAACTATTCAACCCCCCCTTCTAGTTTTCCACAAAAAACACAAATAACAAAAATGAACATAATCATCACAGTAATATTATAAGTGATGTTTATTATCATTTCTTTCATATATATACTTGGTAAAATACTAAATTCTTATCACATTTGGTATGAATTTAATATTTCACATTCTTAGTTGAGTATCACAACTGATAACACATACATGATGAAGAGTGTAATACTCTTCATCTTTCTTACAGTGTTATATCACAATAGATAAATAAGTGTCACTTAAAAATATCAAAATGAATAAAAAGAAAGCAAACTATGAAAATAGAGACTTGACGTATTCTCAAAATAAACAAGTGTTGCATTAAATTAGCATTTTTTTGAACAAAATAAGAATTCACCTAAAGAGACTTTAACCCTTTTATTTCTACTAAGAGTATAATATCACAAGTGATAGATAACATTGGTTGCATTAAAAAAAATATGCGCTTGTCAATTGCGATGTAAGGCACAAAAACTATCTTGTAATTGAAAATTATAAAAATATAGAAAACACATAGGTGATAATATATAAAAATATACAGAGCAATGAAATATCTCAGGTGATATTAAAGGTTAAAAAAACATACTTGTTTGTTTATTAAATATCACAAGCGATATTAGACATTAACTTTCTTTTTAATAAAATATCACAATTGATATTAGACATGTAATATAATAAAGTTTAATAATAAGCATGAAAACGTATGAAAATAGACGAAAACGTATAAAAACTGCAAAAAAGCGAACGAAAACGTATGAAAATAGACAAAAACATATAAAAACAAATGAAAAGCGTATAAAAACGTATGAAAGTGGAAAAAAGCGTCTAAAAACGGACGAAAACGGACGAAAACGTATAAAAACGGATGAAAATGGACGAAAATGGACGAAAACGTATGAAAACGGACGAAAACGTCTGAAAACAGATGAAAGCGTCTAAAAATGGTCGAAAACATAAAAAAACAGACGAAAACGTAAAAAAACCTAAGAAAACGGACGAAAACGAACGAAAACATAGGAAAACGGACGAAAATGTAAGAAAACAGGCGAAAACGTAAGAAAACGGACGAAAACGGACAAAAACGTATGAAAACGGACGAAAACGTAAGAAAATGGACGAAAACGTAAGAAAACGGACAAAAACGTAAGAAAACAGAAGAAAACGTAAGAAAACAAACGAAAACGTAAGAAAACGAATGAAAACGTAAAAAAACAAACAAAAACGTATGAAAACGGACGAAAATGTAAGAAAACAGACGAAAACGGATGAAAACGTAAGAAAACGGACGAAAACGTATGAAAATGTAAGAAAACGGACGAAAACGTATGTAAATGGACGAAAACGTATAAAAACGAACAAAAACGGACAAAAACGTAGGAAAACGGACGAAAACGTAAGAAAACAGACGCAAACGTAAAAGACTGACGAAAACGGATGAAAACGTAACAAAACAGATGAAAACGTAAGAAAACAGATGAAAACGTAAGAAAACGGACGAAAACGTATGAAAACGGACGAAAACGGACGAAAACGTATGAAAACAGACGAAAACGTATGAAAACAGACGAAAACGTATAAAAAGTGGAAAAACGGACAAAAAACATAAGAAAACGTATGAAAACAGACGAAAACGAAAAAAATTGTGAAATTTAAACAAGTGATTAAAAAAAGACAATTATGAGAAAATAAATAAGAAAGATAAAAGGAAAAGAAAAAGACAAGAAAAAAAATGAGCTTAGGTTTTAACATATTAAATCTTAAGTTAATCATCACCATTAGATCAAACTAAATGAAAGATGGAGATTTATCCTTCAGTATGCAAGGATTTTTGAGTACGTAAAATAAAGTGTATCGCAAATGGAAGCATGCAACCATCTCCGTTATCTTACACATTAGCCTTACTTTTTAAAAATATATTTTTCGTTTGTTGGATTATCCTATGTGTCACTCTTATGATTATCCACGAGAATACCAATTAACTTGCTAGTTAAGTCTATATAAACTTCCCATGTTCTCTTATCCACAAAACCATCCACCAAAACCAAATAACACGCTCTTAGTCTATATAACTTGCTAGTTTGTTATCATATGTGTCACTTCATTCCATCAAAACCAAATAAAAAAAAAAAAATAAAAAAAAAAAAAATAAATAAACTCACCAATGGACAAACCAGCACTATTTTTAACCATTACAATCCTATGCATCTTAATTCTAACATCATACGCACTAATAGGTTGTCGTACCAAGATATAGGACATGAAAAACAACCAAGAAGTGCAAGAGCTAAGAAGGTATTGTGTCGAAGAAAATAACCGAAAAGTTGGATCGAATGGTTTAAAATTTGTGAAAGTTGTTAAGGCCGAGAATCAAGTGGTGTCCGGGACTAAATATTATTTGACAATTAAAGCCATAAGTTCGAAAGGTGGTAAGAATAGCTTCTTTGATGTTGAAATTGTGGTCCAACCATGGGTGCATTCTAAAGAGTTGCTTACTCTTCGACCCGGAAAAGGCTTGAAGTAGATTCACAAAAGGAGTTGAGCAAGTTTTTTAATGTGTGTTATGACTCACGGGCGTAGCCACAAATTTATTTATGAGGGGGCCAAAAGTTTTTAGAAGGACATGAACAAGTGCTAAAAAAAATCATAATATATAACTATGTAAAAATGTTGCAACAAATTTGTACATTTAGCGCTTTAGTTGCACACGACACTCATCCGCACCATTAAAATAATCTAAAAGCGAATCAAGTAGTATATTTGCTCCCAAAAAAAAATCAAGTATCGTATAGTATTTAATTTATATAAGAATTAATATGGGATGATTGGTTAAGTTGTATAACAATTATGATTCCTGATGGGCTAGTACAAGTATAACTATCATTTTTTGTGGTGGGCCAAAAAACAACACTATAAACACTTTACCATATTGGGCAAATATATATATACAGTTGTTAAAGATTTGTGGGTGGGCCATGGCCCGCTTTTGCCTCTACATGCCTACGCCATTGTTATGACTTATGACGGTTTTATTAATAAATTATGTGATCTAGCTGTATCACGAAAGATATTATTTATGTACGTTTTGTTTAATGACTGATATTGGTATAAAAGTAAGAAGTTCGAGTTTCTTATAAGCTTAAAGCTTAAGCTTGTTAGCGTGATTTTAGTTAAGCTTGGAAATACTTTCGGTTTTGTAGGTAGTTACATTTTGGTTACAACTTAATTTCTCAATGTTATATCTAACTTTTTGTTTGAAGCCCACCATCTAGAAAACAAAATACATTCATTCTGAAAGGATGCAGGGGACGTTTGGGTTTAGCTTATATTGGGTGCTTATTGGCTTATTTCACTTTTAAAAAGCAATAATCCCTTAAAACATATAAGCCCTAAAAATTGAGTTTAATTGCAAGACACATTTATGTTAGAGTTATTTTTTCCTTCTAGGTGTTTGAAGCATCTTAAGCTTTACGTAAAATTCTAATCCAAACACCCAATATGCAAGTTGTATGTAACATATAGGAGCAAAGCTTATAGAATTTATAATTACGTGACATTTTACTTTCTTTGAAATATCGAGTAAGGACATGTCTAGCTCTTGGTTGCTTCTCATTTTGGACCAAAATCGAATAAACCATGAGGAACAATTGGGTTTTGATTATCCCACATCGATCTGTGAAGTAAAGTAGCTAGAAGATCTTGAGTTTAAATAGGAAGGGAAGGATGCCATCATATATAGGCTACTTGATGTATTGAAAGGCCATTTTTCATTGATTCTTCGCTCATGTATCTATTACGTAAGCTTATTCATATGCGTGAAGAGCCTTTGAAAATTGGCTTTTTGGAATCTCATTTAGCTTCTAATATTATAACAAAGTTTTTTTAAGCTGTTGTTCTTAAGACATCACTTAAATCTAAAGCGTAGTCAAACTAACATATTGCGGGAGGTTGTGTGACCATGTCAAGACCACCATGTGAAATGAGCATTTACAGCAAATTCTTAATCTTTTTTAACACATGATGTTAGTCAGCAAACCCTGAATGTGCGTTATGATGTTCAATGAATGTTTCATCGTAACAATCTTAATCCTACTAGAGTCGACGTCCATCGAGAATGTACATCTTGTTTAACTAAGGCGAGTATAATCTTTGTTCAAGCTCAAGATCCAACTAAGCTAAGTGCATAATTACAAAACGCACTTGATGAACACAAAGGAGTATAGTCAGGTGTGGAAATGAGTATTGGATTTGTGACATTGCCCCACATTTGTTCACACTCAAAACAAATTTGATTAGACTGCAAACCAAACTCTAACTTTGAGCTAAGATAAACATAATGTTCAGTTTTAAAAAAATCATTTCATTCAAATATTAAGGTTTGGAGACCGTAAATAATTAGTATGTTTTTAGAGGTTAAATTTTATTGTTTTAACGAAATCATCATTATTAACTACTCTATAAGAATATTCGTAAACGATATATAACTCTAAATACTTAAAGTACATGTATCATCTATGCATTTTGTAATTCATGTTCATAATAAGCTCGTATACATGAAACATAAAACATAATAATATGGCTTAAATCTTGTCCCTTATCATTTTAATTATGTTAGTTACATGATTTACTTCTCATATGAGTTCTTTTTAATTCATTTTATGTTATTGTTATTACTATAAATGGTTTTTATAGTGATGAGCGACCAACTTTAGCTTATAGTTACATGTTATGTTATTTGAGTGATAGAAAAGAAGAGATATAGACTTGTGCCATAGATTCGATACCGTGTGATGATTAAATGCTTGGTTCTATCCTACAATGATCGATGAAAAGAAAAATGGCTATGTACATTGAAAATTAGAGTGATATAAAATTTAAATATAGATTGATGTGATGATTGGTGTTAGGTTTTATTTGACAAAGATTAGTAAAACGTTATCTTGTTATTCCCACATTGAAAAGCTTATAACATAGGTATTTAATATGAGAATATCCAAAACATCTTGAAAATTAACTACTTAATCTTAGTTATAAATCTCTTACATGTTTCTTCTTTCACCTATGCGGGATAAAGTCGCAAATCCAACACTCATTACTTCTTACTCACAAAAATATGTTAACAGTCACAACTCATTCCTTAAATGAAAACTATAACCAAACAATGGCCAAAACAACATATGTTAACCGTCACATCTTTTATGCGCATGATTTTCCTAGCAAATACGATACCGGGTGGTCGTACTAAGATAAAGGACGTGAAAATAACCCAGAAGTGCAAGAGCTAGGAAGGTATTGTGTCGAAGAAAATAATCGAAAAGTTGGGTAAAATGGTTTAAAGTTTGTGGAAGTTGTTAAGGCTGAGAGTCAAGTGGTGTCCGGGACTAAATATTATTTGAAAATTAAAGCGATAAGTTCGAAATGTGGTAAGAATAGCTTTTTTTTATGCTGAAATTGTGGTGAAATCATGGGTACATTCTAAAGAGTTGCTTTCTTTTCGACCGGAAAAGGGTTGAAGTAGCTTTACCAAAGTCTTCTGTTTTTTGGTTTCACAAGAACGTTTGCGCTGAAACAGTTGAGTATGTTTTTTAATATGTGTTATGTTGTTAATTGTGGAGATGTGACTAGTTACGGGTGCTATCAAGGTTTTATGAATGAATTATGTAATCTATATCATAAACTTATGATTTTTAGTAGATATTGAAGAGTATCTGGTTAGTTCATACTTTCAGGTTTAGGGGTTGTTACATTTGGATTTCATTTTTTATTTCCAAGTGTTTTATCTATATGTTCATTATAGCCCACTATCTATAGGTTACAGGAAAACCAAGCGATTTTTTTTTAAGGGCACCAAGGGAGTTTAAACGTAAGACTTATTTTTGGCTTATTTAAGTGAGATTTTCTTTTTCTAGCTGATTGAAACTTGTAATCCCTTACTAAAATGCTAATCCAAACACCCCATTATGCAAATTTGTGCAAATTGTAAGGAAGAGAGGAGCAAGCTTATATAGTTCGGAGAGACTATAAAAAAATAGTAAGTTTTTAGACGTTAAATTCTAGCTTTTCAACAAAATCATCATTGTAACTATGTGATATGTTAGTTTTTTTGAAATATCGAGCATGCTTCTCTATTGCTGTTGCCTCTTGGAAACAAAGGATATTATCCAAGTATTGTACCGATTAGTCAAATATTTTGCAAGTTAAACCAATACCTCACGCACGATCAAAATATACCCAAACTAAAAAAGAGTTAGTACTTGGCAATAGGGGTGTCCAACAAAACGGAAATCAAAATATGACCAAACTAAAACCAGAATTTTAACAATATTAGAACCAAGAATCAAACCAGGAAGTATCAGTTTCAATTTGTTCATTTTCAAAACAAATTTAAACAGAAATTAGACCGCAAACCAAACTCTAACTTTGAGCAAAAATAAACATAACGTTTAATTTAAACAATATCCTTTCATTCAGATATTAAGGCTGTTTAGCCTCAACCGAGCTAAATTTGTTTTTTGGGAGACTGTAATTAGTAAGTTTCTAGAGGTTAAAAATCTAAATATCATTTCAAGCACATGTATCCTCTACGTATTCTGTAATTAGCACACGTATGTTAACTTTAGAGGTGAGTGAAAGCTTAACATTTTCGAGTTAAACCCACCGTTACCATACCCCCTTCCCACGTTAACCTCTACGTGAAGCATCTAACGCTGCGTGAATCATACAAGGAATAAAAGGAAAATAATAATAAAAAATTCACTTTAACCCCCAACGTCTTTTATGACCGTTGGAATTTAAAAAAATAAATAAATAAATAAAACTTTAACCCCCAACGTTTAAAAAAGGCTAGTTGAAAAAAAAATCAAAACCTTTTTTCCACCACTATCAATAACCAATTAACATACAACTTTTTTCACACTTCCACAACTCAAACTCAAATTTATATACTTCCTCTCTAACAAATTTTTTTTAGCTCATTCATAATAAATCCAAATCAAAGTGACGAAGAACCTAAGAACTGATCAGATGTAGACGAAACTGACTTTTAGTTTATGACGGTCGCGTACGAATATCAGCAACATTTGGAACAAGCAGCAACTCAACCTCGTATGTTTCGTATGTTTTTTCGTTTGTAATTTTGTATGTTTCGTTTTTTCTTTTTCGTTGTAATGGTTTTAAATTTCGTATGTTTCGTAATTCGTATTGTAAAATGTTTAAGATTTAATGTTATGTGGTTTAGTAAATGAAGTATTAGTTTTAGTTTAGGGGTTGAAATTGTAAATTGTTGAGTTAAGATTGAGTTATGATAAGGGGTTTTTTTTTTAGTTAAAGTAAAAAAGTTAAAACGGATGTGACGCTGACGTGACACTGAGCGGAACTTTAACCCAGGGTGACCATACCATGTGCTCTAATAGCCTCATATATGCAACATAAAACATAAGTTAATGCTTTAAATCTTCTCATATTGACTATGAGACCGGTCAGTGTAGTCGTTAATAAATCGTTTGTTTTTTACTAAGTTAATTTTGTATTATAATAGGGTTTTTTTTTCTTTCTAGTAAGTGTTGAGCGCTTTGGCGTATAGTTACATTTTGAGTGAAAGATAAAGAGATAAATAGACTTGTGTGATAGATTTGATACTAAGTGATGATTAAATGCTTGGACCTATCCCACAAAGAGATGAAAAGATAATTGGTTATGACCTAGTGACGAAATTAGAGTGAGTCCCGAGGGTTTCTGGGACATCCATGAAAATTTGTGATATAGTGTTAATTTTGGTAAAAAAAACTCGTTTCTCGTAAATGTATCTAGTTTTTAAATTTATAACAAAAAACTACTCGAGCGTAGACATATCCGGTCCTTGAATTTATAAAAAAAACAACCCAAGCAACACGCACATTATTCCGTCTACAACAAAGACAATTAATGTACGTGTAATTTGACTTTGGTTTTATTAATATGCTCATGATCTTGGTTATAAATATCTTACATGTTTGTTCATTCACCTATGTGGGATAAAGTCACAAATCCAACACTCATTTCTTTCCTACTTACAAAAATACTTGGATTCTTTTTTATATATTTATTTTAAGGTTTCGATACCCGATGAATAGAATAAATAAATGTCACAATTCTCAATTTTCGGTCATTTCTCAAACTCTATATTCATCATTTTATATCGGTTCATTCATGATTTTTACATTTCACCTTAAACGCGTAATTTTTATATTAAATAAACGTTATCGCGTAAGTTATTATTTTGATCATTTAATCCGCTACTTCCAAAAATGATCCCGATATATTTTTATACTTACATTTAGTTTATAAAAATAATATTTTGAGTTTACCTAGTGTTTTAAATTTATTTTGTGTATAAATCGTTAAATTTATATTATTACGACGCTTTTCTTAAAAACTACGCGATAATTACTATATCACTCAAATTTTACAAGAATTATATTTTTACAATTTTTATGATCTCATTATACTCTACTTTGATCTATTAAAAATTTCTTTTACCTAAAACTACCTTAAAAACACTAATGTATATACAAAGTTACAATTTACCTCAACTTACTTTCTTATTTACTTACACAATATTATACACAATAAAAAGAAAGAAAAAAAAAATATATTTGGTGAAATCCTTCCCCCTTGGCCGACCAAGGGGGGGTAGGCATTAATTGATTGGTGGAAAAATGTTACTTACATAGCTAGACTTTTACACAATCCTCATTTCACACTTCATTCATTTCAATCATTCAAGAAGTTAAGAAAAGTTCTCTCTCTTTGTTCTTCCTCCCCATGAACCGGCCCTCATAGTGATCCAAGAAGAAAACATCAAAATTTTACAAGCACAAGTTTAAACACTCTAGATTACACTCTTAGTAAAGGTTTTGAAATAAAAACCTAGGGTGTTTAGGTTAATCCTTGTTCTAATCACCTCATCATATTAGCTTGTAAGCATATTACTTTCATTTTACATCTTTCATTTTCATTTCATATTTATTTCTTCATATTTTGTGCAAGCATGCAAGACTTATTGTTGTTTATACCATTTTTACATTGATTTTAAGAGTTTAACATATAAAGTCATCCTATAATTATTCCCTTGTTATATATTGGTCTTGATGATGTTTAGGAACCCATGACACCCTAAGAAGGTGTATGGTAGGATTAGATTAGCTTTGGAGTTGATTTGAAGGGATTGGAATATGTTTAGTACGATAAAAACTATTTTCGACAAGTATTAACAAGGGTCTGTCCTTAAAATCATTTTCTGGAAAATCCGAATATAGACACAACTTTTTGGCCTTGATATTTAGAAAATATACTTTAAAACGAATCCGTGGCCGCTTGAACGGATTAAAACGGAGTTATAACGAAGGAGGAATGAATTTTTCAAGTTGGTGACGAAATATATAATTATCCTGAAATTTCAGCAAACTATTTTAGTTTTGTACGAGTCAAAAACGAGTCCTAAGCTTTACAAATTATTTCGACTTATCAAAAATATATTAGTATACTTTGATACGAAGCTAAGGACGTATAATACGTAGAAAACGGATTTGAAACGACTAAGATATCCGCGTTTTCATAAAATTGCCGTAACTATTATTTTCTGAAAAACTATATTATTTTTTTTTACGAGACAAGTGTTACGGTAGTTGAAACGACCATGTTGGAGGCTGTTTTTAACCATGATGTGGAACTTTTTGGAACGAATTGTCTTATAATAAAATCGAGTTCACCAAGCATATTTTCTAAAACAACCAACCGTTTGTATAGCGGAGTTGTAATAACTTATTTATGGATGTCTAAACTTGGCCGAAACTCATTTTTAACCAACATTTTAGCCAAAACCACCATCTTTAACCTCTATTATCTTTATGTTCGAGACCTTTTTGCTGAAAACTCCTGAACTGAAACTTCTAGATTTCGATACAAACTTTCCAAAACCGTCGAGTTCGTTCTCTAACGTTCGACGTACACTATTTTACGACTAGCTTTTCGAAGCCATTTTTGTCACTTTCATGAAATTTCCGACAACATTGTTTTCGACGAAAAGTGAAAATTTCACCATAAATCATTATAAAACCATTGTAGGATGACATTTTGACGTAAATACTTGTAAAGCATTTTATAATATGACGGGATGTCATAAACATATTTTGACGATAAATATTATTTCCAAAACATACAAGTGGTATGAATATCATATGGAGTTGCATGCACAACATTGTATCGCACTATCACGCATTCACGACAACATATCATAACTCAAGTCATGACATTCATTCTAGGTCGCGGATAGTTTCCGAGTCTCACTTTCGTGCACTTCATTTTGTTAGCATATCAATCACACCAGGTGAGTTCGTAGCCCCACTTTCTATTACTTATTTGTCTTACAAACTCTTTGGGGGAGATACATGCTCAAACTATTTTCATTAACTTTCACAAATATTCTAAACTTTGACATACTACTGTGAGTTCATACCCCGCTTTTACTCGTTTAAATTCTTACAAACTATTTGGGGGAGATACATGCTTAAATACTTGTTTTTACTCTTTCGAATATTCAAACCATTTATACAATTGTGTTACACTATACTTCTTATACACTTTGGACATTTGTGTGGTTTATTGCGATCTTTGCCTTAATGTGTTAAACTTGTTTTCTATTATGCATCAACATATATACTTTAACAACTGGTTAACTCCTGCGGGAGCCGGTCAAAACATTTAAACTCTTTGCCAAACAACATTGCTTATACTTTAGACTTGGTGCGTGTGGTGACTAGACTTAAACAAACATCCCATCATTTATATGGTGGAAGGCCATTAATTTGGATACATCCCAACGTGCGTCGTTGGAGGAACATCCCATCATTTATATGGTGGAAGGCCATTAATTTGGATACAGCCCAACGTGAGCGTTGGAGGAACATCCCAGCATTTATATGTTGGAAGGCCATTTTTATGGATACATCCCAACACGAGTGTTGGAAGACCCTTGTGGTAACATTGATACTTTTAACTACTATGATACATGCATACAAGATTGACATACTATTTTTAGCAGTGGGTTGTAAACACACAGGTTGCAAGGTTTGTATGGGCGGGACTTGGAACTGAGTGGATTTACGATGCCTTTGCTTTGCGAACTATTCTATATGACCAAAAACTTTGCCTTTGTTTTATGAACGCTCTTTTAAAGCTTTACTTGTTAATCAAACTCTATGAACTCACCAACCTTTGTGTTGACACTTTAGCATGTTTTATCTCAGGTATCTAAGGCATTCACTTCATGGCATGCATATGGACATTTTATAGAGTCGTGGTGACGACGCGTCGCACATGGGATTTATGCATTTTAAAACATCGCTTGGCTTGTAACAAACTTATTTCCGCACAAATTGACTTTACATTTGGGACCTACACTTTGTAAACTTTGATTGTTTTAATAAATCAAACGATGTGTTTTCCAAACGACACTTTAGGTCGTTCGATATAACTGTAACTTTGATGCTATGACAGTCCTCCCCAAGGTATTCAATTCCGCTGCAAAACAGGTAATTTGGGGGTGTGACAGATTGGTATCAGAGCATCGGTTATAGAGAACTAGGTTGCATCATTGACCCTAGACTATAACCACATCATCATAGCATCTCATCATATCATTATAAGTGCACGTTCTTTATACATGCGGACTTATGACTAAACACCAAACATCATATGAGTCGATTAGTCCAAGCATTGCATAGTTACTCCTAAATTATACATAGCCTGATCACCTATGTCTAATTCAGGAAGAATCATGCAATGAAGGGAGTAGTAGTCTCATATGTGTAAGCAATTCCGTAATCAAGCCAAATTTCAAAAGATTTTCTTCAAACCACTTGTTTCCAGTTTGATCCGAGCGACAGTTCTTGTTTGATGAGTTGCAAAGATCGAGCTAGAAACAAGTCGTTACCTAAACCGATTTAGCCTAATCGTATGACAGTTCTTGTTTGATGAGTTGTGGGATTAAGTAAAAATCGGTTACCAAAAAGTCTTTTAAAAATTTTGCTTGAGAATGGGAAAGCTTGTCTTATCGAGCCTAATCATAAGAAAGCATGTATTTAGGACGGGAACTTCTCACGATAGCACGGGAACGTATCTTGTTGGGCGGGTAACTCATATGCATGAGCATTGACATAATCATATAGACCATACACAAGCATAAAACTTTTCGAACCCTTGTCGCGTTTTGGGCCATAGTATCATTAATCGAATCACGAGGACGTGATTCCGCTGACATGGGAAGAATGTCACAATTCTCAATTTTCGGTCATTTCTCAAACTCTATATTCATCATTTTATATCGGTTCATTCATGATTTTTACATTTCACCTTAAACGCGTAATTTTTATATTAAATAAACGTTATCGCGTAAGTTATTATTTTGATCATTTAATCCGCTACTTCCAAAAATGATCCCGATATATTTTTATACTTACATTTAGTTTATAAAAATAATATTTTGAGTTTACCTAGTGTTTTAAATTTATTTTGTGTATAAATCGTTAAATTTATATTATTACGACGCTTTTCTTAAAAACTACGCGATAATTACTATATCACTCAAATTTTACAAGAATTATATTTTTACAATTTTTATGATCTCATTATACTCTACTTTGATCTATTAAAAATTTCTTTTACCTAAAACTACCTTAAAAACACTAATGTATATACAAAGTTACAATTTACCTCAACTTACTTTCTTATTTACTTACACAATATTATACACAATAAAAGAAAGAAAAAAAAATATATATTTGGTGAAATCCTTCCCCCCTTGGCCGACCAAGGGGGGGTAGGCATTAATTGATTGGTGGAAAAATGTTACTTACATAGCTAGACTTTTACACAATCCTCATTTCACACTTCATTCATTTCAATCATTCAAGAAGTTAAGAAAAGTTCTCTCTCTTTGTTCTTCCTCCCCATGAACCGGCCCTCATAGTGATCCAAGAAGAAAACATCAAAATTTTACAAGCACAAGTTTAAACACTCTAGATTACACTCTTAGTAAAGGTTTTGAAATAAAAACCTAGGGTGTTTAGGTTAATCCTTGTTCTAATCACCTCATCATATTAGCTTGTAAGCATATTACTTTCATTTTACATCTTTCATTTTCATTTCATATTTATTTCTTCATATTTTGTGCAAGCATGCAAGACTTATTGTTGTTTATACCATTTTTACATTGATTTTAAGAGTTTAACATATAAAGTCATCCTATAATTATTCCCTTGTTATATATTGGTCTTGATGATGTTTAGGAACCCATGACACCCTAAGAAGGTGTATGGTAGGATTAGATTAGCTTTGGAGTTGATTTGAAGGGATTGGAATAGGTTTAGTACGATAAAAACTATTTTCGACAAGTATTAACAAGGGTCTGTCCTTAAAATCATTTTCTGGAAAATCCGAATATAGACACAACTTTTTGGCCTTGATATTTAGAAAATATACTTTAAAACGAATCCGTGGCCGCTTGAACGGATTAAAACGGAGTTATAACGAAGGAGGAATGAATTTTTCAAGTTGGTGACGAAATATATAATTATCCTGAAATTTCAGCAAACTATTTTAGTTTTGTACGAGTCAAAAACGAGTCCTAAGCTTTACAAATTATTTCGACTTATCAAAAATATATTAGTATACTTTGATACGAAGCTAAGGACGTATAATACGTAGAAAACGGATTTGAAACGACTAAGATATCCGCGTTTTCATAAAATTGCCGTAACTATTATTTTCTGAAAAACTATATTATTTTTTTTTTACGAGACAAGTGTTACGGTAGTTGAAACGACCATGTTGGAGGCTGTTTTTAACCATGATGTGGAACTTTTTGGAACGAATTGTCTTATAATAAAATCGAGTTCACCAAGCATATTTTCTAAAACAACCAACCGTTTGTATAGCGGAGTTGTAATAACTTATTTATGGATGTCTAAACTTGGCCGAAACTCATTTTTAACCAACATTTTAGCCAAAACCACCATCTTTAACCTCTATTATCTTTATGTTCGAGACCTTTTTGCTGAAAACTCCTGAACTGAAACTTCTAGATTTCGATACAAACTTTCCAAAACCGTCGAGTTCGTTCTCTAACGTTCGACGTACACTATTTTACGACTAGTTTTTCGAAGCCATTTTTGTCACTTTCAAGAAATTTCCGACAACATTGTTTTACGACGAAAAGTGAAAATTTCACCATAAATCATTATAAAACCATTGTAGGATGACATTTTGACGTAAATACTTGTAAAGCATTTTATAATATGACGGGATGTCATAAACATATTTTGACGATAAATATTATTTCCAAAACATACAAGTGGTATGAATATCATATGGAGTTGCATGCATAACATTGTATCGCACTATCACGCATTCACGACAACATATCATAACTCAAGTCATGACATTCATTCTAGGTCGCGGATAGTTTCCGAGTCTCACTTTCGTGCACTTCATTTTGTTAGCATATCAATCACACCAGGTGAGTTCGTAGCCCCACTTTCTATTACTTATTTGTCTTACAAACTCTTTGGGGGAGATACATGCTCAAACTATTTTCATTAACTTTCACAAATATTCTAAACTTTGACATACTACTGTGAGTTCATACCCCGCTTTTACTCGTTTAAATTCTTACAAACTATTTGGGGGAGATACATGCTTAAATACTTGTTTTTACTCTTTCGAATATTCAAACCATTTATACAATTGTGTTACACTATACTTCTTATACACTTTGGACATTTGTGTGGTTTATTGCGATCTTTGCCTTAATGTGTTAAACTTGTTTTCTATTATGCATCAACATATATACTTTAACAACTGGTTAACTCCTGCGGGAGCCGGTCAAAACATTTAAACTCTTTTGCCAAACAACATTGCTTATACTTTAGACTTGGTGCGTGTGGTGACTAGACTTAAACAAACATCCCATCATTTATATGGTGGAAGGCCATTAATTTGGATACAGCCCAACGTGCGTCGTTGGAGGAACATCCCATCATTTATATGGTGGAAGGCCATTAATTTGGATACAGCCCAACGTGAGCGTTGGAGGAACATCCCAGCATTTATATGTTGGAAGGCCATTTTTATGGATACATCCCAACACGAGTGTTGGAAGACCCTTGTGGTAACATTGATACTTTTAACTACTATGATACATGCATACAAGATTGACATACTATTTTTAGCAGTGGGTTGTAAACACACAGGTTGCAAGTTTTGTATGGGCGGGACTTGGAACTGAGTGGATTTACGATGCCTTTGCTTTGCGAACTATTCTATATGACCAAAAAC
This sequence comes from Chrysanthemum makinoi, assembly GCA_910596185.1. Taxonomy (NCBI): domain Eukaryota; kingdom Viridiplantae; phylum Streptophyta; class Magnoliopsida; order Asterales; family Asteraceae; genus Chrysanthemum; species Chrysanthemum makinoi. The sequence goes on along the minus strand of OU343224.1, from coordinate 356,879,956 downwards.
TTTGCCTTTGTTTTATGAACGCTCTTTTAAAGCTTTACTTGTTAATCAAACTCTATGAACTCACCAACCTTTGTGTTGACACTTTAGCATGTTTTATCTCAGGTATCTAAGGCATTCACTTCATGGCATGCATATGGACATTTCATAGAGTCGTGGTGACGACGCGTCGCACATGGGATTTATGCATTTTAAAACATCGCTTGGCTTGTAACAAACTTATTTCCGCACAAATTGACTTTACATTTGGGACCTACACTTTGTAAACTTTGATTGTTTTAATAAATCAAACGATGTGTTTTCCAAACGACACTTTAGGTCGTTCGATATAACTGTAACTTTGATGCTATGACAGTCCTCCCCAAGGTATTCAATTCCGCTGCAAAACAGGTAATTTGGGGGTGTGACAATAAAATATACAGTAATACTTAGTTACATGAGATAGTGTTGATGAGTCACTCTAATCCAATTGCAAAAGCAAGCTACATATGAATGAACAAGCTCGAACATAATAAGCACTTCAAACAAATTAACAAGATATGAACTTAGACAAAATAAACTATGCAGCGCCTCTATGCATCTAAGAGCATATCTTTAAGGAGAAAAAAAAGCATCACGCTATATCAGTTGAGATATTCCACTTGAGTAACGTATCCACTGTTAGTCTATTAGTATTAGTATTAGTATTTGGTCAATTGTATATTCGGCCCATTATGTATCTTATATAATCTTGATGTACCGAACTTAATTATCGTTCAATATACACGATTACATAAACTTACATGGTATCAAACCCTAAACGCTATCCAACCTACTGTTTCCGCAAGTTTTCGTTTACGTTTCACTGTTTCTCGACCAAGTGTGTTGTCGAGGTGTGTTAACATTGTTTGTCGACCTGTGTGTTGTCGACTTGTTCTATTACTGTTTGATTTACTAAACCCTAACCCTAACCTGTCGGCCTTGTGTTGTCGACTTATTAAACCCTAACCTGTCGACCTTGTGTTGTCGACTTATTAAACCCTAACAATGAAATACCCTTTACCCGCCTTTTTGGTGCTACACCTGATTATAGTGTCCTTCGTGTTTTTGGATGCCTTTGTTATCCACATATTGATACTAACCATAAATTAGGACCTCGCGCTACACATGCCATTTTGGGACATGTTGCCAATCATTTTGGCTATCGTTGTCTTGATCTTAATAAAAAAAAAATTATTAACTCTCGTCATATTACTTTTGATGAAACGGTTTTTCCATTTCAAACCCATCCGTCCAAACCAACCCCCTCATATGATTTTTTGGAAGATTCTTCCAATCTCATTTCCACCATTATCAACACCATTCCACTTGGTCTTACTTTAAACCCGATTCCTATACCACCAGTCGACATAGCTACCTCCCCTGCCCCACTTACGCCTCACGCACCTGTCCTTGAACCACCTACGCCTACGTTTAATGATCCTCTTCCTGACCCCCCAACACCTACTTTACTAACGCCACCTTTACTTGTTGTATCTACTCATCCCATGGTCACACGTTCTCGTGTCGGGACTACTCGTCCTAATCTTAAGTATGATGGTCATGTGTCCACTGTTTCTCCTTCACCTAGGTCGTATAAGCATGCTCTTGATGATCCAAATTGGCGAAATGCTATGTTTGATGAATATAATGCGCTTATTAAGAATAAAACTTGGACTTGTGTACCTCGTCCTGCAGGTGTCAATTTTGTTAGGTGTATGTGGTTATTTCGCCATAAGTATTTGGCTGATGACACTCTTAGTCGGTAGCACACAGGTTGAGGGAGTTAATGTTGATGAGGCATTTAGTCAGGTTGTTAAGCCGGGCACCATTCTGACTGTTCTTAGTTTAGCTATTTCTCGGCATTGGCCTGTTAATCAGCTTGATGTCAAAAATGCGTTTTTGCATGGTGATTTGGCTGAAACTGTTTATATGCATCAACCACTCGGTTTTCAGGATCCCGAGCATCCGGATTATGTTTGTTTATTACAGCGATCTCTTTATGGTCTTAAGCAGGCGCCTTGGGCGTGGTTTCAGTGGTTTGCTGCTTATATTATTACTGTTGGGTTTACTTCGAGTCGGTGTGATTCTTCTTTATTTATTTATCGACAGGGTGATGATACTGCTTTTCTGTTACTATATGTGGATGATATTGTGCTTACTGCTTCCCCTGATAGTTTATTACAGCGGATCATTGCTTCTTTGCATAAGGAGTTCTCTATGACTGATTTGGGTGCTCTTAATTATTTTTTGGGTGTGTCAGTTACGCGTGACTCTTCTAGGATGTTTTTGTCACAGCGTAAGTATGCTATAGAGATTTTGGAGCGTGCACATATGGTTGGTTGTAACCCTTCTCGGACTCCTGTTGACGCTGAGTCTAAGTTGGGTGATGATGGTGATCTGGTTTCTGATCCTATGTTATATCGGTGTCTTGCGGGTTTTCTTCAGTATCTCACTTTCACTAGACTTACTTATGCTATGCAGCAGGTTTGTCTATATATGCATGATCCTCGCAAGCCTTATTTCACTGCTCTCAAGCAGATATTCCGGTATGTTCAGGGGACTTTGGCTTATGGTTTATAGTTATTTTCTTCTACTACTGAGTCCTTGGTTGCTTATTCGGATGCTGATTGGGTTGGTTGCCCTACCACTCGTCGGTCTACATCAGGTTATTGTGTTTTTCTTGGCAACAACTTACTTTCAGGGTCCTCTAAACATGAGCCGATGATTTCTCGTTCCAGTACTGAGGTTGAGTATCGTGGTGTTGCCAATGCTTTGTCTGAGACATATTGGCTTCGGAATATACTACGTGAGCTTCATACACCATTGTCATCTGCTACAATTGTTTATTATGATAATGTGAGTGCAGTGTACTTGTCTTCTAACCCTGTTCAGCATCAGCGCACCAAGCATATTGAGTTTGATATTCATTTTGTTCGTGATTTGGTTGCTACTGGTCAAGTTCGAGTTCTGCATGTTCCTTCTCGGTTTTAGTATGCTGATATTTTTACCAAGGGGTTACCATCTGCTTTGTTTACGTAACAGCTTGAGTGTTGGGACTCCTCTCGCTCAAACTGCGGGGGAGTGTTAGTCTATTAGTATTAGTATTAGTATTTGACCCATTGTATATTCGGCCCATTATGTATCTTATATAATCTTGATGTACCGAACTTAATTATCATTCAATATACATGATTACATAAACTTACATCCACCACCTTTTGTGTTTTCTTGAATCGTATAGTACTCATCTTCGGCCTCACGATCTCCATGATAATATCGCACGCATATTCTTCTCATCTAGTATCTTTGGAATAAAGGCGGTTATTCCTCTCTTGCCATATGTAGTACGAGGAAGCGGCAAAAACCAAACGACTAACAATGCTCTCTATGGAATTACACAAGAAGATAGGTAATAACCGAGAAGTGAACATATCCGTTAACCTTGGTAACACAACCTGAAGATCAGCCTTACGGATTACCAGCTTCCAAACCTAAAAAGAAAACTAGCATTCAAAGAAAAGATGCTCGTGAGAATCAGGTATATCCTTACATAATGCGCACTGAAGCAATTTTAAGTCGGTCGAGTAGCCAAAATCCCATTGCTTCAGTTTATCTTGGGTTTTTAACTTTCGACACATAAGTTACCAAACATGTAATGCATGAAGAGGGATGACAGGAGTAAGCCACACTACACGAGTCCATGGGACTTCATGTCCTCTTGGTCTAATTGTATCCCACACAAGCCACACTTGGAAGTCTTCCAACCGACCGTCTCTAGTTTTCCATAGAACAGATTGGGGGCATAATCTGGTTTACAACAGGAAACCTAGAATTCCATGTACTTGGCAAAGACCAAGTACCATTTAGTAACACATTAGAAACACATTCAGAAATATTAAAATCTTCTCTAGTGATGGTTTGCACAATCAAATGGTTTCGAATAGGACTTTGTTCACAACATATATCAAACCATAGTGAGGTCATTTTACCATTTCTTATTCGATGCCAAAAGTATGGTCATACAATATTTCTAATTTGAAGAATCTTCCTCCGACCCCAACTAACATTCGACCTAAGCGGAACATCCCAAAAGTTTCGAACCTTTAATTTGTAAGCTAGGATCCAAACTCCAAAGCACCCACATTGATTCCTTACGAGCAACAATGTTCCATATATGTTTAGTCATCAATGCGACATTGAACTTTTCTAAGTGTCTAATTCCCAACCCACCTTCATGTTTAGGAAGGCATAAATAATCCCATGCAACCTTGGCTACACTCATTTGTGTTTGAGGATAAGCAATTTATTATTAAGTGTCACTATAACAATGACTGAATTCGTAGGGGACATTTTGAGACTTTCGCCGGGGACATGTCCTCTACGAAACCTTTTCTAGGGGACATGTCCCCGACGAAAGTCTCCCGCCAATACCTTCTTGGGAATACTTTCCTCGGGGACAAAAAACCACTTCTCCTGGGGACATGTGGGTCCTGCAGCCATTTTGAGCCGGTCAAACATGTCTGACGTGACACTACTTTTCGCCGGGGATATGTCCCCGGGTAAAGTGTTTTCAAATAATTAGCTAATTAGTTAATTACGTGATTAAAATAATTAATCCCACCTTTTGCCGGGGAACATGTCCCCGGCGAAAAGTGTATAACACTGTTGAGCAAATATTTTTGAGGTAATAAATTTATGGTTTAGACTTTCGTCGGGGACATGTCAACTCGATTTTATTAGTCTGGCAATTAATTGAATTTTCACCTTTACTTCCAAAACAAAAATGTCCATTTCTATGGAACAAATTTGCAATAAATAAATGAATTTACCTAAAAGTAAATAACTTTCGTACCATGACCAATATGCCCCTGATCCTATCCATGTAAACAACCAGAGAGAATGTGCTCGTGCGTTGCTCCGTATCGTTTTCTATATTAGATAGGGCAATATATAACAAAATATAGTCTGTGAAGCTTCTTCGAAGTCATTGTGGCAATAAACTTTAGCCAAAAGATTGACTTTGTCTGTTAGCTAAAAGTATATTAATATTGGGTTTGTGAAGCGTCTTCGAAGTCATTGTGGCGATAAACTTTTGCCAAAAGATTGACTTTGTCTGTTAGCGAAAAGTATATCAATATTGGTTTCGTCTGGCTCGTAGTGCAGATGGCTTTTCGACTATACATTTTGTAGTGAAGAAATAAATAGAATTTTGTTTTTAAAAAATGTATACATATACTAAACTTCAACATTTTTTTTATAAATATGTACATATGTCAAAAATATATCGACATAAAGCGTTCTCAGGGGTATATTTTTTAGGGGAAATTTCATATATACCCAAAGAAACTTCAAAAATTACATATTTTCCCAAAACACAAGTTTTTAATGCATGATGTACAATGCTATTAAAGCATGCTTTGGGGAAATATGTAATTATTGAAGTTTGGGTTGTGATGTATGTAAATGCCCCTATTTTTTATTGCAGAAATCGCAAGATATTTCTCAAGTATTCGGTAAATAAAGTTTGCTCGGTTCGTATTGTTCGTTATCGACATAAACTAGAGAGCTTGTAGCATGTCGGTTCCTTATGTGGTGTTAAAATGCACAACAACCAATAATTAAGTTGTTGATTTAAGCCCCTTGGAACATGTATGCTGGATTCGTGGCATATCGTACTCTTTCGAACATATCCGATTTCAAAGATAACAATATCTTATCTTACACGAGAAGTTGGCTTCTATTATAAGACTGCGATCTAAAATAAACAACTTTTGATCTTTAATGATATCACCAACCTCAAACACTAGATATGTTTTACCAGTAAAATATATTCTTTCATATATTTCTTTTTTGTTATTATATTTTCCAAAAGAATGTACCGGTTAACTTGCTTGTTAAGTCTATATATAAAGTACAAACTCCCCATGTTCTATTATCCACAAAAACAACAACAAAAAAACCCAACCTTAAACTCGATCACCAATGGCCAAACCAACACTATTCTTAACCATCACAATCCTATGCATCTTAACCTTAACATCAAAAGCACTAATAGGTGGTCGTACCAAGATAAAGGACGTGAAAAACAACCAAGACGTGCAAGAGCTAGGAAGGTATTGTGTTAAAGAAAATAATCGAAAACTTGGTTCGAATGGATTAAAGTTTGTGGAAGTTGTTAAGGCCGAGAGTCAAGTTGTGTCCGGGACTAAATACTATTTGACAATTAAAGCGATAAGTTCGAAAGGTGGTGAGAATAGTTTTTTTGATGCTGAAATTGTGGTGAAACCTTGGGTGCATTCTAAAGAGTTGCTTACTTTTCGACCCGGAAAAGGGGTCAAGTAGATTTAAAAGAGGAGTTGAGCATGTTTTTTAGTGTGTGTTATGATGGTTTTATTAATAAATTATGTGATCTAGCTATATCACGAAAAATATTATCTATGTATGTATTGTTTGATAACCGGTATTGGTATAAACTGTAAAGTAAGAAGTTCGAGCTTCTTATAAGGTTAAGGATTGAGCTTGTTACCCTGATTTTTGTTGAGCGTGGAAAGACTTTCGGTTTTGTAGGTAGTTACATTTTGATTACAACTTAATTTCTCACTACTTTATCTAACTCTTTGTTCGTAGCCCACCATCTAAACCTGAATAGTTTCCATCCTGAAAGGATGCAGGGGAAGTTTGGATTTACCTTATATTGGGTGCTTAGAGGCTTATTTTCAGTTTCAAAATGAAATAAGCCCTCATAAGTCATAACATAATAAGGCCAAAAAATGGAGTTCAATTGCAAAACTTATTTGACTTATTTATGTCAGAGTATTTTTTTTCTTCTAGTTGTTTGAATCTCCTTAAGCCTTTCTTAAAATGCTAATCCAAACACCCCATTATGCAACTTTGTGCAAGTTGTAAAAGACAGAGAGAAGCAAGCTTATATAGTTTGTAACTATGTGGTATGTTAGTTTCTTTAAAATATCGAACAGAGTGAGGATCAAAAAAGAAATAAAGTTGAAAAGAGAAGAATGAGAAAAAACCATAACCACACATTTCAGATGCACCTACAAAAGTAGATGCATCTCCCTTTAAAATTCTTTTTTTATTTGAAATATGTGGCTCAAAATATTTCTCACTCTTTTCATTTTCTCTTCTAACTAGATCTCTTCCCATATCGAACATGTTTCTCTATTGTTAGATTCTTTTTAATTAACTATATGTTATTGTCGTTACTTTAAATGGTATTTATAGTAAGGAGGTTATACATGTTATTTTAGTGATATAAAAGAGAGAAATGATACATGGATTTAAACTTATGTCTAAACTTATACTTAAAATCAAGTTTTATCATCTAGATGGCTGCAGAGACTCATTTATTTTACAACCCATCAAGATGATGTCAAATGGTTTTAATTCTAAGTTTAGGCCATGTATCATTTTTCTATAAAAGAAGATATTATTAAATGCTTTGGAATTTTGTTACAACAGACATCATTCGACGCCTACATTAACAGAAAGAGAGATATAAACTCTAGTGATAGGTTGATAATTTGATATGAAGAATGGATGTTTGGTTTTCATTAGAAAAGTTTAACAAAAAATACAGACAAAATACATTGAAGACTTTATAACAAAGTATTTCAAATGCATTTCATGTTATTTTGTGATGCAATTTCATAATTTTGGTTATAAATCTCTTGTATGTTTGTTCTTTCACCTATGTGGGACAAAATTACAAAACTAAAACTCATTTCCTTCTCACTCACAAAAATACTTCGCTACCCTCCTTTGTGTTTGACGGTGAAATTATACATCAAATCTATAAATCCTATTAAAAAGGAGTTTTTGCATACGTCATGAAATTGACTTTTTGGTTACGTGTCATGCAACTAGATGCTTAATTGAGAATTCTAAGGCAGTGAATGATGTCACAAATGTATTTGTATAAGTGTATTTGTATTATCTTTTAATTAAGCAAAATACATGTTATATACAATGCAAAATACGTATTGCCATTTGCTTTTTGCAGTCCCTATGCTTGAAAGCAAGGTTGTCAGGATCGGGATCCTACCTAGGATCGTTTTTGGCTTTGCAAGATCGTGATCGTAGGATCGGATCGGGATCTTAAGATCCTATGAAAATGTGTATATTTTTGTATAGGGGCTGTAGTTCTATATATATATCTCGGCATAAGTCTACACTTAGTCAATTTGTATACTATATAACATTAAAAATAAAAGAATGCCCATACTTTAAAGTTTACTTCGTGGTGAACAATAAATAAACCAGTTTTTGTTTATCCTGTTTGAAATGTACATACACAAGACTTAATATAAATTAATAAATCATATGTGTGTTGGTAAAAATAGCATGTAGTTGTCGTGAAAATATTGTTAGTCATTATCGTAATAATTTTGTACTTAATTTAGCCAATGCTAACACTAATTTCCTACAATGCGCATCTGTCACTTTAAACCGAATGGTCATTTGTGAAAAACAATGAATTAAAGTTCAAAAAAAAAAGAAAAACAATGAATTAGTGATTGAGATTGGGCTTTTTGAATCAAACATGGGGCTTAAATGCTTCACATAGAAGAAAAAAGTCCAAAAAAATGGTTTAGCAACAGGATCGGATCGTAAACGATCCTACGATCCGATCCTACGATCCTGAACGATCCTACCAGATTTACGATCCCGTTGCGATCCTGATCGTTTTTTAAGTGTAGGATCGTAGGATCGTGCGATCCTACGATCAGGATCGCGATCCTGACAACCTTGCTTGAAAGTTTCGAAGAATTGCTTTCTCTAAAATCTATGTCTAAATTTGAAATTCAAATACATGTTACCTTCTTCATTCTTCAAAGTAGTCTTGTCTTTATAGCTTTTCTTATTTTATGGAATGCTATTTACACGTTTTATCAATTCCAAGGTAAGATTATTTTTATTTTGATAATTAGTAGCATGTTTTACTCATGTTTTAGCTCCATCTTTTTTAGAATGATTACAGGGGATACATGAAACATTAAATCAAGGTTAGTTTTTTTCTTCTTCTTTTAAAAAAAAAAAAAAAATTCTTTATCATATTTCTTGTTGGTCTACATTTCTTTTACTCATGCTCAGATGGATTTACTTTTGTGAGTTTTAGAGAATTGAATTGCATAAAATCTACTAAAAAAGGGCTACTTTATTCAATCTTGTGTGGTGATCTCCAACTGTTTGATGAAATGCATGAATGAAAAAAGTTTAAAATTTTGTATATTTTCCCTAATTTAATCTTATGTGTTACAAGCATTTGATAGTACTTGCGAAGTAATTTAATGGTTGGAAAAGTTAATTATATGGTGACATTATCGTTACTGCACTTTTGATTTTGCTCCAATCAAGGTTAGTTATATTAAATTTTTGTGTAATAGGTCATCATGTTTTTCATCTTTTTAGATATATGTAGTACACAACATCTTCAAGATGCCGAAGGCGTTTTGTTGTTAGTGATGTTGTATATTGTTAGGCTTTACATTGGTAATTATTAGTACATATCTATTCCTTGATGTTTTGTTTTGTTTGAAACAATTAGTATGTTTATATTCTTATTAGCTCATACTTGTTTTGTTGAATGACTTACCTATTGTGACAAAAGCTTGGCCAATGAGTTTTAGGTAGATAGCTTGGTAAATACCAATCGTTCAAAAGCATAACTATATAATCAACAAATCAATTCTAATTTAACCAAAACCCGACACCCATTCTAACAACTAAGATATGTATGGCACACGCAAACTTTGAAATTATATATAATGTAAACAATTAAAGTAAAACTTCTACTATGGCGTACTAGACTACACCTACAAGTGGGTTGTTTGTAGGTGTTCTCGATTTTGAAGATAGAAGCTGATGATTGTAAGAAAGATGGTTGCGTTTTTTTACTTAAGATGATGACGACGGAGGTGGTGAAAAGGGGTTTGTGTGTGGTGGTGGAGGTGTGTTTGGTTGTGGGTGTAGTGTCAATGTGGTTGTTTGGATGTGGTGCTCATTAGTTCAACAACACATTGTTTGGACTTCATTGTGTAAAACTGATTAATTTCTTATATATTTTTGTTTGATTTAAGATCATTTGAGGACAAAAGATTGTTTACATACCAAGGTATCAATCTCCACCCTTCATTTTTATTTGATCTAATGGATGAGATTAATCACAACAATTTAAAATACCCACTTTCATTCTTTTTTTTCAAATATTAATATCTTTCAAACCGTTAATCGTTAAGCGAAAAAAAATATATCATCGCGACGAACATTTAATTATCTTTTTATAGATAGGCACTTTGATATACTTTCGACAAAATTTTTTTTTCGTATTTTTCACGTTTTTTTTTAAGTTTTTTCGTTTTTTTTACGTTACTGAAATTTGCATTAAAAAATCATATATGATAAAACACTAATTTGAATATCACATGTGATATTAGTGTAATATCATATATGATATAATATCACATGTGATATTAGTGTAATATCACATATGATATTACATATCATATACTAACACTAATATCATATGTGATAATCAACTTAGTGTTTTATCATATATGATTTTTTTCATGCAAATTTCAGTAACGTAAAAAAACGAAAAAACGTGAAAAAAATGATTTTTTTTTTCTTTTTTCGAAAGTATATCAAAGTGCCCGTCTATAGAAAGATAATTAAATGCTCGTCGCGACGGTGTAAATATTTTCGCTTAACGATTAACGGTTTAAGAGATATTTAAATTATAAAAAATAGTTGAAATAATAAAATACTTTTAATCTCAACCATTGATTTCTTTTTAAATGGATGGTGGAGATGAGTCCCTTAGTATGTGAGAAAAGTTTGGTATGTAAAATAACTCTCATCTTTTTGTTTATGCATATTCCTCCAATCTACTTTATTATATACTTTTCAAATGATTTTTTCTGTAAACAAATCTTTTGTATAGTTTTAATTAATACATCCCCGTGTTTAACACTGGTTCTGAGCTAGTCCAACCAAATGAATCAATTCAACAATGTGTAACTTAAGTTCTAACAAAGTCACTAAATCTTTTAACATTTCAACAAAATCACAATTTCAATGTATAAGATTAAAATTTATGTCTCAACTTTCAAATTGTTCTAATATGCACACAAATAAAAAAAATGATATAATGTTGTTATTAACAACCGTTAAGTAATGGCCGTTAGTAGAACTGTTTGTGTAACGAACATCTAACACGAAGGACCAATTATGTAAAAGTTTTTTATATCGTTAGTCCCTACAGGACCTATTTTGCAACGCAAGTTAAACCTCAGGGACTCTTGTCGCATTTTCGTTTTTTAAAAAGTATTAAAAAAAAAAAAGTAACGACCTTTAGTTACTGTGTTAAGTAACGGCCGTTAGTAGGACTGTTTGTGTAACAAATATCTAACATGAAGGACCAATTACGTAAAAGAAATTTACATTGTTAGTCCCTAGAGGACCTATTTTGCAACGCAAGTTAAACGTCCGGGGCTTTTGTTGCATTTTCATTTTTTAAAAAGTATTTAAAAAAAAGGGGGAATTACATACATCCCCATTAAAACCTTATAAATTACATATTTCCCCAATCAAAATTATAAATAACAAAAATACCCATTTCATTTATATTTGTTGTAAGGACAATTTCACCCTTTTTACTTTTCTCGATTTGGGCGCCAAACCAAGACTTATTTACCGCCATTCACTTCCTAAATATCCACATTTACCTCCACAGTTACCTCTTGATCATATGTCGTCTTCTCTTCTAAGAATCAATTGAAACTACCTTTTAATTTTATGGATCTTTGACCAAGTAAGTTTTCTTGATTGTTTTTTTCATTTTAAGTATTCTATTGTATTCTCTTGTCCCTGTTTATATATATATATATATATATATATATATATATATATATATATATATATATATATATATATATATATATATATATATATATATATATATATATATATATATATATATATATATGAAAACTTGAACTAATGATCAAAATGTTAAAATTCATTCATGTGGTTATAATTTTAGCACATACATATATGTTTGTTAATAGAGATTTATGCTACCTACGCTCAACAAGTTGTGTTATTAGCACATTATATGAATGAATATTATATCAGATGGATAACTATTTGGTGAGGTTTATATAATGAAACAAGTTCAGTGGTGAGATACTTTTTTGTGAGTGAGACAACTTATTTTGCAAGTTTGTAATGTATTGATTAAGATGCGATATTGTGTTTAGTATGAAATTGTGATCATTGTTAATGCTTATCCAAACGCAGAATCAAAAACGAAGTAGTAAAAAATGGGCGATAATGTGGTCACTACTATCCATGAGTCCCCGCAACAAAGTTGGGAGAGAATGGTCGAATCACCGATACTCGAGTATGTTATTTAGGTTGAATAATTCTACTTTTTGCTAGAAAACTTAAACTCGTATATTAACGCTTGAGTTCGAATGACTCGATTTCAGAAAAGTATCATCAAAATACAAGCTAAAACTAAAATATGGAGGATATTTTCGGTTGGCCAAGAATTCGCGTAGGAAAAGATATTGTTACGGACATCAGAAAAGTATCTATATTGACGCATTCTTGTACAGTTTGAGGGATCTAGTTGAAGAGGTGACTACTAAATATCCATCAAACAGGGATATGTTTTTCACAATTCTTTTTGCTGACAAGCTTGCTGTGGAGCAATCTTTTATTGAACTTAATTCTTGGGTTGGTGATTTGCGTTATCAACCGGTCCTTACTCTCCTTGATGGTATAAGGGATAAGCTGATGGTACGTTTTGATGAGAAAAGGAGGGTTGTAAAAAATTGGAAAGGCACACTAGTTCCTGCGGTGAAACATTATCTCGAAGGCAAGTGCAACACGTTATAGTTACTATGTCTAACTTATACTATTTTATACTCGAATTAATAGATAATTACCAATATGTTTTCGTCTATTTTGCATGTAGAACTTGGGGCAGTATGAAGTTTGTAGAAGTAGCGACAATAGAGCAGAAGTGAAGCATAAAGGGAGGTGTTGGGAGGTTATTCTAGACGAGAGGAAATGTACTTGTCGGGTTTGGCAAGTCAAAGGCCTACCATGTGTGCACGCAGTGGCTTTCATTTCTTTTATGAGAGATAACAAGTGGGATAAATTTGTTGACCCGTATTTCACAATCGAGAAGCTTAAAGAAGCATATGCTCTTGAAATTGCTCCTTTGCCTACAAAGGATCAATGGGAACACACAGAAACGGGAGAAAAGGTATACCCACCTGTAATCAAACGTCCCCCCGGACGTCCAAGAAAGAATAGGATTGTACCGCATGATGAAGGCAAAAGAAGACACAAATGTCCAATATGTAAGCAATTAGGACATCATAAAAACACTTGCAAGAATCCAGAACCAGAACAACCGCAATGTCCGGACCAGTTCCAAGCATCTACTAGTAAAAGGTTATGAATTTTTTCATCTCTTCATTTCTTTTTTAGCTTCTTTAAAATGGTATCTCACTACTTATAGAATTCTAACAATTATTTATTTTTAGGGGACGAGGAAAAAATTCTGCGAAAAACAAGAAATCAAAGTTGAATCATGGTGTAGGAAATTCAGTTGATCAATTCATAGGTTCTTGAAGAGAATTGATCATCTGCAAATGATTATTGGCTTCTATTAATAAACCAACAAATAATGAGTCTTCATGTTTGAATACGTGGATTTGAAGATGTTGGAAGTTAGAATTGATTACTGTTTTCTATTTTGTTTTGACATTGACCATATGTTTTAATTTGATTTGATAAAAAATTGGTTTTTAATTTGATTATAATAAAATGCTGGGTTTCGTTTTATCATATGCAATATTGAGGAGCAGTGTTGAAATTTTTTCTATCTGTTGTTGGTTCACGCAGACATATGTGTAATTTGATGGGTGATGGTTATTGGAGGGTGTTATGGTCATATTTTGAATTTTTTACAACAAAATAAATAAAATGGGTAAATATGAGAGTTAAATAGATATAAGTGGGTATTTTTGTTATTTTAATATTTGATTGGGGAAATACCTAATTTACAATGTTTTAATGGGTATGTATGTAATTGCCCCTAAAAAAAAAAAGTAATGACCGTCAGTAGATAGCGGTCGTTAACTAACGACCGTTAGTTACTGTACATTTTACTGTTCACGAAATTGTTATTGGGTGTGGAGATAGCAAAAAGAGGAGTGGCTAAAGCCACATTCATAATAAATGTATCTATAAGTAAAATATGTATTTTTTGTAAAGGTTTTGGGTCTAATCTAATCTTTCAGCCATTGTAATTACGAGCGTAAGGGGATCGTAGATATCAATAATACGTTATTGGTATATCACCTAAGCGCCACATCATACACCTCTCAATAACTCACTAATAACTAAAACATTTTTTCTCATAACAAACAATTAACATGTTATTGAATCTTATAAAATACCCCACTAAAAATACCCATTTACTCACAATAATAAAAAAAACAAAAAAATAACAAAAAAAAAAGAAAAAAGAAGCAAACATCACAAATGGCTTGAGCTAGTAAAATGGCTTAAATACCTTTGGCTCACGAATGACACCAAGTGGTGGTATGGTTTGGCTCATCAATGACACGAAAAATGGACCTTTGGCATGTTAAACGCTACCCATACCGTGTTTCTAAACCCACTGGAAAAAATATACGTATCTATGTCAAAAAGAATAAAAAATTGTACCATATAATGTATGATATCACTGGATCTAGTCACTTTGAACGTCATTTATACGGTACAGTGACCATACTTGTGACCAAAGAGCCTCGTCGTATTAACGTTAACTCGACTTTCTTTTTCTTAAATCAAATACTCGCAATAGGGCGACCGCAGTCACAACTAAACATATCACTCAAAAATATATTAAAAAAACACACACATACAAAGCTTTCCAATTCATTTGGTCGACTGACAAATAGTTATAGTAAGATTATAGCGACAAATAGTTATAGTGATATTGTAGCTAAATGTTTTGTGTAACGTTGACATTGGCAAGTCTTCATCATCATTTGAGAAAACAACAACAACATATGAGTTTCAGCTTAACAAATTGTGATTGAAATGTGAATCTGGTTTAGGATGAATATGTAACAAAAAAAATGATAAAAATTAGGTAATTTTAGAAACAACATTAATTTTGAAAACAACATAAGAAGATAACAATTAATCATTTATGGCAAAACATAAAAGGATAATAGTAATTCAACATTGTTTATTTGAAGAGTTTATAAATAAAACATTTTTTCTTTATATACAGTGGAGCTACTCTTTTGTATATGTGTACTAGTTAAGAACCTGTGTAACACACGGGCTATATCATATCTTTTTTTTCCCAATAGCAACTAAAATATGATTCAACATAAAAAGGTTATACACATGAGAATGTGACATAACATAAAAAGTTTAAAAAGGAATGACCTAGTTGTACATGTGATTTGAAGGTCTCACAAGATAACCCTCGTTGGGTAAACGTATGAAGATGGCTTGTGAAAAGTCTTAAAACAACTACAGGAATACCTATTACATCGCATATTCATAGCCAAAAGATCTCGACTTACCATGTAGTAGCATGAATATAGATCAATATCTATACATATATATGGGACTAAGTATGACACATCACTAATGCTTACTAGGCACATTAATGATGACATGGAGCATCATATGATGATGTGGAAATTGTGACTTGGCACAAGATCCGGTTACACAAGAAAAAAAATTGGTAAATTGCAAGGATCGAACATTGGTCTAGACGTCTACACATGAAGGCCTCAACCACCGGAGTAAACCACATATCTATACATATATATGGGACTAAGTATGACACATCACTAATGCTTACTAGGCACATTAATGATGACATGGAGCATCATATGATGATGTGGAAATTGTGACTTGGCACAAGATCCGGTTACACAAGAAAAAAAATTGGTAAATTGCAAGGATCGAACATTGGTCTAGACGTCTACACATGAAGGCCTCGACCACCGGAGTAAACCACATATTGTGATACAAAATCTTCATCCTTAATTGGTATTCAAAAACAAAATTACCATATTAGAGAATCCCTTCTCATTCGGCTCTTAATTATGGCAACTCAAATCAATCAGTTTCAAAATCCCATAATTGTAGCCATATTAAATGCATATTCAATAAGAGGAGCGTGTAACTATTCAAAATAGCCATTCACACTAACAAGCCAACCCTAATCTTCTCAGAGCATGTTCCATTCACAGCAAGATTCATGAGCTCAAGGTTAATACAAAGATAACTGTGACTTCCGTCTTTCGTTTACTATCATTAACTTTTTCACTAACATGCAAGTTTATTTATTCAGTTCTTTGAGACCTTAACATGATTGTTTGTTGTGTGCTTGTAACTTTGATCGTTTAAGGTCTTTAATCCTTGGTATGCTATTACATGAGGAGAAAGTCGGAGATTTGAATATTACAGTTACAAGAGATGTAGAAGATGCACGCACAAAGATTGCTGGTAAAAATGATGGAAGTCGTGTTCTCGGATTGTCACAATTAAGAGGAGCTTGCTAAACAACATACGAGAGTGCAATCTAGCTTTCATGTTAGTATTTAAAATTGTTTTAAAATTTCTACCCATATGAGACTAAAATTTTGTATTTACTACTTACAAAACTATTTACTCATTTTGAATGTTTGGTAATTATAACATTTAGTGTATTATTGAAAACAAATTGACATGAAGCTTATGTTGGTTTATTGTATTTGCAGAACTGATGGAATCTTTGTGTGTGGTTTGGCTAGACCAGGTTATGGTAAATCTCTTTTGGGCTTTTATCTATCAATTATTTGACATATTTATTGTCTTTTTTGTTAATTCTTTTTACGTTTTACAATTAATTACAAATATATGGTTGAATGGTTTATATATAGTACCTTTTAAAATACCAGGGACTTTGCGAAATTCAGGCAAAAGCTAATATTTTGGATAAAAAACATGCTATAATCTTACTTTTATAACATGAGACTGATGGAATACCTTATGGAAAAAAATGGCCTAATGATCTAAACTACACTATCCTAGATTAAAAAATCTACTTCACAGCTTTCTTTTGTAATGACAACTACTTTGATGCACTCATGCTATGTATAGCACTAAGATTCGACCAGTTATATTTCGTGGCTGAAGTGTAGTGTAAGTTTAATTGTTGAGATTATTCTTCTCGCAATATACAATTAGTAGTGGTAATACTCCGTATATTGGTAGGTTTCACTGTTGCAAAGGTTTTTGGTTAAGAAATTAGAGTATGATGTCAATTTCAAGTTGTCTACCCATTGTTGAATTGGACCCAATGTAATCTACGCCATTCCAGGTAACTTGGACCCACGTATTTTTACATTATCTAATGTTGTATCATTGTTTTTGGATTTATGTTCTTTTGCATGATGAAGAGTGTCAAAGAAGCAAATCTATCATGTTTAACAACTGGAGGAACCAACCAGCTATAAAAGGCCAACATGAAAGCATTCTTGCAACATTTTTTATTTTAAGTAAGTCTAACATGCATCGACTCTTATGGTAAATAGATCCGTCTTTATGATACTGGCCAACACGATATAATAATATGATTCTATGATTTTTATTTTCCTTTCTAATTTAATGCGTTCTTATAAAATCTATTTGCCAATGTGATATAATAAATTGATTATATATGTGTGTCAAACATATAGATGTGGATGTTTGGAGAATATAGCATACATACCTATCGAATGCAAGAAACATTGAGCTCTATCTTTCTAGATTTATGTACTTTTCACCTTCAAGTTGCTTTAACATCGTTAGTATTTTCATGGTCATTATTTCCCTACTTGTTATCCTTGGTGGCTTGTTAGCTGATGCGTTCTTCACCATGTATTGCATATATCTGATAATAGCTACAATTAAAATGACAGTAAGAAAACTTTTGAATTTGAAGTTTCTTTAGTTATATATATTTTTTAAAACCACAGTTACGTCTCTTTAGAACTCATAACACTCGATAGAGAATTACAGCCTTTTGCAGGTTGTTTGCTTGCTTTAAAGATTTGTTTCAATGAATCACTGAAATTCTTACTTTTCACTTGAAGTGGGAAAATAGATTCATAAACCTATCTATTTTGATTAAACATTAAGACGTAATTCTGGGTAGAGACTCGGATATGGAGAAGAGGTGCTTATTCTGATGGCTATGTGGCAGATTTTCTCGAAAGTGACTAAATTGTACACATAAATGGGTTTATTGCAGTATTTGTGCAGGCATAGTTTCACATATTGCAAATGTTTTAAACTCCGTTGTGTATAATTTCACCATACTGTAGAAAGGCATAAAAATTCTTATGATCTATGGCACATTAATTCATGTAACTTAATTGAAGATTTAGTACGTTACACATATATGAATTTATCATTGTATGTTAATAATTGAAAAGAGCCGTTCATATGCACAATCACATCATTATATTCAGGGCCGGCTTTAGGGGAGTGCAAGAGGTGCGATTGCACAGGGCCACCGCTTGACAAGGGCCACCAAATTTCATGCACTTATATTATATATATGAACACAATAGGAGACTCAAACTTAATTAATTCATGCACTACTTATACATATGTATATTATATATGTGTGTTTTTGAGGGCCTCTTTATGGTAATGGCACGGGGCCACTATAATCCACAAGACGGTCCTGATTATATTATTTTAATATCAAGACGTGCACTTTGATATCTTAACTATATATTGCTGCGTTAGGTTTGCTAATAAAAGTTGTTATGTATGTTTCAGAGAAATGCATCACAAAGAAAGGTTTGCTAAATTGAAGAAAGGGGTACTCATTGTTAACAATGCTCGAGGATATTTAATTAATACACAAGCTGTTTTTTATGGCTATAGTAGTGGACACATGGGAGGCAAGTTACAACATCCTTTATCATTCAATGTAGTTATTATGAAGCCATAGAAGGAGTTCAAGCAACTACTTGAACATTGTCGCAGGTGGGTTTTTTTTCAACAAAGGCCCGTGTTCTCACACGGTCAACTATATGTGGTTGTGTCAAAATGGATGAGCAATAATGGATCGAAGGTTTTTTGTTGTGATAAAAACGACAATTATTCAAACTCCACAACTAACGTCGTCATTTATAACGAAGTTTCATTTCGTATTTGAATAGGCAACATAATTTTGTATTACAAAACAGCTTCATTATCTTTTGTATTCAAACAACACGAATGCTTCAACGTACGTTATTTAGAATTTTGCAAGTATCATCATGAAGCTAGCCCGCCCATTCGGGCGGGCTATGAAGCTAGTTCATTTATAAAAAGTTTAAACAGAAGTGTATCAAAATGAAAAGCATCCGGATGAGCTACTATAAACACATAAAGATACGAAACTGAATACACACAAGACAAAGTTCAATACAATTATACAACACACTTAAATTAGACATACATTGAAATTGTTAAATGTGCTCTACAATTATGAAATTTAATGATTTTTTTTATCTTTCTCTTGCACAACCCGATTAAGATTGATTCTAATACTCGGGAAGTCTTTCAGATTTTAGCGTTGCAAGAATCGCATCTTCAAGTTCTCTCGTCATCCATAAATGAATCAGTAACTCATATAATTACAAATCATCAAATAAACAATAATGAGTTCCATTATTCCTCTCCAACATCCCTAAATTCTTTAGCTTGCTTACAACCTTTCCAGGTCTTAAAAATATACCCATTAACCCTCTAATTTTTCACGACAACAAATAACATCTCATAACTCACGAAAGTATGCTTATATCTGAATAACCCAAATGAGAATATCAAAAAAAGTTTTAATAGTATAACTGATGGTTATCTTCAACAATAAGGGTAAAAGTGTACCAAACTAACAATCGCCATGAGAAAGAGCCTACAAATGATGTTATTATGTCCGATCCTAAGAGAGTAAGATTTATTGATAAACGATAGTGAAAAACTAATAGGAGGATAGTAAGATTTATAAAATACTTCAAAAGGTCCTTTTGTAAATCATAAAAATGTCATACATAAAAGTTTAAAAAAGAAAACTGGTAAAAATGTACCATCTTTTAGCTACAAAATACATCTAACTTTACATAGAATGTGGAAGCGAAAAGTAAATCATATAACTGAGGCTTTAACATTGATGAGTTCAATCAACATAAACGAAGCATCTAATTGACTAATAAGTAAACACCACTTTCTACATCAACTTTTAGTGAAGTGATTAGTGAACTTACCAATTCATCCAAGACACATTATATATTATACACCAAAAAACAACCAAACTAGCTCATAAATGTACTAAAGAGATGTTAATGTTACCTAATAAGAACAATCGCACCACATTTTTTGGTTTTTATAGTATTAAAGCACCATATTCATAATGGAGTTTCAATCCACAACATGTCGAAGAAGCTGTGAATTACATTGATAATATTAGAAGCAGATTCATATCAATTGAATAAAATTCAAACCCAAAACGAAAAAAGGAAAAGTTATCGGAAAAATTAGAAACTTCACCTTTGACTCCCTGAGAAGACGAAGAAAGTTGACGAAGGTAAAATCTGAATTAAAAATGAACATGGAGAAATTTGAGAATGGAAGAATACCATATTGAGAGTGGAAGAATGCCCAATGTCATATACTCATACGTAATTTATGAAGCGTGTTTGTGAAGGGTGAATGCCTCAATAAGCAAATCTGAATTTAGTTACAAATTTAAGGATTGTCCTATCAAATTAGTTTAAGTGACCTCACTCAAAACCCTTTTTTAATAGATATAATAGATAATAGATACTCCGTAATAGATTACTACTTTAGTTACAAACATGGCACGAGATATGTATATCGTGCTTGATCTCTCTAGTAGAGTTATGACCTGAAATGGCACCATAAGAGCCTTCGGTACGGTGCGCTAAGAGTTGACGTTTTTCTCAAAACGTGACGGGATGGCGCCAAGACCACACAACCACTTGTGTTTTCACGTTTCGTGTCGTCACCGGCCACCAGTTGAGTGGTCCAATTTTTTTATTTTATTTTTTATTTTTATTTTTAGTTTTTATTTTTTTATGTTTTTGTGTATTGTAATTGTGTTTTAATGGGTTATGTATAGGCCAGAGTGTGTCTCATGGGTCATGGCACCAGAAATATAAAGGAGGGGTGTTTTGGTATTGTGAGGAATTCTGATGTTATGAGAAAATGTGATGATATGGTACCACTTTTCTCCACGACACCACCCGATGGCACCAACGATACCTTATGCTCTAAGAGCCATCAACACTGTAAACATTATTTTCCTTACATTAAGGAAAGTGAAAAATATTTGCTACACACGTCAAATTGATACATGGTGAGAATCGTTAGCTCTTTTTAATCCTTAAATCAACGTTATCGAAATATATTATGGATGTTTGAATCTATGTTGAAGTTGTTGAGTAAGGGTTGCTAACAACACAAGGAAAAAGAATGTAATGTAACGACTCGAGTCTTACATACAAAAGGGTGATCGTGATTAATCAATATGGTTTTGTTCGAGTCGTTTTCATTGGTTTTGGTCGAGATGCCAAGTAACAACATTCCTTTCTAACAGGAAACAAAAGTCTCCAACAAATCAAAACCACGAAGATTAGGAAATTTTGGATTTAACGAGTGGTTTCGGATTTTGAGTCTTCAAGATCGCGACTAATATATCGAATGCATATGATTATTGAGATACTTGGTGTGTTTTGGTATTTTAAACCATTCCTTTCTGGTGAAACAAAAACATTTAACCAATTCTGCTGTTACAAGTTTGTCATTAAAAGTTAAAAAGATAATCCTGATGTTTGCATGACACGAAAGAAACAACAATATATTCAAAAAGTATTTCGATACGATTCTTTTTCTTTCTTTTCGAAAAGAGTTTGAGTAAATGTTAAATTAAATACACTTGATCATTTTGTTGCAAACGTGTAGTGTAGTGTAGTATTGGTGATTTTAGTATCATCACTTATATTTTGTGAAATTGTAATTTAATTGAGATCATGAGTTTAATCAGGTTAATTAGCGTTGAGTCAGGAGATGTGGAGTGCACATTCATTTTAGCTAGCCTGATGCCGCCACAACAAAGTGTGGAGGTCAAAGGGGCAGCGCCCCAAAACCAAAACAATTATTTGTTGATTCTGGTACTACCCGTTTTCCTTCCAACCAACTTTTCTCAACAAAAGAGACAACTTTTACCAAGAGTTGTTATTGTTCCCGCCAACTGTTTTAACCGAAAATAACTAAATTTCGGATGTGTTAATGTAAAAGACTTGATATTTTTCTAACAAAACTTACATAACAACTTTTTGTATATTGTTTTGTTCTTTCGTGTTTTAGAAAAGTGCGATTCTTCAAATTATTCAATTTAGGATTTCGTATAATAATATATTGGTCTCTAGGTCACATTTAATATTCGTTTAAGAAACACATATATATCCATTGTATTGATGTTCAAGATGGCATGTCGAAACATGATGGGTACATTACAAATGGATCCGATCAAAAAATAAATAAATTAACAAAATAATTAAAAAAAATACCGTGTCGATGGGAAACGAAATGTCGATCACATTGCTTAATTAGTGGGTAAAGAGTCTATACTTAAAAACTTTACAAGCAAAATAATAAAATGATGTTTTTAATTTTTAGACTAAAATACACCGTTGGTCCCTAAACTTGGCAGGGTGCATCGCGATGGGACGAAAATGGCCATATTCATCGCCATAGGTCCACAACATGGCCATTAAATGCCAGATTAGTCCTTTGACCAAGTCAAAGTCTGATTTTTGTTTTGTAGTCGAGGGTATTTTAGTCCGTACACATTTATATTTTAATAACACATTTATATTTTACCCCTTCATCTTTCATCGTCTTCATCATCTACCCAAATCATTCATCTCCCCAACATTCATCATTCATCTCCCCAAATTTCAAACACCCCCATCTTGCCTTACAAACCTCTAACCAGTACGAGTGTTAAATAATCATGTTGTTTTATCTATCAGTCTCTCATCAGGAAAGTAAGAATTGAAACCTTGAATAATGAGTGATAAAGCTAGTCTGATATTCGTATAGCACAAAGCTGGTTGAATGCTCCTTTTAGCAAATTATTTTATTGTGTCCCAAACCACAAAATGAAAGATACAATTTCTGTTGTAATAAATGAATTCATTTTGTAATCAGTTACCCTCAAAACTAAATATTTGGAAAAATCTTATAAACACATTTTGAGACACACTTGGTTCATTAGAAAAATATACTGTAATAACGTTTAGAAAAAAAATATAGAAATTAGTGTAAAACTGAAGCTGTTTTCGGTGAATAATTCAAAAAGATGTATACATTGTTTGCAAATGTTCTATAATACATATTCATTTTGAGACGGGACATAACCAAAAGCAAAAGGCTCGTTTATTCAGTATACACTATAATGCGTTTTTTGTTGATATTGGAAACAAAATTTCTTATACATGACATGATGAAGTTTGCGTTTTCATTGGTTATTGGCTTTCTTGATTTATAACAATCCCTTGAGATCCGAATTTTAAAGGTTGCAAAAGGTTATTAAGGCATATAGGAAGCTCGAATTATAACTTAATAAAATGGGTCAAATCTTGAGTTTGACATTTGTGGTCTTCATTACTTAAAACTCACCAGAACGAGTTAAATGATCTCTTGGGTTGGATGGCACTTCGCATAGAGCAGAAAATTCATATACTTCTCACTTATTGTCAAAAGTCAAACAGGAGGAATTAGTTAAAGAGATGACCAACCAGGTTTTTAGCATAATAGGATAGAACCTGTTGAGTGTGACTATAGAAGCTGGAGCTATAGGACTCCCAACCCTTTTGAAGTTGGCACATGTAATGTCGTTGAATAAGAAACAAGAATTGGAGACAAAGAAGAAGCTACCTGCGGCAATAAATTTAGGAAGAAAATTTTAGTTTCATTCGGTATTTGTTTGTCAATTGAGTGGAGAAGAAAGTGACTGACTATACATGCTACCGTGTTCCCAAGTGATCATTGAATTGTCAAAATACCACACAGAAGAGTTTAAGTGTCCAGTTTGTGAAAGTCTTCTTGAAGATGAAGTACATTGGGGGAGATGAATGATTTGGGTAGATGATGAAGAGAATGAAAGATGAAGGGGTAAAATATAAATGTGTTATAAAAGTATAAATGTGTATGGACTAAAATACCCTCGACTACAAAACAAAAATCAGATGTTGACTTGGTCAAAGGACTTGTAGCGAGTGAAAACCTTGAAATAGGGACCCCCGACGATGAAAAGGGTCAGTTTCGTCCCATCGCGATGCACCGTGCCAAGTTTAGGGACCAACTGTGTATTTTAGTCTAATTTTTAAATATAACTACTTAGCGGATTGTGCACGTATTAGACGTAAAATTCAAGTAAAATCGACTCATTTGTCTAGCAAAAATGTCACTTATACACCAAACAAAAATGTCCATTTCAATGGAATAAATTTACAATAATAAATGAATTTAAAAAAAAAAAACTTTGTCATGTGACTAAAGACAAGAAGAAGAGATTGCTCATCTCTTGGTTTTATGCCATTAAATTTTAGACCCGTGACTCGACCATGACCAATATGCCATTAAATATCATAAAGAGAAATGATTTGCTCATTTTATAAAATAATTAAGACACTTCAGTTAATTGTGTTTGGATATTTATACCTTCATATAAGTGAAAATGTAAGAATAAATGTGAGAATATAAATGTTCAAACACAATTAATTGAAATGTCCTAATCATTTAATGTAGTGTACAAATCATCTCCTTTTCAAAAATATTTATGGTGTAGTAGTTGAACAACTAGTCAACTACGATGGTTCATCAAAAAGTTATTACCGTACTATTTTATGTAAAACAGTTAGCTAGTTTAGAGATTGTTTGTAGGCCGATTAGCGTTGCAGGTTATTACTATTTTACGTAAAAAAAAAATAAAATAAAAAATGTCAAGGTTGCTAAAAAATTACTGTAAAATGGAAGCTCCCTTAGTTTTGATTTACCACTTGATTATATCTTTTTTGAAAACAAAATATAATACTGATTACTTTCTTGATATGCCCACGTATTTACCTTTAACTTTTGGTTAAAATTATTATGATTATCCAAAAGAATATATCAGTTAACTTGCTGGTTAAGCCTATATAAAGTACAAACTTCCCAATTCCCATGTTCTCTTATCCACAAAACCACCCAACAACACGTTCCTAAATACTACGGAGTATTTGCCAAAACGCGTTACACCCTTCATATATAAACATCACTTCATACCCTCAAACCAAAAAGCCAAAACCTTAAACTCACCCATGGCCAAACCAACACTATTCTTAACCATCACAATCCTATGCATCTTAACCATAACATCAAACGCACTAACAGGTGGTCGTACCAAGATAAAGGACGTGAAAAACAACCAAGAAGTGCAAGAGCTAGGAAGGTATTGTGCCCAAGAAAATAACCGAAAAGTTGGATCGAATGGTTTAAAGTTTGTGGAAGTTGTTAAGGCCGAGAGTCAAGTTGTGTCCGGGACTAAATACTATTTGACAATTAAAGCCATAAGTTCCAAAGGTGGTGAGAATAGTTTTTTTGATGCTGAAATTGTGGTCAAACCTTGGGTGCATTCTAAAGAGTTGCTTACTTTTCGACCTGGAAAAGGGTCGAACTAAGATAAACCAATGTCTTCTGTTTTTGTTGACTAGTTATCACGGTTTTATGAATAAATTATGTGATCTTGCTATATCAAGAAAGATTTTATATATGTATGTTTTGTTTGATAAGTAAGAAGTTTGATTTTCTTACAAGCTTAAAGTTTGTGCTTGTTACCATGATTTTAGTTGATCTTAGAAACACTTTCGGCTTTATAGGTAGTTACATTTTGATTATAATTTAATTCTCAGTTTTCGTAGCCCCCACCATCTGGAAAACAAAATATATAGTTTCATTGTGAAAGAATGCAGGGGACGTTTGGATTTAGCTTTAGATGGGTGCTTATTGGCTTATTTCAGTTTCAAAATGCAATAAGCAATAAAAACATAATAAGCCCAAAAACTGGAGTTTAATTGCAAGAATTATTTATGTCACAGTAATTTTCTCCTTTTAGGTGTTTGTAACATATAGGACTTGTCTGGCTCTTAGTTGTTTCTCTATTGCTCTTGCATCTTAGTAACAAAGAATATCATCACGGTATTGTACGGTTGTAGTCAATATTTTTCAAGTTAAGCCGATACTAATCATGATACCTCACCCGCGTTCGAAATATATCCTTTTTTTTCAAAACAATCTATCCCTGTCTAGTTTTTGTTCATAAGTTTAGCTTAAAACCCAATAAAGAAAAATGTTGGCCCATTATTTTGTGAGATTTTAGACCAAAATCGAATAAGCCATGAGGAACAATTGGGTTTTGGTTATCCCACATCGAGCTGCGAAGTAAAGTAGCTAGAAGATGTTAAGTTTAAATAGGAAGGGAAGGATACCAACATATATTGGCTAGTCTATGTCTTCAAAGTCCTTTTTTTAGTGACGCTTTTCGCATGTATCTGCTTTGTAAGCTGTTATCCAGCTTAGTAAAGTAAATCCATATGTGTTGAGCATCTCTGAAAAATGGCTTTTTGGAATCTCATTTAGCTTCTAATATTATAACCAAGTTTTTTTTAAGCTGTTGTTCTTAAGACAACTCCTGAAACTAAACCCAGTCGAATAAACATATTCCGGGAGGTTGTCTGACCACCATGTGAAATGAGCATTTACCGCAAATTTATCTTTTTTGACGCATGATGTTAGTCAGTAAACTCAGTATGTGCGTTATGCTGTTCAAGGAGTGTTCCATCGAGAATGTAAATCTTTTTCAACTAAGGCGAGTACAATCGTTGTTCAGTCTCTGGATCCGGCTAAGCTAAGTGCGGAATTACAAAACGCACTTGCTGAACATGGAAGAGTTTGCTATGAAGTCAATCATGAACAAGCTTTTTGCAACTTTCGCACAAAGTTTAGAGCTTCAGTTGCTTTGAAGAGGGTATGATCTAGCACAAACGTATTGCCTTTTATATATTAGTAACTTATGTTTTAAAATTTGTCTAATATATTGAAAAAAAAGCAAATCAACAAACCATAGTAAATAAAACTAATACAAGTATAAATACATAAATATCCTATATAAATTAATGTTTACTAAATCACCCAGCTATCTAGGTTGTATGGCTTGGTGCTTGGTAAATAAGTTGAATTGGGTATCGAGTCTTGGTTGAATCAGCTAATCGCTTATTGGGTATCGAGTCTTGGTTGAATTAGCTATTCGCTTTTGATAACAAAGTTGCCTATCATCAAAAATGAAATCAAAGCAAGTTGTTATGGATTGATTGTTTTTCTAGCTTATTCACTTTATTCAATAAGCACTCTGTATGTTATAGTGTTTGGATCACCTAAGCTGCTTTTAATTAATTTCGAGCTAAACGAACAATATTCAGTAAGGATATTAGCTTTGCTAAGATGTTTAGATATCCTTAATTCATAAATATAACTATTGACTTAAAAAGAAGGCAAACTTATAAATGTACCCATTGACTTAATGATTAAAGAAAACAAAACCAAAGACCATGAAAATAAAACTAATGCAATTATAAAAGCATAGCATATGTGAATTGGTATGATCTACACATGTATAAATATTTTGGGTAAATTCAAAACATATACATTAAGTTGTGTAAAATCAATTGGTTTTTGGTCATCCCACATCAAGCTACGAAGAAAAGTAGCTAGAAGATGTTGAGTTTAATAACTGAACTTCGCATAGGTGTGCAAAATTTATAACAGAAAGCCAAATTAAAACAAGACCGGATCATTTGATCTAGATGGTTAGGATGTTTTCGTCCGGTTCAAAACCGGGTTAAATACACACAAAAAAGGCTTGCAATTTGTAAATGATCCAGTTTGGGATACACGGTGTGGTTCTCAGCCATACTCTTTATTCTTTGGTTCACAGCCGTACGGTTAGGTTCAGTTTGGGATACACGGTTAGACCACGAACCAAACTGCAACTTTGAGCTTAAGATAAACTTAACATTTAGTTTAAACAATATACTTTCATTCAAATATTAAGGTTGTTTGGACCAACCAAGCTAAATTTATTTTTTGAGAGACTGTAATACTGTAAACGATGTAAAAAAATATAAAAATTAATCAAAGTTGTTATTTAAAGTACATGTATCTTATTATGTACTCCATGTTCCTAATAACCTCATACATGCAACATAAAACATAAGTTAATGCCTTAAATCTAAGGGTGAGCATACAACCCGAACGGACCGAACCGACCGTCGGACCGACCGACCACATTCGGTCCGGTCCGCGGTCTAGGCTTTTAGGCTAATTCGGTCCTCGGTCCGGACCAAAACCGACGAATTTGGCCTTGTTGGACCGGACCGACCGAAGGACCGACCGGACCGGTCCGGACCGAGACCGGACCGACCACATTCGGTCCGGTCTCGGTCTAAGGTTTTTGCCGAAGTCGGGTCTCGGTCCGGTCCGGTTTTTGGACCGTGCACACCCCTACTTAAATCTTGTCTCCTTTTAGTTATGTTAGTTACATAATTTGCTTCTCATATTGATCATGAGACCGGTTGGTGTGGTCGGTAGAAAATCGTTTTTTTATGAAGTTAACTTTGTATTAGTATTATTAATTACCTTAATAGTTTCTTCTTCTTCTTCTTTTCTTTCCAGTGATGAGCGATGGACTTTAGCTTATAGTTACATTATTTGATTGAAAAGTAAAGAAATATAAACTTGTGCGATAGATTTGACATTAACTGATGATTAAATGTTAGGTTCCATCTGGTCAAGATCGACAAAAGGATAATCGGCCATGCCCACATTGAAATATATTTGATATGACCATCAAATGATAAATATGCTGCGTGCGCATCAAAGAGTTTGTGACAAAGTCATTTAATGTACACATTGTTGATTAATAGCTTATGGTTGAACTTTATTTGAGTGAAAAACATAGTAATGTAAACTCAATGGAGTCGATATGATGTGATGATTAAACGATAGTATCTATGCTACAAAGATCGATATAAAGATAATTGGCTATGAATATGAATATAAGTGTATGGCGATTAGGTGTTAGGTTTATTTTGACAATGCTCAACAAAATTTGAATTGGCAACGCGCACATTAAAGAGTTTATAAGAAAGAAATTCAATGTTTGTGTATTCTCAAAGCATTTGTTTGTAAGAGCTAAAAAAAGAACAAGCATTTGTTTGCAACAAAGTTAAAAAAAATAACAGATTTAGGTGCACACATTGAAGAGTTTTTACTTTGTAACCACTACATTTAATGTGTACGTACTTAAGTCTATTATTGATGATCATTTCATATTCTTGTTTATAAATCTCTTCCAAGTTTGTTTCTTTACCTATGCGGGACAGTTCCTTCTTATCCAAAAACCACGTACCCAACAAATTAAACATACATCTTTCTAAAAAAACACAAACACAAACTCATTCCTTTAAATCAAAACCTTAACATACCAATGGTGAAAACAACAATCTTAACCATTACAACTTTGATGTGCACGCTTTTTCCTAGCAAATGCGATAGTGGGGCGGTCGTACTAAGATAAAGGACGTGAAAAGCAACAATGAAGTGAAAGAACTAGGACGGTTTTTTACTGAATAATATAATCGAAAAGTTGGGTCTAATGGTTGTTTAAAGTTTGTGGAAGTTGTTAAGGTTGAGATTCAAGTGATGTTCGGGACTAAATACTATTTGACAATTAAAGCACCAAGAAAGGTGGTGAGAATAGTTTTATTGACGCTGAAATTGTAGTGATCACTGGTGAAACCATGGATGCGTTCTAAAGAGTTGCTTATGTTTTGACCCGTAAAAGGGCTGAAGTAGATTTGCAAAGGTCTTCTCTCGTTAGGTCTCACAAAGATGTTTGCACTAAAAACAGTTAAACAAATTTTATAGAGTGTGATTTTGTTGTTTGATTGTGGAGATGTGACTAGTTATGGGTTTGTTATCTCGGTTTAATGAATAACATGTGTCATCTACATCGTAAAAAAGTACAATCTATGCACTTTTTGTGCATTTTATAGTTTTATGAGATTATCGTTGCAAGCTGTTAATACTTTCTCACCTTGAAGTTTAGTTAGTCCATTACATTGGGTTCAAATTCTGACCTGTGTACTTCCTTTAACTGTAGTATTATTGCACAATTTAAATCGTGTTCCTCATACATGCAACATAAAACGTAAGTTAATGCCTTAAATCTTGTCCCATATCCTTTTAATTATGTTAGCTACATGATTTGCTTCTCATACTGATTACAAGACCGGTTGTTATGGTTGTTAGAAAATCAATTCTCTTTAATCAATTTTATGTTATTGTTATTACTTCAAATGGTTTTTATAGTAATGAGTGAGGAGCTTTAGCTTATAGTTACATGTTGTTTGAGTGATAAAAAATACCAGACATGGACTTGTGCGATAGATTCGATACATTGTGATGATTAAATGCTCGGTCATATCCTACAAAAATAGATTAATATATAAGTGGCTAGTACTGGCTAGGCCTACATTAATAAATAGAGTGATATAAACTTTAGTGAAAGAGTGATATGATGATTGACAAAAAACAATTTGGCTACGTGCACATTGGAAGGTTTACAAGGACACATGTTGTAACATCCTCAAAATAGGGTTCAGCGAAAGACTTATTAGCATTAGGGTGCTACGGGAATTGATACACGAGACAAGTATAGCGAAACAGAATACTCATCCATAATATAAAAGCATTGTCAAAGATAGTATTTAAGTTTTACATTTATTCAAAAGTACGAGAGTAAGCCAATTAAAAGTAATTCATAAAAACGGTCCCAAATAGACATCAGAGTTGAATAGATCTATGACCATGCCAATGCCACCAAGCGCCTCCCAAATCAACTGCCCAAGCCTAACATATCAAATACCTGAGAAAGACATGCTAAAGAGGTCAGCAAAAAGCTGGTGAGCTCACAGGTTTAAGTAAATAACACAGTATATGGGCCAAATAGTAAATTTCTTATTACCCAAGTAAGTCATAACATAAGCAACCATCATATCCAAATCCCAAACTAAAACAAAGATGTTATACGTCATGTCAAATTTTGCAACCACAAATCCAGGTGCCACCCTGGCAAGTCGGGTAAACAAGTCCAATCACGATAGATCTACCTACAACATGAATAAAAGACCTAACAATTGGCAAAATAAAGAGAGGCTAAACCTTAGCCTAGACTACGTAATAAACGCAAGAAAAGCATAGTTTCATAAAAGGGCCAATCAAACAAGAGCATGTTTTCTCACCCCAAGATTAAATAAAGCAAAGTACAAATAAAAGTGGGGCTATGAAACTTACCTTAGTCCAACAAAAGCACAAGAATCAACCGGAACAAGAAAAGTATCGACTATCAGAAATCAGCAACTACTAACTTGGCTCTACCTAAAATCATAGACTCGCTTAGATTATAACTCAATTTAATAGTTCCCAATCTCGAATATAATCTAGTTTTTTTTATTTTTTTTTATTTCCAAAAACTCTTCCTCAAAACAGTTTTCTAGTGTATCCCGCGTGCGTGGTGTCGACTCAACAAGATTCATGTAAACACACGCTACTCAAGAACTCAACAATGAAAGATCACAACAAATATATGTGTCAAGTTGTAGTCTAATAAGTCTCTTGAACATATTGTCAAAACTTATCGAATTCGTCAATTCGATAAACCTTACAATATATTCACCTTACTTATTATTCCGAAACTATACCGCGTCCTAGGGCGTCGTAGGATATGTTGTCATTACTAAACTCTTCCGACATAACTAACGAGGTCTTACTCGATTCGTCAACCCAATAAGTTCGTTGGTTAAGTAAGTTAAGTTTATTAATTTCAAATATCCGTGACAAGCAATTAAATGGTATTCGATTAGCATTTATGACACTTTTATTTTTGCGTGCCTCTAAACATTAAGTATCTCTCTCATTATTTGTCACATGTCTCTTTTTTCATTATATAATAAAAGAATTTATAACAAGTATAATATACTTGTTTTTATATATGAAAACCTTTTATTATTTATTGTTTACGTTATAGTTACTTGAGTTACTATTTGTTTCGAGTCACAAGTCCGAGTCATTACTTCTCGACTTATTAAGTTGTATCAAGTCCAATAATCAATATAGTCCATGTCACGGCCTTGTCGGAGTCAAAGATAACTAAAAAGTCAACGTGATACCGACTTGGCGCAAAGTTCACAAGTATATCATAAGTCAATCATGTCAAGTCCCAAATATCACAACTTCAACCTCACATGATCATATACGACTCACGTCTAACCTATCCTCCGTCATTAATACAACGATTCCCTTTTCAAGTCCAAAATACCAAAACCAAGTCTAGTCGTGACCATTCGGTCTCGACTTTCTTTCCCACGTCCAACGCAACATCAACAACAATAACATTTCAACCTCCAATGTGTTGCCGAGACCATAAGGGTCTCGGCCTATGCTTCCCTTCGACAACAATCAAACCGAACACCCTTTCGAGGTTTTCCCACTCAACAACCATCAAAACAAAACCATTTTCATCCACAAAACTTTACCAAGTCAACTTCACCATCTAGGGTTTCATCCGAACCCGAAACCAACAAGAAAATAAACATCAAAACCAAGTTAACAAGCATACCAAACAAGTCCTCACCGAGAGCATAAGCTCCCGGCTCGGCTGACACGACATCCGAATACCAACACGAGGCCAAAAACACGGATACCAACAAGTTTTTATCACTTTTTATTATCAAGAAATTGTTTCCCACAATTTAATAACCAAACCCGACATATAACCGAGTCAACTCGTGACTCAACCACGAGTTATCAAGAAATACGAGCTAAAATTCGTGGGTTTTAACCTACCTTCGTCTTCTACACGAAATAGGACCGGTGGTGGTGTTGTGGTGACGGTGTGGTGATGCGTGGGTGAAACGACGAGAGGTGGGGGGGGGGGGGGTAGGGCGCGTGAAGTAGTAGATCGAAAAGAGGGGAGTGTGGGGAGTCTTTTGAGGTGGGTGGTGTAGGGTGGAGGTCAGCGGTGGTGGTAGGTTTTGGTGGCCGGTGGCTAGGGTGTCCAAGAGAGAGAGAGAGAAAATGGTGATGATGATGATGTATATGTGTTTGTGTGTGTGTGGTAGTGGTGACATACCACTTGGATGATTTATCTTAGAGCTCTGGGTGCCAAAACGAGGCTTAACTTCTTCGTCGCGCCACCTCAGCATCTCATTTTTCCACAACTAACCACAACAAACCCCCTCCTCACTCATAACAAACATCAACCTCTTCATTTGGGGCCCACCACTACCACTTTATTTTTTTATTCAATTTTCATTTCCAAATAAAAACTAAATAAATTCATTTCATTCAAATTAAAAATACAATACATAACACAATAATAAAAAAACAACACGATACGGAAAAAAAAACAACACAATTAAAAAAAAAACAACACATACTACTGGATTTAATCTTCGACATCCCACTTTGGGCAATTTTTTAAAATCTCCCAAACGTGAACATATTTGAACTCTTTTCTACCAAATTGTTGCTGGAAGCTTAGTTTTGCATTTTCGAGATGAGTGTGGTCATTTTGAGCACTTCAACGCTGCAACTGTTTGTAAATTGCGTTGAACCTTTTGCAATCGACGTTAATCCTCGTCCGTTTACCCGTGATTGAATTTTTTGTACGATGGTCATCGGTTGTCTGATTATTGAACATATGCATAACGTCGTTCCAAAAAATATTTTCGGAACGGTTATTTTGCATATTCATAGCTTGTGAAATTTCTATCCAAACTTGCGCAAGTAAGATTTCTTCAGAGTTGTTCCACTTCAGAGTTTGAGACATTTGTGTGTTTTTTTTAATTGATGTAGATGTGAAAAAAAATGGTGGTTATAAGATGTTATTTATAAGGGTGATTTTCAAATTCAAATTCAAAAACCGTTTACTGTTGAGCGGGGTAATTCAAATTCAAATTTTAAATTCAAATTCAAAAAACGGGTACTGTTGAGCGGGCTAATTCAAATTCAAAAATTGTGTACTGTTGGGCGGGGTAATTCAAATTCAAATTCAAACGGTTTAGTTTTCTATATATAGTATCCTATCAGTCTTAGTTTCACACACAAATAACACAATTCACACACAAAAAAAATGTCTCACAAAGACTTTTCTCAGCAATTCCCCAGCCCAGAGAAGTTGCCGGAAACCAGCTTTCCGTCCCCAAATCACTTGCCGGAAACCAGCTTTCCAACTCTGCCAGAGTTTGAAGTTTACTCAACACCACCGGAAAATGTCTTTCCGGTGGGGTTTGAAAACATCCCATACCTCCAAATTGTTCCAAGTCCACCTGTGAACAGTCCACAGGTGGATTTTCAAAACCACCCAAGCGGGTTAAGTGAGGCTTCCCTCCGACAACTGGAACAAGATGAAGAAAACGTTAGGGAGATTATGGAAGAGCAGGCTCGTGAAGAGGCTGCTCGCCGTGAGCAAGAAGCACGGGAGGCTCAGTACCTCCAAGACAACTATTTCGACATAATGGAGAGTCGATACATGAATGGGGAGTTTTATTCTCCGCCAACCAGTTCTGATGGTTTGGACTCGGATGACTCGTTTTTTTAAGTTTTTAGTAGTTTTATTATGTATTTCATGTTTTTATGTTGTTTTTAGGGAGATTCTGTAGTTTTTTATGTTTAAGGTTATTATGTATTTCTTGTTTTTAGTTAATTCTTCAAGTTTCAGTTTAAATGTTTCATCATTATGCGTTTATGTTTGCATTTTTTTCCTCTACGAACCTTTCGAAATCAATATCTTCTAAAACACTTCACATTTAATTATCACCTTTAAATATCACCTTTAAATTTCACTATCTAAAAAAAAGAAAGAAAAAAAAAACGTTATTTGCTTTTGTCAGGTGGGACGCTCGTCGTCTCCACGATTTGGTACCCAACGACGAAGCTCAACGAGCTTCCACTCTGTGTCACAACGATGCTCAACGAGGCGATAATGTGGACGACGAAGTGCACGACGAGACCGACACCGGGTGCTCTTAGGGTTTAAACAACAATACAACTCATAAATAATAATAAAAAAGAAAATTCAACTAATGAAACCGCACAAAAAAAACCCACAATTTATCTTATATAAATTCAACCCCTCACCTCATACCTGGGTTTCACAGTTAACCTAAATCATCAGCAAATTCGAACGCCGATTTTGAATGTCGGCAAGACAAAGGCGGTGGAATAATTTAGTGGCAACGTGTACTGTGTAGGTGAATCTGGAATAACAAAAAAAGTATACCAAAGAGAAAGGCGGTGGAAAAAAGATAACGTTGGATCTGCTTTTTTTTTTGGGGCCAAATGGACTAAAAAGCATGACTCAAAAGAGGCAGCCCAACGCAAATAATATTTTTATTAGCACCGAAACGTAACATTTGCATCGCACGTGCTAGCGAAACCGTTTTTTTATTCCACCGACCTAGCAGATTAAGTAATATATAGAATTTACTCTTTAGAAATAAAAGATATTTTTCAAAATGGTGGGAGGTGGGGACGCGGCCAAACAAAACAACAAGGACCATTCCCGTAATTTTTCTAAAGTTCCCCTATTCCTACATTCCCGAGTTCAAATATTTCATTTAAAAGTCTAATAAGTTTCCTCGAGTGCGCCAATAGTTTTAGTTATGTTTTTCCAATGAAACCGGTCATAAATATGCTTATGGAGCTAGACGAGTGATTTTCTTAAGTTTTCTCAATTTATTAGGTTTTGCCTAATGCTGAGGTCTAGTAGTGCCTAGTCTAAAGTCACAAACAAGGTCTAACAACAAAATATCAAGAATTTATAGTCGATTGTTTAACTTGCTAAAGTTTAAAGTAGTGTGGTATTTAAAAATAATTTTCAAAATTTACCAGTTGTCACACATGTAATGTGAACGTCACCTATCATTTAACTTGATAAACTCATACTCTAGATTATAAATCTCTTACAAGGTTGTTCTTTCACCTATGTGGGAAAGAGTCACAAAGCCAAAATCATTTCCTTCTCACTCACAAAAATACTTAGCGCGTCATAGCTTTAATTAAAACACTAATAAAACAAAATTTTATTGGTTAATTCTTACTTAACAAATACATTACAACCATATTACTAAACGATTATATCACCAATTACCAAAACAACAATCTTAACAGCATAGTTTTAAAAATCGCGCCTAAGGCGAGCCTAGGCTCTAAATCCCACGAGGCTCTAGCCTTTGGGATTTTTTTAGATCGAGGCTCACGACACGCATGAATCCCACAAAAATCGCGCGCCTTGGAGATTTTTGCGACTTTGCGCCTTAGGGTTTTTTGCGCCTTGGAGATGTAACGGGTTTTTGGGCCATTTTTCTAAATATTAAGATAAGATAAATGGGGCTTATAAGTGATATACATGGGCTTTTTAAGTCATAGGGTGAGTATTTGTATGATTTGTAAATTTGAATTGATTTATGTTTATTTTATTAATTGAAATTTTCTTTAAGAAGTTACTTTGTTTCAATTAAGTATTTTCTTTATGATATATTATCATGAAAATGTGGCATTGTAGATTGAATATTAATATATTGCTTGCTTGATATTTTGGGTTAAATTGTGAGCTTTGTTAGATGTAAGTCTATAAGTGTAGGACACAAGCATATTTAGTCTGATATGGATTTTAATATCTATATAGGTTATCGAGCCAAAGAGTTGATTCGTTTTAGAAGTGACAACTAATCCATTTTAATCTTTATAATGGCAATATGTGCCATGTATTAAGTATTTTAATGTTATTTTGTGTAATTTAAGGGACATAAATTTTCACATACGTATAAAACTTAATGTATTTAGTTGCCGCTTCGCATCGCATTCATGAATCGCTCTCGCCTTGAATGCCTCGACTCGAGGCTCCTTGCCCCCTTGCTGCCTTAGTGCCCTTGAGCCTTTCAAAAAGTGCTTACAGTAACAACTTTGATATGTGTGCTTTCCCTAGCAAACGCTATACCAGGTGGTCGTACAAAGATCACAAACGTGAAAAACAACCAAGAAGTGGAAGAACTAGGACGGTTTTTTATCAAAGAATTTAATCGAAAATTGTTCCAATGAATTTGAGATTGTAATCAAGCACTAGTTGTGTTTACTTTATTATAGTTGTTTGATCCCAATGAATATAGGTTTACCCTTTTACAGAACAATGTTATATTTGCATCATAGTTACAATTTTATTTGCGTTCAAGCTACAGCTTAATTTTATACTTCTTTTTCGTTCCACTCTCAGTTTTCCCGACGCGTCTCATAATAGATGATCAGGTTTTCCATAAGAGACCAAGCGACAATAAGCATAGGCTCCGCTAAGAATATTTGATAGGTGTACGTGCCCCTTAATTTATATGATATCTTTATGTAGCGAAAAGGAAAATAATGCCTCCTAAGTAGTTTCGGTTTACATGTTTCAGTTAGATAAACTAAGTATTAGATGACATGAAAACACTACAACTTAACTCTAAGGCCGGGCACAGTCGTGACCTTCCACGACCTTGCCACATCAGTCTTCTCTCTCCGACGATCAAGTTGCCAGAATCGTGACCAAGTGTTATTTTATTTATTTTTTTTTTATTTTTTTTTACATCATATTTCAAGTAGATACATGTTTTCCATTTTACTTTTTCATGCAACGTGACAACTTGCAAAACCATCATTTGCAAATAATACGTGCCAACATTTCCAAAAACTTTTTTACTTTTTCATGCAACGTGCCAACATGCATAGGTATGCCAACATGCAAAATCCAAATATGTATATATACCAACATTTGCAAAAACCTATGTGGGACAGTCACAAAGATAATTAGCGTGTCACTTTGTGTTTGAGCTTTTGGGTGCTTTTTAGTTATTTTATGCAACTAGTTGCTAACGGCTACCGATAACTTAACAAAACATACACTTATCTAAATATAGAAACCGCATTCACTTAACCCGGCCACCAAAACCCATGTCCACTTATCCAATAAACACACACCCAACAAATTAGACATACATATTTCCAAAAAACACGAACACAAATTCATTCCTTAAGATTAAAACTTTAACTAACTAATGGCCAATACAATAATCTTAATCGTCACTACTTTGATGTGCATAGCTCCTAGGTGCACGAAATATAATAGTTTCATTTGAAAGGATGTAAGGTATGTTTGGATTTAGCCTATAATGGGTGCTTATTGGCTTATTTCAGCTTCAAAATACGAAAAGTCGTCTAAACATAATAAGCCCAATAAATGGAGTGATAACTCAAGACTTATTTTTGGCTTATTTTTGTTTGAATTCTTTTTCTAGTTGTATGAAACATCTTAACCCCTTCTTAAAATGCTAATCCAAACACCCCATAATGCCATTTGTGCAAGGTTGTAAAAAACGTAGGATATGTTGTCATTACTAAACTCTTCCGACATAACTAGAGTTTTAACAATATGGGTGTGCAACAACACAAAATCAAATCGCGATTCATGAAAAAAATAAAACTAGAGTTTTAACAATATTAGAACTAAAAAATCAAAGCAGAGAATATCAGTTTTTATTTTCAAAACAAATTTAAACCCAAATTAGACTGCAAACTAAACTCTAACTCTCAGCTGAAACAAACACAACATTTAGTTAAAACATTGTCATTTCATTCGAATATTAAGGTTGTTTGACACAACCAAACTAAATTTAGTTTTTGGAGACCGTAAAATGTAAGGGCTCGTTTGGTTGGTGGGTTAGCATGGGTTTTAGGTAAAAAGGTTTAAATCGATTGTTTGGTTGTATTTATAAGACTTCAGTTTAGATTTGTATCATAAATGTGAAGGTTTGCAGAAAAAGAGAGTAGGTCGAGTGGGTTTCTGACAAATATATGTGAGCATGGGCTATGTTTTGTTTTTTTTTTTTCCATGTCCTATTTTGTTCTTTCTTTCTATCTTTATTATAAAATACTAAAAGTATTTTATTTATCCTTCTCTCTCCTATATATTAATATAAAACAACTTTTAATTTATATATTAATATATAATATATTTTTAAATCTTATTTCTCTCTCCTAATCCAAATCATAATGGGTGAAAGCCATAAAATAACAACGTACTTTCTCAAATTTACCGAGTTGAAACACATACTTTTTTATTAACATATACACCCATGTACTTTCAAATTTTGTTTCGACTTTACCCATATTGTAATAAAATAATATTATTTAATATAATATTATATTAATATAAATCGTTCATATGGGTGA
Source organism: Chrysanthemum makinoi (assembly GCA_910596185.1). Classification (NCBI taxonomy): domain Eukaryota; kingdom Viridiplantae; phylum Streptophyta; class Magnoliopsida; order Asterales; family Asteraceae; genus Chrysanthemum; species Chrysanthemum makinoi. Next base: position 356,840,407 of record OU343224.1, on the reverse strand, counting down.
AGTCGGAACAAAATTTGAAAGTACGTGGGTATATATGTTAATAAAAAAGTATGTGTTTCAACTCGGTAAATTTGAGAAAGTACGTTGTTATTTTATGTCTTTTACCCAATCATAATCTACAACTTTACAATTCAAATCCAAATCTAAACCATCTACAAACCAAACGGCACAAGTTTCAAGTGGTTAGATTTATCGTTTCAACAAAATCACCATTGTTGACTGCTCTATAAAAATACTGTAAACGATATATGACTCTAAATATCGTCTCAAAATCATCATTGTTAGAGCATCTACTATGGTGGTTTGTAAAAAGGTTTATAACAATTTGAAGAGGTCTAAAAAATTATAAACCATAGTGGACGTATATTTCAATCATGTGTGGCATAAATAGCTCAAGAATTTTAAAGAGGTTCATAGTTTAATTCTCTTAAAGCATTGAGTGTGTTTTGTAACATGAGATTATGAGAAAGGTTTATGAATAAATTTATCCATAGTACAAAAAGGCTTATGATATGAAAAAGGTTACAAATTAATAGAGTATTAATTGTATAAACCTTTTAGTAGGTTCACAATTGTGGATGCCCTTAGATTTGCTTTTAATATTAACGAGTATTGCGACCATCAGCCGCGTTACGGCGGAGCTTTTTTTTTTGACATTTTTATCTGGTAATTTATGTAACAAAAAAAAAACGTTAAAAGTATGTAAACTTCAACTTAGATGTCAGGCACAACAATTTAGATAAAAACAGACCTGGGAAAAATTAAAATTCCAATGATAGATAACCACATAAAACTGAAATTAAAGAGCTTAAACTTGATAAATTTCAAATGTATGATATTAGAAGTTTGTCTTTAACAATCAAAAAAACAATTTATGAGTGGTTAGGCACTATCTAAATCACTACTCTATTATTAAATATATCAATAACAGCAAATACACCTCACTTAGTAAGCCGCTCCTAGCTCCAACCTGTTAGACGCTGTACATGAGGCAAACACCAATTTCGTGTGCTGCTGAGTGTATGTTCCAGCCTACACTGGAATATTCGTTATGAACCTCTACACCGTCTTTTCATTCCACGCTACTCATACCTGAGACACAGAAATAGAGTTGTTAAAAGTTCAGCTTCAGAAATTTTATGTTTTTTTTTTTCAAAGGTTGGATAAGCATCTAATATCATTATCTATTTTAGTGAGTACTTCCACCAAGACATACTTCAATGCAAAAATAGTTTCTTTATACGAAGCAATACGGAAGGAAAAAATGGAGTGAATGAAAGGCACTATAAATCTCTGAACCAATTTTGTTACTTCACCAATCAAAGCTGGTATATAATGGAGTGTTCGAGCTATTTTAGAAAACGCGGATTGCGTATAACTATTCAAAAATGATAGACAAAGTGGTACCTTGTTAGCCGGCGGGTTTTTTTATTTTCTGACCTTAATTTTCGTTCTGTATGGTATACGTATGACAGCTGAACATCCTTTCCTGCACACAGAAAAAGGAGCAGATGTTAGTGACAAATAAGCACGTGGTAACTCAGAAGGGGCTATGTGTATTTATATCAAAATAAATGAACCGCATAGATTACCCAGACTCCTTTATTTCTTCTATATTTCGGGATTTCAAAAGTCTCGCTTTTCAAACTAATATTCCTAATTGACCTAATATTCAATCAAAAATACCCATTTGAGCTCACATTTAACCCGTTGATGTTGCAGCATGTATCAATACTGCAACAATCATTAAGTAACACTTACTGTCTTGCCATCAATAGACGTGGCCACCCCCTTGTTAGCCGTAAACCACATGCAGCATTCCTTACAGACCGTTGAGCGTCAACACCCTGGTCGTCAACTCGTACAGCTATATTCAGCTAAACGATCTGAAATTAATTAATTATTTTCAATCAATTATGCAGTTGGCAAACAAACGATGAAAAAAATCCAAGCACCAAAACGAAGCATTTTCAACTTGCCATTGATTTATTCAATTAAAATTTAACACACCGAGTATTCTTTGAACATACCGCCTATGCACCGTCAAATACCGAGTAGACTCACCACGTACCATGGATAACGACAATGAATAGTTCAGCCGCATCGAAACACAATCTTGTCTTGTTCACGTCCCTATGAAAACCTGGAATAACACAAAGTAAAAAAAATAACGTAAAGTATAGCTCAGATCTGGCATGGCTGCAACCACAGCCCGGACAACCTCAGTTTTTCCATAGCCCGTATAAAGTCATCGTTGCCCCATCATGAGTGATGCAACAACCTGGTAAGCGCAACAATTCCATCTGCAACAATTTAAACATGTACATGTCAAATAAACGTTAGAAATAGGGAACATGAATTTGGATAAACTTAAAAGCTGTCAAACTTAAGAGATTCATAGGTATAGGAAGCAGCCATATCAAATAGAGATTTTTTCTTTCGAAACATACCCTACAACCAAACGGAACCTGTTCATTCAGCACATCTTTTATTCCATCAGCAGTCAAAACCTTTCAAGCAATTTACCAATTCTCAAAATTCTAAACAACCTAATCAGCAGAACAAATACAAACCTAAAAAAAAGACATTTCACCAAACACTTCATATGCATAACATAAAATTAGACTGTTTAATAAAGAAAAAATATACCTCACTGTAAGCATCAACAACATAACTTCTTCATCTCGCTAACCCACTATCGTGCCTCAACCATCATAAAATCGTTTCCAACAACCCTTAAAGCGATTTTTAAGCTTTCGTAAATAAGGGGATTGTATTTAGCTTTCACCAGTTTTTTTGTAGATCTTGTTTGAAAAAAATAGTATGTGTGCTGAGATTGATCCAGAAGGTTATCACGAATGGGATAAGGCGGTGGAATACTCGAGAAGAATGAAGAACAGCAAGAACGGATCAGCCTTTGGATATACATATTCCGGGTTTCGTAACAACCTAACAGGCCAAAAGTGCTAGGTGGCCAGAAATGTATTGGCTAACTGAAATGGGCCACGCGTCTTGTTTCTTGTGCAGCGACGTCGTTTCAAATGGCTTATAATATATATAGTAATTATAATATATGGGTTTCTTTTTCTATAGTCATTATTTTAATGGTTCTTTTTATGAGTCATTTTATAGTAACATTTTTAGTTAAAGAACAAGCCACATTTAGTGTGGTCACTAGAATATGGTACTATCCTACAAAGTTTCATGGAAAGATAATTTTTTCGAATATAAATTTTAGTGATATTATGACGATTAGGTGTCGGGTTTTATTTGAAAAAGTCATTCAAGCACCACGACATGAAGAGTTTAAATGGTTCTTTTGGTAACAACCTGATGAGTGACCACTTCTTATAATATATATAGTAATTATGAGTCCGGTTGGTTTTATAGTTTCTTTTTCTAATTGTCATTATTTTAAATTTTTGTGACTGATAAAGAACAAGACCACATTTAGACTTGTATGATAGATTCGGTACTATGTGATGATTAAATGCTTGGTACTATCCTACAAAGATTCATGGAAAGATAATTCGAAATAGAGTGTTACAGAATATAAATTTTAGTGATAGATTGATATGACGATTAGGTGTCGGGTTTTATTTGAAAAAGATTAACAAAAAATAAGTCAAGCACCACGCACATTGAAGAGTTTATAACTAAGAAAGTTAATGTGCACATTCTTGACTATTTGTTCAATAACAACATAATCTTGTTTATAAATGTCTTCCATGTTTGTTCCTTCACCTATGTGGGATAAAGTCACAAATCCAACACTCATTTTCTTCTTACTCACAAAAATACTCGGCTACACTCCTTTGTGTTTGACGGTGAGCAAGTTTAAGCTTTTCGTATTAAGTGTTCAGCCTTTGTATTATGTTTAACACTTAACATATCTTAGTTAGTCTTACAAAGATCGATGGAAAAGATAATTGACTACGTTCACATAGGAAAATAGAGTGATAAACACTAAAATTATAAATGTTTAATATTTAAAATATGTTAGTAAGTCTTACAATTTCGGATGAAAAAGATAATTGGTTATGTTCATATCGGAAAAGATCAATGAAAAAGATAATTGGCTGTGGTCGCATTGAGAACTACAATGATATAAACTTTAAATATAGATCGACGAAAAAGATAATTGGCTATTTCGCATTGAAAAAAATAAAATGATATAAACTTTAAATATAGATTGATGTGACGATGATCCGGTGTTAGGTTTTAATTGCAAAAAATTAGTAAAAATTAAATTGGTTATGTTATAAGAAAGCCATAACGAATGTTTAATACCAATTCTTTGATCTTAGTTATAAACCGCTTACGTTTTTGTTCCTTCAACTATGTGGGACAAATCATAGAACAAACACTCATTTCGGGCGTATCACTCGTTTGTTTGACGATGAGCAATTTATTATTAAATCTCCATATTTTATTTAAACACTAATTAAAACGATAAACATAACATTTAGTTCATAATTACATTACAACTGCACGAATTTATAAAACGAACAAATGTTGCTTGTTGTTAACGAATTTATAATAACCCTATCACCAAATCGTCCAAATCCCATGTCCTCTAATCCAAAAACCACGTACACATCAAACATTTATATCTTAGTTAGAAAACACAAACACATGCTCATTCATTAAATAACTTCTAAGTACGAAAGTTATTTGTAACACCCAAATTCTTCACACTTTGAAAAAGTGTAGAGAATCTTTGGGTCCCCACACTTTGAGAAAGTGTGGATAATTTGGGTCCACACCTATAAGTGTGGACGTTTCTTAGATTTCTCCACACTTAGAAGTGTGAACTTTTTTATAACACCTAAAAGGGTAGAAAATTTATTTTTTTACAATTTTTTTTTCACATTTATTAATGTAATCAATTTTTACACATTAATAAGTGTTACTAAATTAATAAAATTTTACACACTTTTAGAAATGTGGAGAAAAAAAGGGTGTAGATTGAATCAATTTTTTTTTTGTGTTTTGGTGTTTTAAACCATTCCTTTCTGGTGAAATAATCCTGATACTTGCGTAACACGAAAGAAACAACAATTAGCTCCATATTCAAGAAGTATTTCGATACCATTCTTTTCTTTCTTTTTAAAAAATTTAGAGGTTCTTAACATAATATATCATGTTGTTTGGTTTTCTTTCTCTTTCTTTCGTACATTTGTTTGAAAGTTATATAAATTTGTACATTAGAGCATTAGGTATTATAAAAAGCTTCACCTTTTCATTTAGGTCTCACTAGGTGTCACATCATCATAACACTATCACTTCAAAATACATCCTCTATTATAACACAACACAAACTCTTCATTTGGGCCCCACCCAGCCCCTCTAAATCAAAATATAAACCTTGGCAACGGTTAAAAAACCTGCAAATAGTTTTGTCGTTTTCTTCATCGTCTGGCCGGCAAGGGCACGACGAGCTCGTATGTTGTGGCGGCGAGCCACGACGAGCGTGCCACGTTAGAACGTCTCCTTGTGATACCTAGTGCTCTTACGCTTACGATTCAGTTAAGTTCAGCTCGATACCATTTATCACCACGCCAAATGCTATTAGACAACCTTTTTCCTTTATGATACACACCAAAGGTAAGAGTTTGAGTGAATGTTGAATATACTCGATCATTCTGTTGCATACATGTAGATTAAGAATATATATATATATATATATATATATATATATATATATATATATATATATATATATATATATATATATATATATATATATATATATATATATATATATATATATATATATATATATATATATATATATATGTGTGTGTGTGTGTGTGTGTGTGTGTGTGTGTGTGTGTGTTACACGTTCAAGTAGAGATACACGGATGGGCTAAAGCCCGGGCATAGACCCGACCCTGTCTAAGGGCGTGTTTGATAGCCTCTTATTGGGCCATATGCTTATTCGGTCAACATTAAAACTTGTTTGGTAACATTTTTGTTCTCTCTTAGCCATTCCACTAAGTATTGAATAGGCCAGGGTATGTGACATGCAAAATGATTCAGCATGCAGATACTTTATAATTGTCATTTTTGATAAACCATTTTGATCAAGATTTTGAAGTTGATCTACTCATTACAAGAAAAATATAAAATATACATTTTGGTTTACCCAATGTTAATAAACTTCTACATATGTAGTTTATTGTTGTGTTTCTTGTATTCATATTTCTTTTTATCTATTTTATTCATGAGATAACAAAATTTCTCGTCTAACTATACAAAACTTTACTATTATTAACAAATTATTTATCATTAATATATTTTAAGAAAATAATATGTCAACAAATAGCATGCTTATTAAATATAAATATTACTAACTAATAACATTAAAAAAGTAGATTACTTAACAAGATAGGTTGATAGTTTTTTCCGTATAATATTTGTCAAACAATATATTTTCGTTCAGAACCAATTTCATACAGAACCTCAAAATCATTCAGAGCATTTAATCATTCAATGCTAAATTACTCAGTTTTATCAAACAGCCCTAAATGATCCTTATATTTTCTATCAAAGCCCGGTCAACCTGGGCGTGGTCTGGCCCGAGCTAAGCCCAAAGCCTGAAAAAAACTCAAAAGCTCGAGCTATTTAGAAAGGCCGCAAAAAAGCCCCGAAAGCCAGGACTTTTTATGAAAAAAAGCCTCCGTTTTAATAAGAAGGCCTAAATTATGTGTTCTTTTTATATAATAACATACAATAAAATAATTACATATGAATGCTTTAAGTTTTGAGTCTTCTGATATCTTGGCATGGTAGAAAGAAAACCTTTACAATATCCAATTTTGTCCGCAATGGCACGTGATATATTAACAGTCCAAGCTACAACCGTAGCTTCGGAATCTTATTTTTCGTTAAGCAGTAGAATTTTAAGCATAAGGAGAAGGAATCTTTTTCGAATCAATCAATGGAGATGTGCATTTGCTTGAAAAATTACTTTAATAATGTAAAACGACATCAAGACAAAACATTTTTGAAAGATTCACTCATGTAGATGGAGGATGACAATTATTCAATATGAAAGGAGTAGAATTTTAGTGATGTATATTAAAAAAAATTCATATATAACAACTATATTATTAATATAAAATATATAAAGAAAAAGCCAAAAAAGCCAAGGCCTGAGTCGGGCTAAGCTCGGTCTGGACCATTTGGACCAAAATAAGCCTAATATTTCGGTTAAGGCTTGGGTTATTTGAGGCCAAGGCTTTATTGAAATATAAAAACCCGAACTTTTTTCCAGCCCAGTCTAACCCCGACCTGACCCGGGCTTCGTGCGCCTCTATGTTCAAAATATACAAAAGTGTTAGAAGCTAGAACCACATAATTAAAAGTTACAATAAGAGAGTTAAAAGTGGAGGTCTTTTGCAAGCAATTCTCATAAAATATGGGAAAATAATGCACATTTTACAGATTATTATAACTTCTTTTCTAATTTCTAGCGTTTACATATTTGTTACCCAAACACTCCATCACATGTTCATTGTGATTGTTTTTCATCAAATTCCTAAAATGTCTTTTTATGTGTGAAGAACTTCTTAAAATAAAACCTATCAAAGCAACAAAAAAAGAGCATAACAAATTACATGTATTTATGAGATACTTTATCTTTACTTTTTATAATGTATATGTGACTAATTATCTTTAGAAGTCTTAAAAAAATTAAGTTAACACACATTTTATCACTCATAATTATTAAAATTAAATATAAAAATACACTAAATGTACATTAAATTATGACATAAATTGAAAATTACAATAATAAAATATAATAAATTTAATATATTTATAATGAAATTAATTAATTTTTTAATTTGCATATAATAATATGACATATTAATTTTTCACAATCTCTTAATAGAAACGCACAATCTCTAGAAATTATCATCCATTATAAAAAATAGTTAAACAATATTGGTAAAAAAAAGGGCAAATCGCATAAAAAGGTACTCATCTTATGTCCAATTTCAATTAAAGATACTATTCTTTTTTTTTCTCAATTTAAGGTACACGACTTTTTTTTTGAGCCGATTTAGGTTTTTTTCTAACTTCCGTTAACTATTTCGTTAGTAAATTACATGTTTGGTCCTTGAGTTTGTATAGGCATTACATGTTTGGTCCTTCAGTCCGTTTTTGCACATTTTCAAAAAAAAAAATTCGAAATAAATTTTTTTTTTAAAAAAATTTTCGAAATATTTTTTTTCCAATTTTTTTCAAAACAATTTTTCGAAATATTTTTTTCCAAATTTTTTTCAACAAAACTTTTTCGAAATATTTTTTTTCCAATTTTTTTTCAAAAAAACTTTTTCGAAATATTTTTAATCAAAAAAAAAAATTCGAAATATTTTTTTTCCAAATTTTTTTCGAAAAAACTTTTTCGAAATATTTTTTTTCCAAATTTTTTTCAAAAAAAATTTTTCAAAATATTTTTTTTCAAAAAAAAATTTCGAAATATTTTTTTTCCAAATTTTTTTTCGTGCAAAAACGGACGAAAATAGTTTGATTTTTTTTTTTTTGAAATATTTCGAAAAAGTTTTTTTGAAAAAAATTTGGATAAAAAATATTTCGAAAATTTGTTTTTGAAAAAAATTTGGATAAAAATTTTTCGAAATTTTTTTTTTGAAAAAAATTTTATTTTTGAAAAATATTTTTTGAAAATGTGCAAAAACGGACTGAAAGACCAAACATGTAATGCCTATACAAACTCAAGGACCAAACATGTAATTTACTAACGAAATAGTTAACGGAAGTTAGAAAAAAACCTAAATCGGCCCAAAAAAAAAGTCGGGTACCTTAAATTGAGAAAAAAAAGAATAGTACCTTTAATTGAAATTTGACATAAGGTGAGTACCTTTTACGCGATTCCTCTAAAAAAACATAAAATCACAAAATTGTTAAACATCGCAGGTACCATGCACATTTAATATTCGTTTAAGAAACATATACCCATTGTATTGATGTTCAAGATGGCCAGGGGCGGAGCTATGTGAGGACCGGGGAGGGTCCCGGCCCCCTATGTCTAAACCCGTTAGTGTATTTATTTGCGATTTCATGTGTATTTCCGGAAAAAATTTTACTTCGGCCCTCCCATTTAATGTATTTCCCGAAAAAATTTTGTTTCGGCCCTCCCACGAAAAATTTTCTAGCTCCGCTACTGAAGATGGCATGTCGAATTAACATGATGGTTACGAGACAAATGGATTACGGTCAAAAACTTGTAGCCTTGGATGGGAAAAGAAATGTCTCATTGCTTAATTGGTGGGCAAACACTCTATACTTGAAAATTAACAAGTAAAATAATAAAATGATGTTTTTTAACGTAAAAGTCAAGTAAAACCGACTCAATTGTCTGGCAATGAATTGGATTGTCACCTTTATACTTCAAAACAAAAACAAAAAAAATGTCTATTTCAATGGAACAAATTTACAATAATAAATGAATTACCTAAAAGTAAAAAAAAACTTTGGTTAAAGATGACAAAAGACAAGAAGAAGAGGTTGTTTGTGTTTTGGTTTCATGCTCCTTGAATACTATGACCAACATGCCCCTAATGCTGTCCAATTAATAATGCAACATGGGTAGCTATTATTTTTTTATTACCCCTCTTTTTCGACATTAATATTTTAAAATGTCTCATAATAAATGTTAACTTTGTATCACAATCAATAAAAAAAAATAAAAAAATAAATAAACTTAGCAAGGCGCTATCAAATTACAAAAGCGATTTTTAGCAAATCGTTTCAACTAATACACATTTTACCTCTAAACTTAATCCAAGAATAAGAAAAAAGACAAATGTTATCAAAATGTCACACTTCCTCAAAACTTGAGAGTTGAATGTGACGTTATTTCGATAGTGCCATATCACCCAACATTCGCAGCTAGAATGACATTAGGCACGACGCCAAGACAAAAACCACACGTCCCAATCCTCACATGTGTTCAAAATCGGGATCTTTGAATCACTCCATGAACGAACTAGCCCCCATACATTCGAAGCCGTATCACAAGAAAAGAAAACATAGTCATTCGACTCCACATGCCCGTTACATAATGGACACATAATCATTTCAATGTCCAAACCCCGATATGACAAGTTTAAGCGATGGGACAATCTATCCAAAAACAAACGCCACATAAAATTTTTAACCTTCCTCGGGATATCCTTATACCACCTTGTGCAAGGAGACACAGTAGGAAGCATGCACTCGTTTATATGATGCCTCGCGTTACTCACAAAGAAGCTACCATTTTGAGACAAAGACTAAACACAAAGATCTCCATTTTCATCAACCGATCTCACCCAAAAGGCAAATGAAGTCTGTTGTGACCTCCCACATAAATTGGTCTACGCCAATCCCATGACCAATAGCCATTAACAATACGATCTCTAATTAAGTATTTTTTTTCCTTCTCCAAATGAAACAACCTATTATATCGAATACAAATAGGCAAATCTCCTAACCATGTATCCTTCCAAAAACGAATCAAAGAGCCATCTCCCACCTTGAAACGTATAGAGCTCAAAGGAACGATACCACTTGAATGGAGATTTTGAAACGTATAGAAGTAGTATTTCACTTGCATTATCTTTTTACAAACTTTGTAACATGTAAATTTTGAATAAATATTGCCATGAAACGTCGATTTGCCATTGGATGCAAACAATTACAAGTAACGATATATAGAATTTTTCTTAGACATAATCCGAGAAGTGGAGTGGAGGCTTCTCAGTATACCACTATAACGAGCTCTATTGAAGGTACTTCTCTTACAGATCAAAGGGATTCTTGTTTCTTCTATGGGTTTTTCTGTTGCTTCTGTTCGCCTTTTAATTGACTCTCATACTTTGGACACATACATTGTAGCCACTTGTTGGAATAGAAACATTCCAATTAAAGTCAATGTGTTTCTTTGGAGATTGAAGCTTAATAAGCTTCCGTCCATGATGAATCTGGACATAAGAGGTATTGAGGACGATTCTATTCTTTGTCCAACTTGCCTTATCGATATTGAGACTGTTAATCATTGTTTCTTCAACTGTGGTTTGGCTAAAGACTTATGGATCCTTTTTGCCAAATGGTGGGAGTTGGATATTCCGATCTGTGGTAATATTGTCGAATCGTATGATTGGTTAGATTCTGTACATGTTTCGTCTAAGGTTCGGTTGGTGCTCGAAGGTGTGGGGGGAACCCTTATGTGAATTATTTAGTTCTACCGAAATCAGCTGGTCTTCTCAAGCTCCCCTCCTAAGAAGGAAACGTTATGGGATTTCATAGTTTCTCATTCTTTTTTGTGGATTTCATCTAGAAATTCTAAGTATAATTTGAATTGGGTATGGCGGTTGAAAAACCCGTTAGTTTCAATTTCTTCTATGTAATCATTTTCTTTAGCTTTTGCTAGTTTTAATAAAAGCCGCCGTTAAAAAAAACTATATATAGAATTTACATTTCATTTTTTGACTAGTACCATTAACATACGAGTGTTTTATTTTTCAAACAAATGCTTGAGATGTACATAGCACACGGCTACACGCGCTACGATGAAATATTAATGGTGCAGTAGCTCAACAACTAGTCAACTACGATGATTCAATGCGCAAAAAGCGAGTTAACTAGTTTAGAGATTGTGTGTAGGCTGATTAGCGTTGCAGGTTATCACTATTTTACGTAAAAAAAAGATAAGTAAAAAAAATGTCAAAATTTAAAAATGGAAGCATGTAATCAGTCTCCCCTTATCTTAATTCTTAAACATTAGCCATGATTAACCACTTGATTATATTTTTTCTTAAAAACTACACGATTATTAACAGTCCTTTTTTATTATGTATATATATGAGTTTGGGGTAAGTAAGAATTAATAATGTTACTGATTTAAGTTGTAATTAGTTATATAAATATTGAATCATTTGCATTGCTGTTTTTAGATAAAAGTATTTTAATCCAATAACATTATTTATTTTTAACTTTTTTTAGCTTTGAACAAATGTATTTTATCTTTACATGTAGTATAGATAACACCGATTACTTCTATTATATGTAGAAGTATATTTCTTTATTTTTTGTTAAATTATCATATCTGTGATTATTATGATTATCAGAGTCGGCTTTAGAGGAGTGCATGAGGTGCGATTGCACAAGGCCACCGCTTGCCGAAGGCTACCAAATTTCATGCACTTCTATTATATATATGAACACAATATGAGACTCGAGCTTAATTAATTCATGCACTATTTATACATATGTATAATATGTGTGTGTTTGAGGATCTCTTTATGGTAATATCACGGGCCACTAAAATCAACGACGGCCTTGATGATTATCCAAAAGAATATGTTGTACTGTACCAGTTAACTTGCTATATATAAGGTACAAACTGTTGGTTTGTGGGAGTTCTAAAACACGACAAAGCAACTAGATGTGTGTGAGCCGATGGGGGCACACGCGATAAACACGAGTATACGTGTCGAACATAAACTATAAACGTTACCCGAATATGCATGTAACTTGACCCGGTAAACTGTTTTGACCCGTGGGCTGTTTTTCAGCTTATCATATGGGTCGTTTTGGGTAAAGCCTTGGGCTTTTGTGATCCATACCGATCGGGTTCAAGGGATTGTATGGGTTGGGTTTGCTTGTGACTTGTCGACCAAGTTTAGGAATCCTTCTAGGGTTTGAGTTGCTCAACTATATAAGCAAACACATCCTACACATTAACATATGCATAACATGAGATTCTCCTAACCCTAAACCGATCATCATATTCTGCTACTTGCTTCCTGATCGTTTGGTAACACAAGTAGATCAAGGAGGTGTTTGGTTTGATTCTTAACTTGTACCTAAGAACAAGTGTTAAGTTGAATTGGTTTGTACCTGCTCCTGGTTTCCTAGTCGACACTCAACAGCAGCTAACAAGTGGGAGGATCGCTCGATCGTGGTTAAACATCTCGGACAGAAGCTGTACATATCGGACAGGTTGCGTCCGATTTCGGGTAAAGAGTACGAAGCTGTTTTAGCAGCTTGTTGATCTTGGATAAGAAGCTGCTGGGTTTTCTTGGTGGTTTCTAATTCGTGGGTTGGTATTCAAGAAACAAAGGTTGTTGGTTTTATAGTTACGTTCTCGACTAGCTACATCGAACGTATACGTGAATCGGGTTTGTGTGTGATACTCTTCGAGGTATCTATTTTAGATACTCAAGGTTTCGTAGGGTTTCTTGTTCCGTTACTAGAGTTCAATTGCCAAGCAAGGTTAGCCTTCTTTATTCCCTTTTAATTAATTAATAATGTATTAATTATATGTTTATTATTTACGTGTTAACATAATTGTATTAACTAGATCCATTTTCCGCTGCGTACTCGTAGAGGTTACTGGTTAACTAGATCTAAAATCCCAACAGTGGCATCACGAGTCAACTCGTTTTTGCGATTATGGGTTACACGTTTCTGATATTAATAAACATGTTTTAAAAGGGTTGCATGAAACCTAGTTTAGTTATTTTGTTTTATTTTAATTTTGACAATTACATGCAATACTTGTCAAATTTTTAATAAATAATAACTAGTCACACACAAATTAAAATTATATTGATAATTAGAATTAATTTGTTAATTGTAAATTACTTGTTAATTTGTATTTAATTTACATGTGAATTATAATTACCTAGTTAATTAAAATTAAATTGTTAATTAAGAATTACATGTTAAATTAAATTACTAGCTAATTAGAATTAAAAGTTAATTTGTATTTATTAATTGTTAATTAGAATTATTATGATAATTAGAATTACATATTGGTTTAAATACATATATTGCGTAATTACTTGTTAATTGAAATTGCCATGCTTTATGTGTTTTTCCGACCACAAGACCCACTCAATTGCTTTTCTAAGTGATGTATAGGGCGATTTAGGTACTGCATCCTAGTGACGGTCTTGTGGTTCTCCGTTTGGGGAAGATTCGCAAGAGGACTCGGAACAATATGTGGTTATTTATATTGATGTTTTTGCTTGTATGTTTGTGATTCCTATATGTGCATTATTACTTGTTTTGACACCTAATTGTATGCAATATGGAATAATACATATCGTAACCATAACATTAATATTGGTCTTTATTTACACGCCAAGATACCATGCTCATTGTGACATGCTATTTGATTCGTGGAAAATTGTTTTTTGTAAAATAAAGTGACCTAATATATGAAACACGTTTTCAAGAATTTAAAAACTAGACGCTATGGACACTTGGGATGTACGGCTCACCCACTATAACAAACTAGAAAGGGGGTTTAAAGAAGTGAGCACAGTCTCACTGAAAGGATGTCTAAGGTTATGCTTTGCGCTTACCTGGTCCTCGGCCTCCCTGTGCGTTCGATTGGAGCTACCGTGAACCATGATGATCACTACAATGTCATTACCAAAAAGTTTTTAAAATTAGTGTTACGAAGTTGTTTTGCATGCTTCTTTGTACACGACTTTTACCACATTTATGTGTGCATACCTATTTGTTAATATTAAGTCTATGCCACCCAACTATGGACACGTGCACTTGGATTCACTTCTCTGGTCAGACCTAAGGGCCTTTCCAACCCATGGTAATTATTTCTCACTGGTCAGACCTCTGGTTATTTTTACACGTTCATACTTGGTCGACTTATATCGAGTTTACCTGGTCAGACCTCGGACCCGAGGCATACAATGAGAACTAAACATGCTTTTGACATTATTACTTGATACTAATGCCTTAAACATTCTCATAAATCTAAGAGTTGCATCATGCAATTAACTCTCGTCGCTTACCTCTTGTCCCATTTTTTTATACACTGGTCAGACCTATGGTAATTAATGGGGTTGCAAGTTGGATCTTAGTCTTATTAGTAATTAATTGGGTAGTTAATTCTTTAAGAATGTAATTATCGAAAATACTAATTATTTGAACTTTTCAATTGTAGATGACTACTTCAATTGGAAACAGTTCGGTACTCAGGAGTTTCTTTGAGAAACAAAAACTCACCGGACCTAATTTCATTGATTGGTATCGCCAGCTTCGCATTATACTATCAGCTGAAGATAAGGAAGCTTATCTAGAGCATCCCATACCTGCAGCACCTGTTGCTACTCCTGGCCACCCTGTCCTACCTGAGGCTCTTGCAGCTCACACTGCTTGGGTCAAAGGTTCAAAGGACATAGCTGCCTTCATGCTCATGACCATGGAGTTAGAGATCCAACGAAATCTAACTCATCTTGGTGCTTATGACATGCTTCAGGAGTTGAAGTCTATGTTCTCTCAACAAGCAGAACAAGAGCTTCTACAAACTGCACGTGAATTCCACGCTTGCAAGCAGGAAGAGGGTCAATCGGTTAGCTCATATGTTCTCAAGATGAAGAGCTACATTGACAGTTTGGAACATCTTGGTCACCCAGTTACTCTCCACTATGGAATTAGTTTGATCCTAATCGGTCTTTCTAGAGAGTACATCTCGTTTGTGCAGAACTTTAATATGCACAGCATGGGGAAGACTATTAATGAACTGCATGCTATGCTTAAGCAACATCAGCAGACGTTGCCAAAGAAAGATGCTGCACCTGCACTCCATTATGTGCGTGGTGGTAAGGTCCAGAAAAACCAAAAGAAAAACAAATCGTTCAAGGCTACTAAGGGGAATCATGGGGTTGGAAAAAGCAGACCCAAGTTTGGTTATGATGCTAATTCCTACAAAACAAAACCCAAGATTCCTCCACTACCCAAGAAGGATAATCCAGGAAAGGACGCTACCTGTCACCAGTGTGGTGAGACAGGACATTGGAGAAGGAATTGTCCCCAGTATCTCGCCGAGTTAATGAAAAAGAAGAAACAGTCTCTTCCAACTAGTTCTTCAGGTATTTTCACTATAGAACTCTACTCTTTCCCTAAATCATCCTTAGTATATGACACTGGTTGTGGTACTCACATCTGTAATAATACTCAGGGTCTAAGGGGCAGTAGGAAGCTGAAGCCAGGAGCTTTAAGTCTGTACATGGGCAATGGTCAACGGGCAGAAGTTGAAGCTATTGGAAACTATCATTTATCACTCCCTAGTGGATTAGTTATTGTTTTAAAAGATTGTCATTATGCTCCCTCTATTAGTAGGGGGATTATTTCAGTTTCTCGTTTGTATGACGATGGTTTTATTAACTATTTTGAATCGAATAATTATATTTCAGTTTCTAAGAATAACGTTGTTTATTTTACTGCTATTCCTCGTGATGGTGTTTATGAAATTGAAATGTCTTATTCAAATACAAATGAAAGTTCTATGTTTGCTGTAAGCAATAAAAGAGCCAAAACTAACTTGGACTTTGCTCTCTTGTGGCATGGTCGTCTTGGACACATTAGCAAGAAACGCATGGAGAAGTTGCAACACGATGGACTTCTCAACTCATCTGACATTAAGTCTCTTGAAAAGTGTGTTGCTTGTATGTCTGGTAAGATGGCTAGAAAACCTTATTCACATCAAGTGGAAAGGGCTAAAGATCTGCTTGGACTTATACACTCAGATGTATGTGGCCCATTTAGAATCACTTCAAGACAAGGAGCAAATTACTTCGTGACTTACACTGACGACTATAGTCGGTATGGTTATGTTTGAAGTGTTTGAAACATTCAAAGTGTTTCAAAAGGAAGTAGAAAATCAACTCGGGAAGACCATAAAATCACTACGTACTGATCGTGGAGGTGAATATATGAGTCAAGAGTTTTTGGATCATCTGAAGGAGCATGGGATTATTGCCCATCGAACTCCTCCTTATACTCCACAACACAATGGTGTATCTGAGAGGAGAAATCGAACCCTGCTTGACATGGTGCGTTCTATGATGAAACAAACAACTCTTCCAAAGTCCTTTTGGGATTATGCCCTTGAGTCTGTTGCACGCATTCTCAATATGGTTCCAACTAAGAAGGTTGATAAGACACCATACGAAGTATGGCATGGGCAAGCCCCTAAGCTGTCTTACTTAAAAGTTTGGGGTTGTGAGGCACTTGCTAAGCGTGATACACTTACCAAACCTGACAAACTTGAACCTAGAGCTATTAAGTGTATCTTCGTAGGATACCCTAAGGAAACTATGGGATATTCTTTCTATCTTCCATCTGAGAACAAAGTTTTTGTTGCTCGAAATGCTGAGTTCTTTGAGAGTAATCTTATGGATCTTAAAGCAAGTGGGAGTATGGATGATCTTGAATTACTTCAAGAAGAAGATACAAATCCTTCTTTAGACACTAGCATTCATCATGATGAGGATGATCAAGAAATTGAAGAACCTCAAAGTGATATTGTTCCCATTCGAAAGTCCAATAGGACACGCCGTGCTCCTGACCGTATGTGTTTATACATTGACGCTGAGGAACATGAGTTAGGGGATCTTGGTGAACCCAATAACTATAAAGCTGCATTGCTGGATCCTGAATCCAAGAAATGGCTTGATGCGATGAATGTGGAAATGCAATCCATGAAAGACAATGATGTTTGGGTCTTAGTTGAGCTTCCTCCTAACTGCAAGACAGTTGGTAGCAAGTGGCTCTTCAAAAAGAAGACTAACATGGATGGTAAGGTATACACCTTTAAAGCTCGTCTCGTAGCAAAGGGCTTCACTCAAATCTACGGGATTGATTATGAAGAAAGCTTTTCTCCTGTAGCAGACATTAGAGCTATAAGGATTCTCATAGCCATAGCAGCATACTATGACTTTGAGATATGGCAAATGGACGTCAAAACCGCCTTCCTCAATGGACATCTTTACGAAGAGGTCTATATGGAGCAACCTGAGGGTTTTGTTGATCCAAAATATCTTAACCGTGTATGCAAGCTCAAGCGTTCCATTTATGGACTTAAGAAAGCATCGGGGCAATGGAATAAACGTTTTGATGATGAGATAAAGAAATTCGGATTTACTCAACATCAAGATGAGCCATGTGTATATCAGAAAGCTAGTGGGAGTTATGTCACTTTCCTAATTCTGTATGTTGATGACATATTGATTATGGGAAACAATATTCCAATGTTACAAGATGTAAAATCCTATCTTGGAAGATGTTTCGCCATGAAAGATTTAGGAGAAGCTGCATATATTCTTGGAATTAAGATCTATCGAGACAAATCTAAACTATTGATTGGTTTGAGTCAAAGTGCTTACATTGAGAAAATCTTGAAAAGATTTTATATGGAGAACTCCAAACGTGGCGCGATCCCAATGCATGATAAGCCTAAATTGAGTAAATCACAGGGTGCTGAAACACCTGCTCAGTAAGAGCGCATGCAAAGAATACCATATGCTTCGGCTGTAGGTTCTATTATGTATGCTGTGAGATGTACTCGTCCTGATGTTGCGTTCGCACAGAATGTGACAAGCCGTTTCCAACAGTAATCCGGTGAACTTCATCGACTGGCTGTGAAAAATATTCTTAAGTATTTACGCAATACTAAGGATATGTTTCTGATCTATGGAGGAAAAGATGAACAAGAGCTAAGGGTTTCTTGCTACAACGATGCTGGATATCTGACAGATGCTGATGACTTAAAATCTCAGACTGGATATGTATTTGTTCTTAATGGAGGTGTTGTTGATTGGAAAAACACTAAGCAAAGTATTTTTGCTACTTCATCTACTGAAGCTGAGTATATTGCTGCTTGTGATGCATCAAAAGAGGCTGTATGGATTCGTAAATTCATTTATGGGTTGAACATCGTTCCCACAATTGAAGAACCCATAAATATGTATTGTGATAATACTGGAGCTATTACTATAGCAAATGAAAGCGGAATCACTAAAGGTGCTAGACATTATCGCGCTAAAGTTCATTATCTTCGAGAGACCATTGAAATGGGAGATGTGAAGATATTAAAGGTTCACACAGAGGACAATCTAGCTGATCCATTTACGAAAGCTTTGGATTTCCCTAAGCATTCTAAATTGACTAGAGAAATAGGTTTGGTACCTGCTAGTAGTCTCATGTAAACTGTGTGTTGATTAGTATTTGGATAACTTGGAATTGTAAGACAGTAATTATTTTCTGATTAATAAAGATACGAGGTATTTGTTATTATATTCATATAATCTGTTATTCCATTTTTGCATGTTTAATCCATGAAATGATTTATCATTCAAAATATGTCCATTGTCGGTTAACAATATGGGAATATTGTTATGATAAGGCAAATGTGAGTGTTGGTTATAATTCTAACGAGAATTAGGATTGTTCCCGCCAAACTCATATGTATTCACTAGAGATGCATATTGGATTCCCCAACTTTCAAAGATTTACTTTTGGATCCTTGTCATAAGTAAAATATTGAAAATGGTTTGTTATCTTCGTCCTTAGACTTGAGATGCAAGTAAGTTCTGTTATGTGTGGATATCACTTTTTGTAAGTATATGCAAAACGCTATCTGAACAAGGTAGTTATAAAAGCTATATTTCGGAGTGATGTGAAGCAGCATCCACAACACTTGTAGTCGATAAAGGATTTGTTACTCCACTTGATATGTGCAGAAAGATACCATGGCGCCTCTCCAGATTTAATCAGATAAATGTCTGGCCGGACCCAAAGGGTAATGCAAGATGATTCTTGATTACATTTGGTATATCTGAATTAAAATCTATAACGAGATTCTAAATGGTTAAACTATATGGAATGATTAAAGATCCATAATCCATGGTTTAACGGTATCTATAACAAAGGATGATTAAAGTAAGACATTGAATGACCATGCTACTGAGAAACTTTTACTAAACTATTCTCTCAGACACATTTAGTTAAAAAGCGAGTGAAAGCGTTTGCTAGGCGTTTCCGTCGTTAGTTTTGTGTGCTATTCGACACACCAACTCCCAAGTGGGAGTTGTTGGTTTGTGGGTGTTCTAAAACACGACAAATCAACTAGATGTGTGTGAGCCGATGGGGGCACACGCGATAAACACGAGTATACGTGTCGAACATAAACTATAAACGTTACCCGAATATGCATGTAACTTGACCCGGTAAACTGTTTTGACCCGTGGGCTGTTTTTCAGCTTATCATATGGGTCGTTTTAGGTAAAGCCTTGGGCTTTTGTGATCCATACCGATCGGGTTCAAGGGATTGTATGGGTTAGGTTTGCTTGTGACTTGTCGACCAAGTTTAGGAATCCTTCTAGGGTTTGAGTTGCTCAACTATATAAGCAAAGACATCCTACACATTAACATATGCATAACATTAGATTCTCCTAACCCTAAACCGATCATCATATTCTGCTACTTGCTTCCTGATCGTTTGGTAACACAAGTAGATCAAGGAGGTGTTTGGTTTGATTCTTAACTTGTACCTAAGAACAAGTGTTAAGTTGAATTGGTTTGTACCTGCTCCTGGTCTCCTAGTCGACACTCAACAGCAGCTAACAAGTGGGAGGATCTGCTCCTGATCGTGGTTAAACATCTCGGACAGAAGCTGTACATATCGGACAGGTTGCGTCCGATTTCGGGTAAAGAGTACGAAGCTGTTTTAGCAGCTTGTTGATCTTGGATAAGAAGCTGCTGGGTTTTCTTGGTGGTTTCTAATTCGTGGGTTGGTATTCAAGAAACAAAGGTTGTTGGTTTTATAGTTACGTTCTCGACTAGCTACATCGAACGTATACGTGAATCGGGTTTGTGTGTGATACTCTTTGAGGTATCTATTTTAGATACTCAAGGTTTCGTAGGGTTTCTTGTTCCGTTACTAGAGTTCAATTGCCAAGCAAGGTTAGCCTTCTTTATTCCCTTTTAATTAATTAATAATGTATTAATTATATGTTTATTATTTACGTGTTTACATAATTGTATTAACTAGATCCATTTTCCGCTGCGTACTCGTAGAGGTTACTGGTTAACTAGATCTAAAATCCCAACACAAACTTCCCATGTTCTCTTATCCATAAAACCATCCAACAAAACCAAACAAACAACACGTTCCTAGTCATAATCCATCAAAACATCACTTCATAAATAAGCATCAGTTCATTCCATCAAAACCAAAAAACCAAAACCTTAAACTCACCAATGGCCAAACCAACAATATTTCTAACTGTCACAACTTTTATGTGCATCCTATTCCTAGCAAACGCGATACCGGGTGGTCGTACCAAGATAAAGGACGTGAAAAACAACCAAGAAGTGCAAGAGCTAGGAAGGTATTGTGTCCAAGAAAATAACCGAAAAGTTGGTTCGAATGGTTTAAAGTTTGTGGAAGTTGTTAAGGCCGAGAGTCAAGTGGTGTTCGGGACTAAATACTATTTGACAATTAAAGCGATAAGTTCGAAAGGTGGTGAGAATAGTTTTTTTGATGCTGAAATTGTGGTCAAACCTTGGGTGCATTTTTAAGAGTTGCTTACTTTTCGACCTGGAAAAGGCTTGAAGTAGATTTTACCAATGTCTTCTGTTTTTGTTGACTAGTTATGGGCTTGTTATGATGGTTTTATGAATAACTTATGTGATATAGCTATATCACGAAAGATATTATTTATGTACGTTTTGTTTGATAAGTAAGAAGTTTGAGTTTCCTATAAGCTTAAAGTTTGATTACAACTTAATTTCTCAGTTGCCCACCATCCTGGAAAAAGAATATATAGTTTCATTGTGAAAGGATGCAGGTACGCGTTTGGATTTAGCTTAAGATGGGTGCTTATTGGCTTATTTCAGTTTCAAAATGCAATAAGCCCTCTAAATATGATAAGCCCAAAAAATGGAGTTTAATTGCAAGACTTATTTATGTCAGAATTATTGTTTTCTATTAAGTGTTTGAAACATCATAAGCCCTTCTTAAAATGCTAATCCAAACGCCCCATTATGCAACATTGTGCAAGTTGCATGGAACAGAGAGGAGCAAGCTTCTTTATTGCTGTTGCTTCTTGGAAACAAAGGATATTATCCACGTTAGTTACATGTTTGCATCTCATATTGATTATGAGACCGATTGTCGTGCTCGTTAGAAAATCGGTTCTTTTTCATTAGTTTAATGTTATTGTTACTACTTCAAATGGTTTTTATAGTGATGAGCGGCGAACGTTAGCTTATAGTTACATGTTATTTGAGTGATAAAAGAAGAGATATATACTTGTGAGACAGATTATTAAATGCCTGGTTCTATCTTACAAAGATCGAAGAAAAGATTATTGGCTACGCCTAGATTGACAAAAAGAGTGATATATACTTTAGTGATTGATTGAAATGAAGATTAGGTGTTAGGTTTTATCTAAAAGAATTTAACAAAAAATAAGACGATCACTTATTAGTCTAGTTCGACACCTTGTTCTAAACTGAATTAGTGGATAGACGCCTCACGACATTTCTCAGAAAGAGGGATATAAACTTTAGTGAAAGACATAAAACAACTCAAGTAAAACGCACATTAAATAGACACTTAATGTACGCTTCACACAAGCTATTCATTTAGTAAATTCATAATCTTGTTTATAAATCTCTTACATGTTTGCTCTTTCATCTATGTGGGATAAAGTCACAAATCCAACACTCATTCCTTTAGGTGTTAGGTTTTATCTAAAAGAATTTAACAAAAAATAAGACGATCACTTATTAGTCTAGTTCGACACCTTGTTCTAAACTGAATTAGTGGATAGACGCCTCACGACATTTCTCAGAAAGAGGGATATAAACTTTAGTGAAAGACAAAAAACAACTCAAGTAAAACGCACATTAAATAGACATTTAATGTACGCTTCACACAAGCTATTTATTTAGTAAATTCATAATCTTGTTTATAAATCTCTTACATGTTTGCTCTTTCATCTATGTGGGACAAAGTCACAAATCCAACACTCATTCCCTTCTTACTCACAAGAAAACGCACATTAAATAGACACTTAATGTACGCTTCACATAAGCTATTTATTTAGTAAATTCATAATCTTGTTTAGTGAAAGACAAAAAACAACTCAAGTAAAACGCACATTAAATAGACACTTAATGTACGCTTCACACAAGCTATTTATTTAGTAAATTCATAATCTTGTTTATAAATCTCTTACATGTTTGCTCTTTCATCTATGTGGGACAAAGTCACAAATCCAACACTCATTCCCTTCTTACTCACAAGAAAACGCACATTAAATAGACACTTAATGTACGCTTCACATAAGCTATTTATTTAGTAAATTCATAATCACATAAGCTATTTATTTAGTAAATTCATAATCTTGTTTAGTGAAAGACAAAAAACAACTCAAGTAAAACGCACATTAAATAGACACTTAATGTACGCTTCAAACAAGCTATTTATTTAGTAAATTCATAATCTTGTTTATAAATCTCTTACATGTTTGTTCTTTCACCTATGTGGGACAAAGTCACAAATCCAACACTCATTCCCTTCTTACTCACAAGAAAACGCACATTAAATAGACACTTAATGTACGCTTCATATAAGCTATTTATTTAGTAAATTCATAATCACATAAGCTATTTATTTAGTAAATTCATAATCTTGTTTAGTGAAAGACAAAAAACAACTCAAGTAAAACGCACATTAAATAGACACACGCTTCACACAAGCTATTTATTTAGTAAATTCATAATCTTGTTTATAAATCTCTTACATGTTTGCTCTTTCATCTATGTGGGACAAAGTCACAAATCCAACACTCATTCCCTTCTTACTCACAAGAAAACGCACATTAAATAGACACTTAATGTACGCTTCACATAAGCTATTTATTTAGTAAATTCATAATCACATAAGCTATTTATTTAGTAAATTCATAATCTTGTTTAGTGAAAGACAAAAAACAACTCAAGTAAAACGCACATTAAATAGACACTTAATGTACGCTTCACACAAGCTATTTATTTAGTAAATTCATAATCTTGTTTATAAATCTCTTACATGTTTGCTCTTTCATCTATGTGGGACAAAGTCACAAATCCAACACTCATTCCCTTCTTACTCACAAGAAAACGCACATTAAATAGACACTTAATGTACGCTTCACATAAGCTATTTATTTAGTAAATTCATAATCACATAAGCTATTTATTTAGTAAATTCATAATCTTGTTTAGTGAAAGACAAAAAACAACTCAAGTAAAACGCACATTAAATAGACACTTAATGTACGCTTCACACAAGCTATTTATTTAGTAAATTCATAATCTTGTTTATAAATCTCTTACATGTTTGCTCTTTCATCTATGTGGGACAAAGTCACAAATCCAACACTCATTCCCTTCTTACTCACAAGAAAACGCACATTAAATAGACACTTAATGTACGCTTCACATAAGCTATTTATTTAGTAAATTCATAATCACATAAGCTATTTATTTAGTAAATTCATAATCTTGTTTAGTGAAAGACAAAAAACAACTCAAGTAAAACGCACATTAAATAGACACTTAATGTACGCTTCACACAAGCTATTTATTTAGTAAATTCATAATCTTGTTTATAAATCTCTTACATGTTTGCTCTTTCATCTATGTGGGACAAAGTCACAAATCCAACACTCATTCCCTTCTTACTCACAAGAAAACGCACATTAAATAGACACTTAATGTACGCTTCACATAAGCTATTTATTTAGTAAATTCATAATCACATAAGCTATTTATTTAGTAAATTCATAATCTTGTTTAGTGAAAGACAAAAAACAACTCAAGTAAAACGCACATTAAATAGACACTTAATGTACGCTTCACACAAGCTATTTATTTAGTAAATTCATAATCTTGTTTATAAATCTCTTACATGTTTGCTCTTTCATCTATGTGGGACAAAGTCACAAATCCAACACTCATTCCCTTCTTACTCACAAGAAAACGCACATTAAATAGACACTTAATGTACGCTTCACATAAGCTATTTATTTAGTAAATTCATAATCTTGTTTATAAATCTCTTGGGACAAAGTCACAAATCCAACACTCATTCCCTTCTTACTCACAAGAAAACAAACTATTCATCTATGTGGGACAAAGTCACAAATCCAACACTCATTCCCTTCTTACTCACAAGAAAACGCACATTAAATAGACACTTAATGTACGCTTCACATAAGCTATTTATTTAGTAAATTCATAATCTTGTTTATAAATCTCTTGGGACAAAGTCACAAATCCAACACTCATTCCCTTCTTACTCACAAGAAAACGCACATTAAATAGACACTTAATGTACGCTTCACATAAGCTATTTATTTAGTAAATTCATAATCACATAAGCTATTTATTTAGTAAATTCATAATCTTGTTTAGTGAAAGACAAAAAACAACTCAAGTAAAACGCACATTAAATAGACACTTAATGTACGCTTCACACAAGCTATTTATTTAGTAAATTCATAATCTTGTTTATAAATCTCTTACATGTTTGCTCTTTCATCTATGTGGGACAAAGTCACAAATCCAACACTCATTCCCTTCTTACTCACAAGAAAACGCACATTAAATAGACACTTAATGTACGCTTCACATAAGCTATTTATTTAGTAAATTCATAATCTTGTTTATAAATCTCTTGGGACAAAGTCACAAATCCAACACTCATTCCCTTCTTACTCACAAGAAAACGCACATTAAATAGACACTTAATGTACGCTTCACATAAGCTATTTATTTAGTAAATTCATAATCTTGTTTATAAATCTCTTGGGACAAAGTCACAAATCCAACACTCATTCCCTTCTTACTCACAAGAAAACAAACTATTCATTTAGTAAATTCATAATCTTGTTTATAAATCTCTTACATGTTTGCTCTTTCATCTATGTGGGACAAAGTCACAAATCCAACACTCATTCCCTTCTTACTCACAAGAAAACTTGGCTACACACCTTTTATGTTTGACGATGAGCATTTTGGAGTTTTCGTAATTAGTGTTTAACTTTTTTATTATGTTTGAGTGTCAACATTGATTAAAACACTAATAAAGTAAATATTGATCGGTTGGTTCTTGCTTAGCAATTGCATTACAACTACATTACTAAATGATTAAATAACCAATGGCCAAAACAACAATCTTAGTCGTCACAACTTTGATATGCAAGCTTTTCCTAGCAAACGCGATACCAGGTGGTCGTACAAAGATCACAGATGTTAAAAACAATCAAGAAGTACAAGAATGAGGACGGTTTTCTATCGAAGATTATAATCGAAAAGTTGGATCGAATGGCGGTTTAAAGTTTGTGGAAGTTGTTAAGGCTGAGAGTCAAGTGGTGTCCGGGACTAAATATTATTTGAAAATCGAAGCGAAAGGTGGTTATAGTAAGTTTTTTGATACTAAAGTTATGGTGAAACCGTGGTTGCTTTCTAAATAGTTGCTTATTTCTCGATCCGGAGTTGGGAACAATTGATGCGTTTTTGTTTGTTTTGATGTTGATTTTGGAGATCCGTTTTAGTAGTATAGTTTTTTAACATGGATTTTATCAATTAAATCTGTGGATCTATATCGTAGGTTTGCTATGCAGGAACACCTTTGAGCAAATTGTATTTGTATATATTTGAACAGTCCTATACCTCTTTTTCTTGGTCACAAAAAATATTATGAAAACTTTTATCATTGATCATTAATCATTTTTTCCTAAAGTTGGAATTATTTCATCATTAAGAAACGTTTGTCTTAGCTAGTTCCTTGTGGCTTCTAATCACGGTAATTTTTAAAAATGGAATGACGAATACATTAAATTAATAGGAATCAATAGTTTGAGCAAGTATCAAACTGAGAGTCAAGCGACTAAATAATATTTGAGAATTTAAGTGAAAGGTGGCTATAGTAAGTTTTTTGATGCTCAAGTTATGGTGAAACCATGGTTGCATTCTAAAGAGTTACTTACTTTGTGACCTGTAATTGGAAACAAATGATGCGTTTTTGTTTGTTTTTATGTTAATTGTGGATTTACGTTTTAGTAGTTATGGTTTTGTAACCTCTTAATTTAAACTCGAAGACAGAGATATTAGTTCGGTTTATTAGAAACATTTTGAACAAAATTGTCAATTCAATAAACTAAAACTACGACAAAGTTGTGACAATAGTCAATACTAGAAAATTGTAACAAACCACAAAGTAGTGACTTGGTTCATCTAAACGCAAACTCGCCCGTTAACACGACTTGAACTTTGAGCTGAAAATATATATCGAATCCAACCAAATTAACCAATTCAACAATATGTAGCTTAAGTTCTGACACTCACTATTTTCTTTCCATTTCTTCTGAATCACATTTTTTATGTATGAGGTAAAATTTATGTAATTATAAACAATGCACTTTCTTCAATGTCTTGTTTATTTAGTAATTACTCTTTATATTACACTTATAGATATGTGCGATGTATTCCATACTATGTGACAATTAAATGCTAGGTCATCTCCTACAAAGAATGATGAAAAGATAATTTGACTGTGCCTACATCGATAAATAGAGTGATACAAACTTTAATGATAGATTGATATGACGATTAGGTTATTTGAAAAAGATTATGAAAAAAAAAACAAAACTCAATAACATGCATGTTAAAGCATTTATAACAAGTATATTTAACATATGACTTTTGGTTAGTTACTTCATAATTTTGGTTATAAACCGCTTAAATGTTTTTTCCATAACCGATGTGGGACAAAGTCAAAGATTCAATACTCATTTCTTTCTTGCTCACAAAAATACTTGGCTACACTCATATGTGTTTGATGGTGAACAATTTGAAGCATTTCGTTATAACTGTTCAACTTTTTAATTATGTTTAAGTGTCCATATTTGATTAAAACACTATTAAACAAATATTGATCGGTTAATTCTTATTTAACAATTACATTACGGCTATATTACTAAACGGTTATATAAGCAATGGCCAAAACAACAAGCTTAACCGTCACAACTTTGATGTGCATGCTTTCCCTAGAAAACGCAATACCGGGTAGTGTACAAAGATCACACACGCGAAAAACAACCAAGAAGGGCAAGAACTCGGACGGTTTTTGATCGAAGAATTTAAAAGAAAAGTTGGGTCTAATAGCAGTTTAAAGTTTGTGGGCGCTGTTAAGGTTGAGAGTCAAGTGGTGTCAGCGACTGAATTTTATTTTAGAATCGAAGCGAAAGGTGATTATAGTAATTTCTTGATGTTGAAGTTATGGTGAAACCGTGGTTGCATTCTAAAGAGTTGCTTACTTTTCGACCTAATAGCTCCGTTCTGATTTTTGGGTGGATTTGTGCAAATTGTATAATGTAACAATATGTGAAGTGTTGCTGTCGTATCAAATATATAGTAATGACTACCCTATAGCTTGATTCTTTACTGTACTTCACATAGGTGTGCAAAATTCAAACCGGAAAAGTCAATTAAAACTAGACCGGATCATTGGATCTAGATGGTTAGGTTGTTTCGGTCCGTTTCAAAAGCGGGTTAATTAGATACACACAAAAAAGGCTTGCAATTTGTAAATGATCAAGTTTGGGATCGGTATTACTCGGTCTAGTTCTCGGTCATACTATTTTTTTTCCATAGCGGTACAGTTTGGTTTAGTTTTGAACACTCCTACACTCCTTGTTCTTGTTCACAAAAATATTATAAAAACTCTTATCATTGATTATTAATCATTTATTTTTTGGTAAATGGATTCAATACCCCTGATAAATTTGTTATTAATCATTTGAAGTTTTTATAAATTGAAATTGTTTCTTCAATGAGAAATGTTTAGTCTTCATCATTTTAATTGTTAACAATGAAACGACGAATACATTAAATTAACAGGAAGCAGATAGTTAATAATTTGAGCAAGTATCAAACTGAAAATAAGCAACTATAGTACAATGAAAGAAGCATATTGTTTGCTTCAACTGCCTATTTTCTCGAGACACATTTTTCTTTCTTGCGACATGCGACATGCCCAACACTTGAGTTTTCTTTCCGTGAGTATGAGATATCAGAAGGAGGGAATATGTGGATTGATAAAAGATTAAAAGGTTGTGTGATCTACTTCGATGTATCAATTCTCAAAATTTGTTTGCAAAAGGTTAGCATACAGGTCGGTTCAATCAACTAAAACTAAAACAATGTTGTATAAAATACTAGAAACTGTATCAAACCACAAACTGGAACCGTGAACAAGACTTGAACTTTGGGCTGAAAATATAACATCGAGTCCAACAAAATGATCCAATTTCAACAATCTGTAACTCAACTATTGGGTTCAATCTTGTAAAACCACAATAACCCAACATTATCAGCCCATCAACTAACCCAGACACTAGTTTTCAGAACAGGTCCTGTTATCAGTCATTTCCCGACCGTTTTTATTGAACCAGAGCGTTGCATCAATTCTGATGAACTTTCAAAACAGGTCACTTAATATTTTATTTAAACCTTACTTTTTAATATACCAGTTAACTTGTAGTTAAGTCTTAAGTACAAACTGCATGTTCTCTTATATCCATGTTCTCTTAATACTTTTCTTTTCTATCATTTTGTGTGCATGAGTAAATTGTGGGACATGTTTTTGCTTAAACTGATGTATATTTGTGTTTATGTGTGGTGAAGTTGGGGCGTTCGGGTTGTTCGCTTAGAAAAATTTTATTGGTAAAACTGAAAATCAAACCGAACCGAATTCAAATTGATTATATCGAATCAAAAATCGAATTTGAATTTGATTAGATTTTTGGTTGACATGAATAACCCGATAGGGACGGAGCCATGACCAAATATGGCCGGATGAACAAAATATTTTGAACCGTAAAACACATTTCGAAGGAATGGGTGCATTTAAAATGCATTTAGGAAAAATCAGTGTTTTTTCAAAAATTAACACTATATCGAAAAAATCCATAGGGTTCCCGGGCACCCTCGGGAACCCCCTAGCTCCGTCCCTGTAACCCGAATTACATATTTTCTATTTTATTTTTTCATTTGATTATATAGATTTTTAGTACTAAAAAAATTGTATAGTTATACTAGGAAATAGTTTTAATGGTTTTCTTTTTTGTGTATAAATATATAAATGAGATATATTTATGTGAATTCAGTTTTCGGCTCGGTTTTGTTTACATTTTGCTAAAACTATATTCAAACTGAAAACCGAATATTTAATTTGGTTCGATTCGATTTTAGCAAATTGAGTCCGATTATAAAGTCGGTTCGATTTTTCCGATTGGGTTCGGTAGGGCTGAGCAAATCCACCCGAAAACCGACCCTAACCGACAAACCAACCGAAACCCTAACCGACAAACCAACCGATTGGATTCAGTTCGGTTTCGGTTTGTATATTTATTTCGGTTTTGGTCGGTTTCGGTTCAATTCGGTTTTCGTCGTTTTTCGGTTCGAAATAGCTAAACATAATCGAACCGAGTTATTCGGTTCGGTTTTGATATATATTTCACGGTTCGGTTCTCGGTTTGAATTTTTCCCTTTGTCGGTCTTCAGGTCGGGTCGGTTCGTGTCAGTTTTGACCCGTTGCTCACCCCGATGTGTCAACTTAGGGCTGAAAATGTACATTGAATCCAACCAAATGAACCAATTCAACAAAACCAAACAAACAACACGTTCCTAGTCAAACTCCAAAACGAGTTACACCCTTCATATATAAAACATCACTTCACACCTTCTAAACCAAAAAACCAAAACCTGAAACTCACCAATAATGGCCAAATTACCAACACTATTCTTAATCATCACAATCTTATACATCTTAACCATAACATCAAACGCACTAATAGGTGGTCGTACCAATATAAAGGACGTGAAAAACAATCAAGAAGTGCAAGAGCTAGGAAGGTATTGTGTCGAAGAAAATAATCGAAAAGTTGGTTCGAATGGTTTAAAGTTTGTTGAAGTTGTTAATAAGGCCGATAGTCAAGTGGTGTCCGGGACTAAATACTATTTGAAAATTAGCGATAAGTTCGAAAGGTGGTGAGAATAGTTTTTTTGATCCAGAGATTGTGGTGAAACCTTGGGTGCATTCTAATGAGTTGCTTACTTTTCGACCCGAGAAAGGCTTGAAGTAGATTCACAAAAGTTTTTCTGTTTTTGTTGACTAGTTATGGGCATGTTATGACGGTTTTATGAATAAATAATATCATGAAAGATATTGATTATGTATTTTTGTTTGATAAGTAAGAAGTTTGAGTTTCTTACAAGCTTATAGTTTGAGCTTGATACCATGATTTTGATTACTACTTAATTTCTCAGTGTTTTATCTAACTGCCAACCATCTCGAAACAGTGACGGAGCTAGGGAGTTCCCGTGGGTGCCCAGGACCCCTATGGATTTTTTTGATGTAGTGTTAATTTTTGAAAAAAAAACATCATTTTTTTCTAAATGCATCTTAAATGCACCCCGTCCATCGAAATGTGTTTCTATAATACTGTTCTAAAAAATTTGTGCACCCGGTCATATTTGGTCGTGGTTCCGTCCCTGTCTAAGAAAACATAATAGTTTCATTGTCAAAGGATGCAGGGGATGTTTGGGTTTAGCTTAAGATGGGTGCTTATTGGCATATTTCAGTTACAAAATGCAATAAGCCCAAAAAATGGAGTTTAATTGCAAGACTTATTTATGTCGAGAATTTTTTTTCTTTTTTTTCTAGCGGTTTGAAACATCTTAAGCTCTCGTTAAAATGCTAATCGAAACACCCCATTATGCAAGTTGTATGTAACATATAAAAGCAAGCTTATAGAATGTATAATTACGTTACATGTTACTTTCTTTGAAATATCGAGTTAGGACTTATCTAGCTCTTGGTTGCTTCTCATTTTAGACCAAAATCAAATAAGCAAAGTAGCTAGGAGATGTTGAGTTTATATAGGAAGGGAAGGATATCATCATATGTAGGCTAGTTGATGTTTTCAAATGCTTCTTATTAGTAATTCTTTTCGCATGTGTCTACTATGTAAGCTTATATATTCAGCTTAGTAAAGTCAATTCATATGTGTAAAGAGTCTCTAAAAATTGGCCATTTTAATCAACATGTAGCTTCTAATATTATAACGAAGTCTATTTTTTTTATTTTTTTTCATAACCCAAGCTTACAGATTAAAACGACTAAAGCATGATAAACACCTAAAACTAAAGCACAGTCAAATTAACATATTGTGGGTGAAGGTGCTGCAAATTGTGTGACCATGTTAAGACCACCATGTGAAATGAGCATTGACGGCAAATTCTTAATCTTTTTTGACACATGATGTTAGTTAGCTAACTCAGAACGTGTGTTATGTTGTACATGTTTTATCGTACCAATCTTAATCCTACTAGAGTTGACGTCCATCGAGATGTAAATCTTTGTTCAAGCTCACGATCCAGCTAAGCTAAGTGCGGAATTACAAAACGCACTTGATGAACACAAAGGACTGTAGCCAGGTGTTTTTGTGAGAAAGAAGGAAATGAGTGTTGGATTTGTGACTTTGTCCCACATTTGGTCACGTTCAAAACAAATTTAAACCCAAATTAGACTGCAAACCAAATAGTATGGTTTGGAGACGGTAAATAATTAGTAAGTTATAAAGGTTAAATTTTATCGTTTCATAAAAATCATCATTGTTAACTACTCTATAAGAATATTTGTAGACAATATATAACTCTATATATTTGAAGTACATGTATCATCTACGCATTTTGTAATTCATGTTCATAATAGGCTCTCATACATGCAACATAAAACATAACTTTATGGCTTAAATCTTGTCCCCTATCCTTTTAATTATGTTAGTTACATGATTTGCTTCTCATATGAGTTCTTTTTAATTCATTTTATGTTATTGTTATTACTGTAAATGATTTTTATAGTGATGAGCGACGAACTTTAGCTTATAGTTACATGTTATGTTATTTGAGATATTAAAAAAAAGAAGAGATATAGACTTGTGCGATATATTCGATATTGTGTGATGATTAAATGCTTGGTTCTATCCTACAAAGACCGATGAAAAGATAAATGGCTATGTTCACATTGAAAAATAGAGAGAAGTGATAAAGAGACCTAAACTTAGGCCTAAAACCAAGTGGTATTATCTTGATGGGTTGTAACATAAGTGGGTCCTTGTCTGTAGCTATCAGGATGATGCCACTTAATTTTAAGTCTAAGTTTAAGCCCCTCTATTAGTAAAAAGTGTGGTTATTCCCACAAAGTTTAAGCCCCTCTATTAGTAAAAAGTGTGGTTATTCCCACATTGAAGAGCTTATAACATAAGCATTAATATGGAAATATACAACATAACTTAAGTGGGTCCCTGTCTGTAGCTATCAGGATGATACCACTTAATTTTAATGCTTATGGTATTATCAATGCTTATGGTATCATCTTGATGGGTTGTAACATAAGTGGGTCCCTGTCTGTAGCTATCAGGATGATGCCACTTAATTTTAAGTCTATGTTTAAGCCCCTCTATTAGTAAAAAGTGTGGTTATTCCCGCCTTGAAGAGCTTATAACATAAGCATTAATATGGAAATATCCAACATAACTTAAGTGGGTTATTCCTTGAAGAGCTTATAACTGTAGCTATCAGGATGATACCACTTAATTTTAATGCTTATGGTATTATCTTGATGGGTTGTAACATAAGTGGTGGTCCTCGGGATGATACCACTTAATTTTAGATCTATTAGTAGTGTGGTTATTCCCATTGAAGAGCTATCATAAGCATTAATATGGACTTAAGTGGGTCCCTTCCCATGCCACTTAATCGGATGATACCACTTAAGGTCTATTAGTAAGTGTGGTTATTCCCATGAAGAGTTAACATAAGCATTAATATGGAAATATCCCTCTATTATGATACCACTTAATTTTAGGTCTATTAGTAAAAAGTGTGGTTATTCCCACATTGAAGAGCTTATAACATAAGCATTAATATGGAAATATCCAACATAACTTAAGTGTTATTCCCACATTGAAGTCCCGCTTATAACATAAGCATTAATATGGAAATATCCAACATAACTTAAGTGGGTCCCTGTCTGTAGCTATCAGGATGATACCACTTAATTTTAGGTCTATTAGTAAAAAGTGTGGTTATTCCCGCATTGAAGAGCTTATAACATAAGCATTAATATGGAAATATCCAACATAACTTAACAGCTAACTACTTAATCTTAGTTATAAATCTCTTACATATTTCTTCTTTCACCTATGTGGGACAAAGTCGCAAATCCAACACTCATTTACTTCTTACTCACAAAAATATGTTAACACTCACTACTCATTTACTTCTTACTCACAAAAATATGTTAACACTCATTTCCTTAAACTATAACTAAACAATGGCCAAAACAACATATGTTAACCGTCACAACGTTTATGCGCATGATTTTCCTAGCAAATACGATACCGGGTGGTCGTACTAAGAAAAAGGACGTGAAAAGGGTTGAAGTAGCTTTACCAAAGTCTTCTGTTCGTTTGCACTAAAACAGTTGAGTATATTTTTTTAATTTGTGTTACGTTGTTAATTGTGAAGATGTGACTAGTTATGGGTGCTATCAAGGTTTTATGAATGAATTATGTAATCTATATCCTAAAAATAATATTTATGTACGTTTTTAGCAACTGTTGTTGGTATGAAGCAAGAATTTTGAGCTTGTTATAAGCTTAAAAGTTGTGGGCTAGCAATACTTCTTCATTATGATTTTTAGTTGATCTTGAAGAGTATCTGGTTAGTTCATACTTTCGGGTTTGGGGGCCGTTACATTTTGATTTCATTTTTAATTTCCAAGTGTTTTATCTAACTATATGTTCATTATAGCCCACTATCTATAGGATACACGAAAACCAGAATAAATTCATTCTGAAAGGATGTATGGTTCTTTGAAATATCGAGCATGCTTCTCTATTGATGTTGCCTCTTGGAAACAATGGATATTATCCGAGTATTGTACCGATGAGTCAATATTTTGCAAGTTAAACCAATACTAATCATGATTACTAACGCGCGATCAAAATATACACAAATTAAAAAAGAGTTGGTACTTGGCAACAGGGGTGTGCACAACAAAACCGATATCAAAATATGACCAAACTAAAACCAAAGTTTTAACAATATTAGAACCAAGAATCAAACAAGGGAGTATCAGTTTTAGTTAGTTCATTTTCAAAACAAATTTAACTTTGAGCTTATAGTTACATGTTATTTGAGTGATAACAAAAGAGATATAGACTTGTACGATAGATTCGATACTATGTGATGATTAAATGCTTAGTCCAATCCTACAAAGATTGATGAAAAGATAATTGACGAGGTATAAACTTTAGTGAATTTGATGTGACGGTGTTAGGTTTTATTTACAAAAAAGATTAACAAAAAACAACTCAAGTAATAAGCACATTACACTCAAGAGTTTATAACAAAGACAATGTGTTTACTACAAATTTTGCTTATATAATAACTTCATAGTCTTGTTTATAAATCTGTTACATGTTTGTTCCGTCACCTACGTGGGACAAGGTCACAAATCATACTCATTTCCTTCTTACTCACAAAAATACTTGGCTAGTCACTCCTTTGTGTTTGACGACGAGCAAGTTATTAAGTGTCCATATTTTATTAAAACACTAATAAAACAAGTATTTATCAGTTAAACTTTTCTTCTCCGAGTTTGAAACATCTTAATCTCTCCTAAAAATGCTAATGCAAAGCTAGTACTTAACAATAGGGGTGTGCAACAACACGAAATAAAATCGTGACCAAGCCAAAATCAAAGTTTTAACAATATTAGGACTGAGAATCAAACCAAAAGAGTATCCTTTGGTTCATGTTAAAAGAAAATTTATACCTAAATTAGACCGTGAACCAAACTCAGAAACCTCTATAAATATTTGAAGTACACGTACCATCAACAAGCATTCTGTAATTCATGTTCCTAATAGCCTAACAGATGTGACATAAAACATAAATTTTTAGAGGTTAATTTTTAACGTTTCAACAAAATCACCATTGTTAACTACATTATAAGAATAGTGTACACAATATATAAAATTCTAAATATTATTTAAAGTACATGTATAAGTAATTTATGTTCCTAATAGCCTCATGCATGCCTTAAAATCTAGTCCCTATCCTTTTAATTATGTTAGTTACATGATTTGCTTGGGGTTATCCTACGATGTGATGATGAGCGACAAACTTTAGCTTGTGCGAATTACTATGTGATGGTGAAATGCTTGGGGTTATCCTACGAAGATCTATGAAAAGATAATTGATTATGTTCACATTAAGACAGAGAGTGGTGAAATTTAAAGATAGATTGAACAAAGATTAGTAAAAAGATTGGTGTTAGGTTCTATTTGAAAAAGATTAGTAAAAAGAAGGATGTTAGGTTCTAGTTTAAAAGGATTAGTAAAAAGTAGCATGTTATTCCCACATTGAAGAGCTTCTTACAAAGTCATTTAATGTAGGAGTTTTCACACTATTTTAATTTACATCTACTTAATCTTAGTTATAAATCTCTTCTATTTTTGTTCCATTGTCTATGTGGGACAAAGTCACAAATTCAACACTCATTTCATTCTTACCCCTTGTGGATTCTAATACTTAGGAGTTTTCTTTCCCTGAGTAAGAGTGTTCTTCTTTGATATCTTATGGTTGCACTTTATTTGAGTGAATAATAGAGCGATATAAATTCGATAGGGTCGATATGATGTGATGGTTAAATGGTACAAAGATCAATATATAGATAATTGGCTTTGACTATCGACATGAGTGATATAAACTTTAATGATAGATTGATGTGTTGATTAGCCGTTGGGTTTTATTAACTCAAGCATTAAGCACATTAAAGAGTTAATATGCAAATACCAAGTGCAAGTTGTTAATTTACTTCATAATCATGGTTATAAGCTTCTCACACGATTGTTCTTTCACTATTGTGGGACAAAGTCACAAATCAAACACTCATTTACTTCTTACTCACAAAAAAACTTTGAAGCTTTTCGTGATAAGTGTTCCAACTTTTTTATTATGTTTAAGTCTCCATATTTGATTAAAACACTAGTAATAAAATAAATATTGGTCGGTCAAAATGTGATAAGCCGTCAGAACATAACAAGCCCGATAAATGCAGTTTTAACGCAAGACTTATTTTTGGCTTATTTAAGTTAGATTTTTTTTTTTCTTTTAGTTGTATGAAACATCTTAAGCCCTTATTAAAATGCTAATCCAAACACCCCATAATGCCATTTTGTGCAAGTTGTAGAAGACATATCGACGATCAAGCTTGGATAGTTTGTAACTATGTGATGTGTTACTTTCTTTGAGATATCGAGTAAGGACTTGTCTCATGGTGACAAAGAACTTATCGAAGTATTGTAACCAACAAGTCGACATTTTGCAACTTAAATCCACACTAATCATGATACCTCACACACAATCAAAATACACACAAATTAAAACAAAGATAGTACTCTCTACTTAACAATATGGGTGTGCAACCAAACTAAAACTAGAGTTTTAACAAAATTAGAAACAAAAAATCAAAGCAAAGAGTATCAATTTTTATTTTCTAAACAAATTTAAACCCAAATTAGACTGTAAACTTAACTCTAACTGTGAGCTTAGATAAACACAACATTTAGTTAAAACATTATCATTAATTCAAATATTAAGGTTGTTTGACACAACCAAACTACATTTAGTTTTTTGGAGACCGTAAAATGTAAATAATTACGAGATTTGCTTCTAATATTAATTACGAGACTGGTTGGTGTGGTCACTAGAATATCGGTTTCTTTTTTTAATTAATTTTATATTATTGTTATTCTTTTAAATGATTATTTTGGTGATGAGCGACCACTTCAGCTTGTAGTTACATTTTTGTGACTGATTAAAAAACAGGAACACATTTAGACTTGTGCGATAGATTCGGTACTATGTGATGATTAAATGCTTGGTCGTATCCCACAAAGATTGATGAAATGGTAATTCGAAATAGAGTATTATAAGTTTTAGTGATAGATTGATAAGACGATTAGGTGTCGGGTTTTATTTGAAAAAGATTAACAAAAAACAAAGATTGATGAAATGGTAATTCGAAATAGAGTATTATAAGTTTTAGTGATAGATTGATAAGACGATTAGGTGTCGGGTTTTATTTGAAAAAGATTAACAAAAAACAGTCAAGCACCACTCACATTGAAGAGTTTATAACCAGGACAGTTAATGTACGCGTTCATGACTATTTGTCCGATAACAACATAATCTTGTTTATAAATGTCTTCCAAGTTTGTTCCTTCACCTATGTGGGACAAAGTCACAAATCCAACACTCATTTCTTTCTTACTCCCAAAATTACTTGGCCACACTCCTTTGCGTTTGACGGTGAACAATTTGAAACTTTTGGTAATAAAAGTTCAACTTTTTTATTATGTTTACGTGTGCATATTTTATACTAGTATTATGTGATGATTAAATGGTAGGGTCCCTCCAATCAAGATCGACAAAAGGATACTTGGCTATGCTCACGTTGAAAACTAGAGTGGTACAAGCTTGAATTATAGATTCGATATGACGATTAAGTGTTAGATTTTGGTTACATTTTACTTGAGTGATATAAACTTGTGCGATAAATTCGACATGATGTGATGATTAAATGTTCGGTTCTATCCTACAAAGATCGATGAAAAGATAATTGGTTGTGTAACCATGACATTTAATCTGTGGGTAACCACTAAGCAGACACAATATTTTTGATTAATTTTTAATTTTTTTGATTGTTGGATTATAATATGTGTCAATATTATGATTATCCAAAAGAATATACTTACATTGATGTGACGATTTGGTGTTAGGTTTTAACAAAGATTAGTAAAAAGTTACATAATTATTCCCACATTGAAAACTAGAGTGGTACAAGCTTGAATTATAGATTCGATATGACGATTAAGTGTTAGATTTTGGTTACATTTTACTTGAGTGATATAAACTTGTGCGATAAATTCGACATGATGTGATGATTAAATGTTCGGTTCTATCCTACAAAGATCGATGAAAAGATAATTGGTTGTGTAACCATGACATTTAGGGTGTGTTTGGCGCAGGGCTTTTTGGAGCATTTAGGAGCGATGAGCA
This sequence comes from Chrysanthemum makinoi, assembly GCA_910596185.1. Lineage (NCBI taxonomy): Eukaryota > Viridiplantae > Streptophyta > Magnoliopsida > Asterales > Asteraceae > Chrysanthemum > Chrysanthemum makinoi. Next base: position 356,801,332 of record OU343224.1, on the reverse strand, counting down.
GCGAGCATTGAGCGTTGTGATTTTTAATGTTTGTTTGGCAAGTAGCAATTAGCTTTACCTATTTTTTCGGAAAGCTCATTTTCCAATGCTTTATAAAGTAGCATTTAGGAGCTTTGAGCATTTAAGAGCTGTTTTACACATTATAATTACAAATACAGCTACTTTACCAAACGTTTTTATAAAAAAGTACAGCTACTACTCACAGCTACTGCTATTTTTACCAAACACACCCTTAATCTGTGGGTAACTACTAAGCAGACACAATATTTTTGATTAATTTTTAATTTTTTTGATTGTTGGATTATAATATGTGTCAATATTATGATTATCCAAAAGAATATACTTACATTGATGTGACGATTTGGTGTTAGGTTTTAACAAAGATTAGTAAAAAGTTACATAATTATTCCCACATTGAAGAGCTTATAACATTCAGGTTCATAATATATATAAACCACTTAATTTTATAATAAATAGCTTACATGTTTGTTCCTTCACCTATATGGGACAAATAATAAAACCAATACTCATTTCCTTCTTACTCACAAAAATACTTGGCCCATTTTATTATTAAGTGTGCATATTTTATTAGAACACTAATAAAACAAGTATTGATTTTACTGCACTTAATAATAAAAATCACAACTACAATACGTTTGTTAAAATTTAAAATCATCATTGTAAATAATTAGTAAGTTCGAAGAGGTTAAATTTTATTGTTTCAACAAAATCATCATTCTTAACTACTCTATAAGAATATTGTAAACGATATATAACTCTAAATATTTTAAGTACATGTATCATCTACACATTTTGTAGTTCATGTTTCTAATAGCCTCATATATGCAGCATAAAACATAAGTTAATGCTTAAATCTTGTCCCTTATCCTTTTAATTATGTTAGTTGCATGCTTTGCTTTCTTTCGAAAGGTTTATATCTTGGTATGTCCCGTTTAAAAAATAAAAATAGTTATTGTGCTATTGCTAGTGCCTACTTCTTATATAAGTGATACTTTTATCAAATTGTTTCAACGAACGTGAGATTGTAATCAAGCACTAGTTGTGTTTACTTTATTATACTTGGTTGATACCAATGAATATAGTTTACCCTTTTATACAACCATGTTATATATATTTGCATCATAGTTACAATTTTATTTGCGTTCAAGATACAACTTAATTTTATACTTCTAGCATTTTTCGTTTAAAGTTAATATATATTGTATAGCCCTTTTCATTGTATCATAAAATCCCAATTTTTCAAACTGACACATCTGAATAATAGATGAGCTTTTTCATAAGAGACCGAGCGACAACAAGCATAGGTTCCGCTATGAATATTTGATAGGTGTGTGCGTGCCCCATAATTCATATGATATCTTTATGTAACTAAAAGGACAAAGAAGCCCCCTAAGTAGTTTCGGTTTATATGCTTCAGTTCGATAAACTAAGTATATCAGATTACATGAAAACACTACAACTTAACTGTAAATAGTGAGGAATTGTAAAAGACATCATCTTTTAGATTTTAAAAAGCAAAAATTATACAAATGAAAAGTTAATGTACAAAATATGAGTGGAATTGGTTATTGCATAACAAAAAGAATAAACAAAAGTGGATACTTGTCAGTTGTCCCACATCGGCCCAATTCATCAACATTTGCATAGAAGACTTCCTATAAATAAAGGGGGCAAAGGTGCTGGAACTTGTGATTGACCAAGTTAGTTGTGTTTTCATCAAATAACACAAGCTATTTATGTTTTAATAGCTAGTTTGGACTATTAAAATTTTTATAACTCATTTTATCTAATTCTTAAATAAAATTTTGAGTACTCTTCATCTTTTTCAAGTAATTATTTTTTTTAAATACAAATATTTATCTGCAAAAAATGAAGAGTATATAGCATTACTAGCTAAAAGACCTGTGAAATTCACGGGTATCTTAAAGAGACGTCATAAAAAGTAGTTAATAACCTGTGTGTTATGAAGCGTGACATTACAAATAGTCACACGGGTAAATATAAAATTAAAACTAACAAAACATGTTTTCTATCAAACAAAATAGCCAAATAACTGAAGAGAAAACAAAGTTCAGTTAAGACATATCCTGTTTTTTGTTTGGGTTGAGCTCCTTTTTTTGTGAGGATATTATTGTGTGTTGAGTCATTTGTGGTCGTATCTTTAATTGTCAATTAGATACATGGAGTACTGGCACAAAAATTCGACATATGTATATTAATTTTTGAAACTTGACACTAACATGTTTGAGTTTAAAAAACGTAACAGTTTTTTATTATTTTTTTTGTACAACAAAAATTGGTTTATGTTCATTAGGAATTTGGACCTTATAACATAACATGTTATAATAAAAGCTCATAAACAGTAGAAAGATCAAGTAGGCTCCAAATATAGGTCATTCGGTCCACATGTCTGCAAACTCTCGACCTCGATGGATTTGATTTTCTTCTCATCTTGGCTTTAACCTTTTTTGCATACTTATTATCCGTATGCCTCTCTTTAAAGACCGTATCTAACAACAATAAAAAAAAAGTCATAAATTCGCATGCATTTCTGTTCTTTTTTGTATGTGTAAAGCAGTAAGAACGTAGTGTAGCCTAACTACTTTACTTCTATATGACCAAATATTCAAAGAACTAAAATTGGAAAAAAAAATGATGATGATGATATATGTACATTATAGAAGTTTGAGAAAAGATAGTAAGCCACTTACTTCCACACCAGCATAAACTGCAACGAAAAGTGCATATCCATCAGGTCCATAGATGATAGCCTATCTACATTGCAGATTTAGGAGGAAGGTAAGAAGTTTTGAACCCCATTAATCACTCATCAGAAGAGGCTAGCTTTGAGATCACAAAATCATGATAGGTGTGATGATATATCTTATTGTTTTTTAAATAACTTACTGAATGAGAATCTTTGAATATGGAAAGCATATGTGATATAGGTTTAGTAAGAGCTTAAAGTTTCATGGTGCAAATACAGTTTTAACATTTACCTCAAGGTTGATAATGTTCTTAAATGTAAGTGGCAAGATGGATTACATCTCAAATGATTAACCAATAAATGATTAAAACGTTCGATCACAAAAAATGCCATTAAGCTAATGATTCAACCTTTTTAATAGAACAATTTAGTAAGTTGTAAATACTTGAGTTTGATACATGTAACTTATCAAATTGTTTGACCCGTTTCCTTATCAGCTATTTTTTACTTTTACATGTTTGACCTGTTAGCAAAATATGTAGTCTAGTTTGACCGATTCACACAGATAGGTTCTAATTCGCACCTCTATGCACAAGTGCTAGAATCTCTAGTCTTGTGGATTGGCTAAGAATAGAAACGACGTCACCCGTACAAAAAGCACTCTTCAAATTTCAATATAGTATATCCATACAAATGCAACTCTTTGTGAGTTCATTTGTTCATTAAAAATATCCTCTTTCTCAGCAACACTGACCCCGATTACTAAGAAAAATCTTTCGTAACATTCTATGGTTGGACATGCTTGAAATATATTTTCTTCCTATAAACGCTGAGTTCCTTTTGTATATTGTGATTTAAACCAAGTTAATCTACAACCCTTTTTGCTACTAAATGCTATTGCATAACTCATTGTCTAGAGTCGGGAACATCCTAAATTTGCTTCTAGGAGTTATTCTAATAAGTTATCATGTTACCCACTTTGGGGGCTGTTTGGGATAAACCACAATTTCAATAAAGAGATAATAATAGTAAAAGTTTTCATATTAGTTAATACACCATGGTTTCCTTATAGTTTTTTCGACGTGCCTGCGTATCGATCAACCACAATAGTGCACAAAAGATGCATATAAAAAACTGGGTAACATGATATTAGATCCTCTCGTGAATAAACCAAATTGACTCAATTTGATTAAATGTTCATCAGGTGGATTACAACTTTTTATATATCCTAACCAAATTAGATGTGACACAAAAAGGTTCTTGTAACTTGTAAGTTGCCGAGGAGTTTCTAGGTACTATCCGAGTGGTCCAAGAGAGGGTATAAGACCCATATATTTTGATAAAATATATTGTGCTAAATTTTTGTTAGAAATAATAAGAGACTAATACGACGTGGCCCAGGGTAAAAATTTAGATATGTAACCGTAACTGGAGAACACATAATCACCTTAAGAGAACCTTAATCAAGCTGAAGAACTTGTCTAATATACCTCATGAAGAAGGAACATACCATACTTTCTACGAACTAATTTTGAAGACTTTTAGAATTGCTTGCAACACTAAACTTAAGACTAAGCTCATCAAAAACTATTTCTTGTATTTCGAAATAAACTATTTAGGAGATACGTAATTAGTTCATCGAAAGAATAAGTACATAGGCACAATAGTAGAAATAATAAGTAATCCCAAACAACCCTTTATCTCTTATTGGCTAAAGTGCAGATCGAGTGTAGGAATGAGTTCATTATCTTTACAAAACTTTAGTTAATTGAGTTTTCAGATTCTATTGAGTTTTGTTTAGTGATTTATGCCAATTGCACCTTCTAAATTGCATCAAGAGTTGAAACCAAATTGTAGATGTACAGTAAGTTATTTAGAGTATGTTTGTGCAAGTCATTTTATAGTTTCATATTCTGGGTCGCTGATGGTAACTAAGAAAAACATGGATAACAAAAACTGGTATAAAATTGTTCATTTGTGATATGTGTGAATTGTGATGGTAAATAAACTACTACTTGGCTATGCCTTATGCAGGCAATATAATCCTTCAGAAGCTAATGGAATCATGAAAGCTAATGTGCTTTAAAAAAAGTGTACACAATGTTAAAAAGACTCAAAGCTCACGAGGAGTAACATCACGGAGACGTCAATTTACCCTCATTCAACCAACCATTCCCAGTTTCTTATTCATAATAAGTTCCGTATAAAATGACATGACCCATATTCTGTTTAGTTCCAATATTGGCATTATACGGCAAATTTCGGGAAACTTGAGAGCCAATAATAAGGTGGAGTTACATTTAATAAATCATCTCGATTTTAAGTTATATCTATACTATTTTATAATGCATTTAGGCCTTCTAAAATTAGAATGCTTAAAAATTCAGACTTTTTTACTTGCTTATTATGGAAAGAGTTTTTCTAACCAAAAATTAAGATAAGGAGCTCCATGTGTCACTTCTTAACAAACTCAAAGCCTAACTTCTAACAAACTCCAAGCCTAACTCCTAACCACTAAAAATTAAGATAAAGAGCTCCAATTATAAAATGACATGTGTCATTTTTCAACTAAAAATTCATCTTTATTTTTAAATTAAAATATCTTTTTATCTACTTATTTTTTTTATAATCTAATTTCACCATATTTTCTAAAATTTTATGCTCTTTAATTCAACATCCATTTTGATATATTTTTATAAGTTTTTAGTTTTTATATTTTTAATGGGTTTATTTTATTTTAATTCAAATTTTTACAACTTTAACCTTTATTTCATTTATTTCAATCAATATAATCTTGATTCGTCAAAATCATATACTTTTGGGGTAGTGTTTGACGCGTAAGAGATTGCGAGGGTATTTCTATATGCGGGAATAATGATGTCGCGGGAAAGCTACGGGAAAGTTACGGGTAACCCAAACAAACACTTACAACTAACACATATACATTCGAAGTGTTGTGAAACGAATTCACTAAACGGGTAAGCAAACACATATAACTATACTTATCGCCGCTGCTGTGCGCGGGTACCCGGCTAGTAGTATATGTATATATATAACAGTTATGCATGATTAACAAAGCTTAAATATAATTTAATTTAGTTTTTGTCCTTAAAAAATAACAAACTCTATGTAGTAGCAAATGCAACATACCTGTAGGTATCTTGTGGTTATCCGATCTACACTTCACTTGATCATATCTAGTGCAACTCAACCAAAAACATAAAATCATTATTTGTTATTTGTTGAAACTTTGATACTTTTCCGAGTCTTACGCGAGAGTTATGCGGGACAACGATCATGAAAGTCTTACCATAGTCACATAAGCTTAAGCACATCCAAGTATTAACCTTTACCAAAGATTCGTGATAGTTGTTATAGCTATAATTCGCTTCATCTTAGATAGCATACCCCTGTAAAAATTATATCATATCACATATAAAAGAATGTTCATACCTCGCTCAGACGGGATTAGGTATTGTTGTTGTAAAATATAAAAGAATGTATTCAACAGTACCTTAAGTGTTACTTCTAGAGTCAAAGAACTCACAATATGTCAACCTGAATGAAACACCTTGATCTCAATTGGAGCATATCCATCCCACGCTTAGGATCTCATATCTCCTTAGGTGTGATTTTCCCGTTCCTAAGCAACTTGTCAAAGACATAACTGAAAAGCATTTCATAACATATCAGCATAGGTAAAACATGCTTTTGTAAATTATATGTACTCTTGCTATAAACATGTTTATGGAAAACCTGAGCAAGCTTTAATTTATTATATATATATATCTGAGAGAACAATGTTCTTGGTAGAGTTTAGGAAAGTAAATTTGTATTAAATTGATAGGTGATTGCATATCACTGTCATTAATAGACCATTGATCATTTAACTTACATGGCGATAACTTTCTTTTGCGGTTTTTCATACATATGAGCTGAATTTAGTATAACAAATGTTTCATATTTAAAGTAAGAAAAACATATGTGAAAATGAAAATAACGACTGCATAGGACATCATCATCAAAACAATGCAACATAGTCATTAGTATTGAATAAAAAATATATGAATCCAATCATATAGGATAGTGTAATAGTACCTGAACTTGTGAAATTGAAAGCCCTTCAGAAGAAATTATGAAAGCTGAAACAAAACAAAGCAAACACATAAAGTGAGATGAAACCATCAATTTAGCAAGCACGTGACTTTATGAACAAAGAAATGCCACATAAAAAAAGGTTTGCACATTCGAAAGTTAGTACCTAAACTTTACCTAATACATCATACATACACTTGGATTTGAATCTCATATGCTAAATGTCATGAACATTTACTATTACATGTGTCCTCGGCAAGTGAGTGGTAAACCACTCTTTAATGTATTGTGGTCTACTTCTTTATGATGTTCGTCGTCTTAATTTTGAAAAGCTCCGGTAGACAACAAAGAAAAACAAAAAAGGAATTACAAACCACAAAGGAATAGATTTTAACTAACATAAAGTAACTTTGTTTCGATGTTCCATCACAACCTTGGTAAAAAATTGGAGGATGCTATATCTGAGAAACTAAAATCCCGTAACCTGCAAATATGAATAAATTTTTTACGATAAAGTATTTGTTGTTAGGATCTCAAGTAAAATCATTCATGAGGTTATGCATGTATGAGATCCTAACCTATAGAACCTATTGTCTATTAAAACAAAAATCTAGAAAGAACTAATTTTTTTATAGTCTGCTTATTACATCAATTTTTGCAAGTAAGGCTTGTAAAGATCAATGAATAGAACCTTTTTAAACCTACTTTTACTTTTACTATATTTTTAACAACCCTTTTTGAAAACCTTCAAAAATGAATATCTCTTGATGATTTTTTTGAGTATGCTTAATCTTGTGGTCAATGCATATAGGAAATTTTTTGGTATTGGAAGATTGGACAGTTGAGCCATTAGACTCCTCAAGACCAATGAATGTGTCGCAACTCATCAGCCGATGAAACCAAGTTTTTTAAATTGTAATACCGTGTTTAACTACCAAAAACCCATCTTAAAATTAATGTAAACCTCTTTTATTGTTTAGAACTTCAAATTCATATATGCCATTTCGTCGAACACACTATGTACAAACAAAAAAAAGTATGAATTAACAAAAGCATTCTAACCTGCACCTTCACGTAATTAAAAAACTTTAGCAAAGACGTAACATACACTTAACTTAACATGTTTTTGCAAACTCAATAAAACCAATTTGTGAATGAGGTGTTTCAGCAAACACTTGGCGTGTGCTTAAAATATATTTGAATTAATTATCATATACATAGCATTTAGATGGATTGGTAAGAGTTGATCTAAATAAAAAGATTTAAGGGATTAAGATTTACATACCTTCAACTTGAATTGCAATTGTGTATGTTTTATGAATTGGAGAGGAAGATATGTTTTTGAAGGGATCTCGTACAGATTATGAAAAGGATTTTGAATGTTGCCATAAGTATTTGACTTTTTTTCAAACTGATTAAGTGTTTTTTCAAAGGTCTGGACCTTTTAATCTGTTTCTATGCCACGTGTCAGCTGCAGGTGAAATGGTATTTATAGGAAAAATTAATTAGATGAGTGAATAAAAACTCTATTTTATTAGTATAGATAGATTTGTTTAAGTAATCTAATTAAAGAGTTAAAAAAATTGAGTTGCAAGAGTATTTAATTTGATTGAACATATGCGGTAGGCCTATTGTAAATGATTTTCATTGGTTGTGGTCGCGATGCCAAGTAACAACATTCCTTTCTAACAGGAAACAAAAGTCACAAACAAACCAAAACCAACAACGTTAGGCAATTCGGATTGGAGACGTAAAGATCGTGACTAATATATCGAATGAATATGATAGCCGAAACGCATTGGTGTGTTTTAGTTTCTAAACCATTCCTTTTTGGTGAAACAAAAACAATTTAACAGCTATGTTGTTACAAGTTTGTCATTAAGAGTCGAAAAGATGATTCTAACAGTTGTGTAACACGAAAGAAAGAAGAATTAGCTCCACAATTAAGAAATGTTTCAATACGATTCTTTCTAACATTTGTTTCAAACTTAACAATTGTTCAGCTCAAACTTTTGTTTAAATATGAATTGCAGTAGAAATCATCTTCTTAACTATAAGGGGGCGTTTGGTTGGGGTAATTTGAAATTCCGGAATTTTAAATTCTAGAAAATTAGAAAATTTAAATTCTTGAGAATTTAAAATTCCGGAATTAAAAATACCTTCGCATGTTTGGTTCACAGAAATTTATAAATATATATATATATATATATATATATATATATATATATATATATATATATATATATATATATATATATATATATATATATATATATATATATATATATATATATATATATATATATATATATTTTAATATAAATATCATAAAAATTCTATTTAAAAGTTTATAAAAAAAATTATAACAAAAGTTTAGAAAAAATTTATAAAAAAAAGTTTATAAAAAATTTATAAAAAAAGTTTATAAATAATTTATGAAAAAAGTTTATAAAAAATTTATTAAAAAGTTTATAAAAAATTTATAAGAAATTTATAAAAAAAATTATAAAAAAAAGTTTATAAAAAATTTATAAAAAAGTTTATAAAAAATTTCTAAGAAATTTATAAAAAAATTATAAAAAAAAGTTTATAAAAAAAGTTTATAAAAAATTTATAAAAGTTTATAAAAGAGTTTATAAAAAAAGTTTAAAAAAAATCGATAAGAAATTTATAAAAAAAAGTTTATAAAAAATTTATAATAAAAGTTTAAAAAAAATCTATAAAATAGTTTATAAAAAATTTATAAAAAAAAATTATAAATATTCTATTTAAAAGTTTATAAAAAAAAAGTTTATAAAATTTTTTTCAAGCAAATTAAAATTCCTCACTTTTTGGAGGCATTCTGATTCTCCCCATTTTGGCAATTCGAGGAATTGTAAATTGCTTCAATTTCCCCCATTTGAGTAACCAAACATGACATTTGAAGGGAATTAAAATGCAAATGCCTCCAATATCCCTCAAATGGCCCCAACCAAACGCCCCCTAAGTATTTTTAAACATGACTATTTAGCGGATTGTGCACGTAACGATGCTATTTTTCTTTTTAAATCTATTTTTCATTGGACTCTTTCTTTTCTTTTCGTCTACTTACTTGACCTCAGGGACGGAACCGGGGGTTACCGTGAGTGTCCGGGACCCCTATGAATTTTTTCGATGTAGTGTTAATTTTTGAAAAAAAACATTTTTTTCTTTCTAAATGCATCTTATATGCAACCATCTAAATGTGTTTCTTTATTACCCTTTCAAAAAATTTGTACACCATGTCATATTTGATTCTGGTTTCGTTTCTACTTGATCTTTCAGACATAAAAGTCAAGTAAAATCGACTCATTTATCTAGCAATTAATTGTGTTGTCACCTTTACTTCCAAAACAAAAATGTCCATTTCAATGGAACAAAATTTACAATAATAAATGAAAAGTAAAAAAAAAAACTTTCGTCATATGACAAAAGACAAGAAGAAGAGATTGCTCATTAGGAGTGAGCAAAACAAACCGAAAAAACCGAAACCAAACCGAAAACCGAATAAACCGAACCAAAAAAACCGACCAAAACTAAAAACCGATGGTTCGTTTTTTACTTTTCAGAAACCGAAAAATGCGGTTTGGTTTCGGTTTTCATTCAAAAACCAAACCGCAAAAACCGAACCGAACCGGTTTTATTCAATAATAATATCTAATTAATATAATATGATTAAATAACTAAATAAATCAAATCTATAAATTCATATTCATTTTCTGAGTGGATTTATTATATATTTATCTTAACGTTTATATTTATATGAGTGTTTGTATCGCGTATTTTGTGTGAATATATCAATAAGTATTTGATAATGATTATACTATGTGTATGTTCACTTGTATTTATATGTCTCATTTATATGTTTGTAATTGAAGAATTATGCAATAAACATTATTATCTTAGATTGAAAAAAAGTAAAGAATAATAACTAATTTTGTACGTAAAACAAGTTTGTTAGTATAATTTGACCATACCCAAATATTAACAGTTAGAAACCGAAAAAACCGAAAAACCGATAACCGAACCGAAAAAACCGAACCGCCAAAAACCGAACGGTTTCAGTTTTGGGTTCTGCAAAAACCCGAACATTGTGGTTCGGTTTCGGTTTTAGCCAAAAACTGACCCAAACCGAACCATGCAACATGCCCCTAATCCTATCCAATTAATAATGCAACATGCTAGCTTCTTTTTTTATTTATTTTTTTCTTTTTTCTTTTTAATTTTTTTTTATATATTAGTATCAATAGTTTGGTACAAAATCAGGATTAAAAATATCTAGTGAATTTACGAAAAACTAATATGTGTATTTAATATATATTATGATTTATACAAGAATTAACATTACCTTGCTAAAATATGTCCCGGAACCCCCAAGACCCACTCTGATTCCATTACTGTCGTATTTACTTCATGTGCATTATCTTTTATGTACTTTGTAACAAAAAAATGCAATTTCAAAAGATTGTTTTGTTGTCTATCGACATAATGCCTTATCTTGCTATAAAAAAGAACCAATGAGTTGTTGATTTCAAACTCGTTCAAACATGTATGATGGATTCGTGGTATATAACTATAAATCAATACTCGTTCAAACATATCCGATTTCAAAGATAACAATGACTTATCTTACACGAGAATTTGGCTTCGATTATAAGAATGCAATTTAAGATAAACAACTTTTGAAGTTGAATGATATCACCAACCTCAAACATTAACTATCGTCTACAACTAAAACATTTTATAAAAGTGGCAATTTAAGACTCATCGGTTAAAAATAAGTGTAGTTGGGTATATATTCAGTGGGCGACGAGTCTAGTTGGGTCGTCATAAATATTATACATAAGTATAATTGGATCTTTGATAAAATATATATATATATATATATATATATATATATATATATATATATATATATATATATATATATATATATATATATATATATATATATATATATATAAATATATATATATATACAATTATATAACAATTGGTCTAGGTGAGTCTAGTACGTCATTTTTCCCCCTTTTTTATTTTTTATTTTTTATTAAAAAATAATCTTGTCGACCAGACTAAAACTCATCTAGACCCAGACCCATTTTTATTTATGTTTCTAAAAAACTCATATAGACCCGTCTATATCCAAACCCATCTAGACTCGTGACCCCGACATACGGTGCCTATTTTGCCTCCTCTAATATTTCATTTCATTTATTTCTTTTTTGTTATTATGATTTTCCAAAAGTATATGGGTTAACTTGCTAGTTAAGCATCTATCTATATATATATATAATAAAAGAAGGTTTTTTTTGAAAAATTTCCATGTCATTTAAGCCATGCTGGCAACCTATCCACGTCACTTATTCCACGTCACACAATCACATCTATTTCCTCTTTGATTGAAGTTTCACTCACAACCCTTTATTCAGTTGAGATCGACATTCTAAAAGAAACTGAGAATCAGATCCGAAATTTAAGCGCAACACAATCAAATATATCAACCCATTCCATGTAAATCGCAATTACCAGCAGGTAAACATTCTCTTACCAATTGAAACATTCTCTTCCATGAAAATGCATAAGATTGGCAATTTGTTTCAAATGAATAATGAATTTGAGGGTTTTAAATAATTTTATTAGTTTTTGGCTGTTTCATATTAGTAAGAATCGGTGGAGCTTGGTCACACTGGAGTATAATTATGATTTTTAGGTGTTTTGTTATTACAGGATAAGTGATCTTAAGGATGCCTTACAAGTTGATGTAATGACTAAAAGAGATGGTTGTACAAATGAGATAATTTTCAAGTGTTTCATGCCTAACAAGTGTTTGTTGTGCAAATGAGGTAATTTTCAATGTTATGCATTCACAGTGTTGATTTTTGGTTTTTCAATGTTATGCATTGATCAGAATTATAGGGACTTGTGTACGAGTCTAGCATAATTGGTTTGCCAATCTTCGTAGCTATTGCACTTAAGCCATCCGCTGTGAATGCCGCCATGGGAACATCATGTAACTTAACCCATACAGGTATCTTCGTAACATTTTCCTTTGTTAAACTAACAGACGATGTCTATTTATTCAGAATTATAGGGACTGTCCTGATCATCCATGTGCCATTTTCGAGAACGTCTTCAACTCCTTTCATTGATGAAAACTTAAAGAAGTAGAATCCTTTGGCATTCATCATGATTTTCTGAATTTCGAACTTACCCCATGCATTAAAGACATAGTTTTCGACCACTGGAAAAGCAACATGCTTCCCAATGAAGTAGCCATACACAGAATTACTCAATCTGTCATTCATCTCTCTAACTGAGAAGATAGGAATCTTGAGTTCAAACTCACCTGATTCTGATCCAGCCAAGTCAAGTGACCTAAAATTAACCTTTTTTTTAACAATGTCTGTCGACACCCATAGAGGCAAAGGAAACATGATTACCATCATTCTTTGTTGATTCTTTTACCATATTCAAGTCACCTTCCATGTTTCTGATTTTGTTCTTAAGGCTTGACAATAACGAATTTATATCTTCCTCTCCTTTACCCTCCTCCATCAATCGAAAACCACAAGTACAATTAAACGGCTAACTTCACTGAAAGAGTAAACCTTAAAAAATTAATCCAACATAAGCAACTTAATCCTATGATACTATGCTGACAATTGTAAAATAGAAAATGGGTTTTCTTTCAAGTGACATTTTATCAAACAGGCGGTGTGCATAACATCAAATTAAGCAATTTGGGGGGTCAAAATTTTTTGGGTTTTTGATATTATTTATGATTTGATGTTTGGAATACGAAATTGATGAAGAATGTGGTGTTTGGAGATGGGATTAAAAGAAAAACAAAATTTAAAGGTTCAAAGAATTTTAAAAAGTTGGTTAAAAATTGGGTTAATTTGATGACATTAATTGGGGGAAATGATGGATATCCGTGTTTGTCCATTTTTATACGTTTTCTTATGTTTTCATCCATTTTTATGCGGTTATGTCCATATTTGTCCGTTTTTATATCTTTTGTCCGTTTTTATACGCTTCCGTCCATTTTTCTTACGTTTTCATACGTCTATATCCGTTTTTATCCATTTTTAACCGTTTTCATTTGTTTTTATAAGTTTTATCCATTTTTATCTGTCTTTAACCGTATGAAAACGTATAAAAATGGATGAAAACGGATAAAAACGTAAGAAAAATGGACAAAAGTATATAAAAATGGACAAAACCGTATGAAAACGAACAAAAACGCATAAAAACACATAAAAATGAATGCAAACAGATAAAAACGTAAGAAAACATATAAAAGTGGCCAAAACCATATAAAAACGGATAAAAACGTAAGAAAAACGGAGGAAAGGGTATAAAAACGGATGAAACGGATAAAGGCATATAAAACATATGAAAATGTAAGAAAAACAAACGAAAACGTATAAAAACAAATAAAAACGTATGAAAATATAAGAAAAATAGACGAAAGCGTATAAAAACGGAAAAAAGAGGATAAAAACGTATGAGAACTAAAGAAAACGGATGAAAGCGTATAAAACGGACAAAAACGTATAAAACGTACAAAACGCATAAAAACGAATAAAAACGAATAAAAACGTATAAAAATAGACAAAAACGTATAAAACTGAATGAAAACGGATATAAACATTTGAAAACGTAAGAAAAACGAACGAAAGCGTATAAAAACGAACGAAAACGTATAAAAATGGATGAAAACGGATGAAAGCGTATAAAAATGGATAAAGAAGGATAAAAACGTATGAAAACGTAAAGAAAAACGGACGAAAACATATTTGAATGTTAAGGGACTAACAGTGGAAGTCAACACAAATGTCATGGGACCATTACTGTAATTTTTTAAGTAAAAAAATATCAAAGGACTAACGTTGAAAGTCAAAGCAAACGACAAGGGCCAAAACTGCAACTTTTTTAAATATTAATATGTCAATGTTACGTGCATTGGTAATTATTTAAAAGTATATTTCGTACATTGACAATAAAAAAAATATGTTACGTATGTTGGTTAATTTGATAAGTTTGTTACATATATTCGGCTTTCACCCAAAAATTTAACCTCATAAAATAAATAAGCCATTTCATATGTAATACAAATACATGAAATGAACTCATCATAGATACCATGATTGTTATATATGTATAATAAATAAAGTATGTTAACATGAAAGGGTATATTACTGTAAACCAGTTTGTAAATAAAAAAATATATTTAAAAAATGATTTATTAATATTTATTGTTGTCATGTATTTTAGAGTTATAAATTTATATTTAATAGTTATTTGGATATATATATATATATATGACATATTTAAGGTTTATGAAGGATATATATGCCATTAAAAAATTTATTTGGATATATATGCGAATTTTGAGCTTTTGAGAAGATATATATGTAATTATAAGTTTAAGTTAGATATATATGCAATTCCCTCAAAAATAAATATTGATCGGTAGAAAAGCGATAAGCCGTCAGAACATAACAAGCCCAATAAATGGAGTTTAAACTCAAGACTTATTTTTAACTTATTTATGTTAGATTTTTTTTTCTTCTACTGGTTTAAAAAAATTTAGCCCTTTTTAAAATGCTAATCCAAACAACCCATTATGCTACTTTGTGCAAGTTGTAAAGAACATATTTATATAGTTTGTAACTATATGATGTATTACTTTCTTTGAGATGTCGAGTAAGGACTTGTCTTTTGGTGACAAAGAATTTTATCTAAGTATTCTAATCGGTAAGTCATTATTTTGCAAGTGAAACCGATACTAATTGTGATACGTCACACGCGATCAAAATACACACAAACTAAAACAAAGTTAGTACTCCGTGATACGTACTTAACAATATGGGTGTGTATAAAATCTTATTATATGAGACCAAGCTAAAACTAGAGTTTTAACACTACTGGAACCTAAAAACAAAGCAAAGAGTATCAGTTATATTTGTTCACATTCAAAACAAATTAAAACCCAAATAAGACAGCAAACAAAGCTCTAACTTTGAGATTAAGATAAGCATAACGTTTCGTTCAAACAGTATCATTTCATTCAAATATTAAGGTTGTTTGACACTACCAAACTAAATTTAGTTTCTTAGAGACCGTAAAATGTAAATAATTAGCAAGTTTGAAGCGGTTAGATTTTATCGTTTCAACAAAATCATCATTGTTGACTGCTCTATAAAAATACCGTAAACGATACATAACTCTAAATATGGTTCAACAAAATCATCATTGTTAGTTACATGATTTGCTTCTAATATTAATTATGAGTCTGGTTGGTGTGGTCACTAGAATGTCGGTTTCTTTTTATATTATTGTAATTATTTTAAATGGTTCATTTGGTGATGAGCGACCACTTCAGTTTATAGTTACATTTTTGTGACTGATAAAAAACAAGAACATATTTAGACTTGTGCGATAGATTCGATACTATGTGATGATGATGATTAAATGCTTGGTCCTATCCTATAAAGATTGATGAGAAGATAATTGGTTACGCCTACATTGATAAATAGAGTGATATAAACTTTAGATATAGAGTTTATAACAAAGACATTTAATGTGTATAATCTGAAGCATTTGTTTAAAAAAAAACAAAATTAGCTACAAACACATTTAAGAAGTTTATATCAAAACATATTTAATATGCCTATAACTAATTTTATTATTTTCTAACTTCGTATTCTTGTTTATAAATCTCTTTCAAGATTGTTCCTTCACCTATGTGGGACAAAGTTAGAAGTTCCAAACTCATTTCGTTATTATTAATCACCTTTTTGTATGAGCTTTTTTGTGTTTAAAAAGTTACCCCGATAAAATATATTACTAAAAAAAAAGTTTTAAGTACAATGGAATATGGCTGAATGCCATATTAACCTCAAACCTTGGTTTGAACTACCAAAAACCAATGTGACATGCCACATATAGTTACTAGCCAAAAACTAACTATAAATTCTAAAACCAGTTGGCATGTTCCATTTCTTAAGCAAATCAATGATCCTTGGCTTATTCTTGAATCTGATAGAACAAGCTTGAGCCGTACATAACCATAATGAGATCGAAAAAGCTCCTCAGGGGTTCTTCTAGTATTCTTGAACAAACGATTATTTCGTTCACTCCAAACATAATAACTCGCAGCTGCAAATAGAAGTTTACCCACAATACAACTAACCGAGCGTTTGGCTGCCATAGGTTGGAGCCATGCCACGATATCCTCCAAATCAGGCGGTACAATATCCATTCCAACAAGATTTCGAATACGACACCAAATCTTGGCCGAGTAATCACATTTAAAGAAAAGGTGTTCATGTGAGTCCATCTGAAGACCACATAAAGAGCATCGAAGCGAAGATAAAACCGTAGTTGGACTCACATCCCAAGAACGCAACTTATCTTGGGTTTTAAGACATCGTCTCATGATGAGCCAAAGGTTAAAAGCATGGCGGGGGATGCAATGGGGAAACCAAAGAATATCGCACCAGGAGACATCAAGGCCACGTGGTCTTAAAGCCTCCCAAGCACATTTCACCGAGTACTTAGTCAGATTACCATTTCTATCGCGCCACCACATGCAATCTTCCTTATCCGTGAGAGTAGGAGTTGTAATGAGCCCTAATTCAGGGGATTTAGAGAGCCATAAAGTAGGCCAATTCCAAGCACCGTTTACAATAATGCCAGCTACACATGTACGCAAGTTATACCCTTCCCTAGCGACATCCCTTGGCGATACATAATGATATAAAGGGCATTGAGTACACCACATGTCATACCATAACGAAGTATTTAGCCCATTTCCAATCTGCATCCAAAAGTGAGGTTTAATAACATCCCGCAATTGAAGAATTTTGCGCCAACCCCAAGTCATGGTAGCTGTAGGACAAATGTCCCACAAGGTACGACCTCGAAGTTTGTACGTATGGATCCAACGTACCCAAAGCGATTCCTTATTTGAAATAATGTTCCAGATGTGCGTTGACATTAGGGCAAGGTTGAAAACCCTAAGACAGCGAATTCCAAGACTAATCATTACTTACACAACTAGTTGCTAACGGCTACCAATAATTTATCAAAACATACACTTATCTCAGCATAGAAACCGCATTCATCTTAACCCAGCCACAAAATGCCATGTAACTTAACCCGATAATTTAAAACCTTAACTAGGCAATGCAATCTTAACCATCACAGGTTTTATTTGTATGATTTTCCTTGCAAATGCGATACCGGGTGGTCGTACTAAGATAAAGGACGTGCAAAACAACAATGAAGTGCAGGAACTAGGAAGGATTCTATCGAAGAATATAATCGAAAAGTTGGGTCTAGTGGTAGTTTAAAGTTAGTGGAAGTTTTAAAAGCCGATATTCAAGTGGTGCCCGGGACTAAATACTATTTAACGATTAAAGCGATAAGTTCTAAAAGGTTGTGAGAATAGTTTATTTATTTTTTTTATTATTATTTTTTTTAATGCCGAAATTATGGTGAAATCATGTGTGCATTCTAAAGGGTTTCTTATGTTTTGACCCGAAGATGGATTGAAGTAGATTCGCAGATGTCTTAGGACTTTTGATCTAACAAAGACATTTGCGCTAAAACAATTGAATGAACTTTTTTGTGTGTGTTTTTGTTATTTAGTTGTGAAGATGTGGCCAGTTATGGGTTCGTTATCACGGTTTTATAAATAACATGTGTTATCTACATCGTAAAAAATAATATCATCTATGCGCTTTTTGTGTAACAACCCATTGGTATAAAGCAAGAAGTTTGCGACTATTATAGTTTTATGAGATTATCGTTGTAAGTTGTTAATACATTCTCACCGTGATTGCATTTGTCCTACAATAGTGGTAGTTCAATGGATCGGGACATGTAGCATAACGACAGAGGCATGGGTTAAAATCCTCAATCGTGACCCATGTCTTTCCTGTAATTGTAGTATTGCACAATTTACCTTACTCATTTTAGTCGTAGGATGAGTCGATGAGGGCTGCCATATGATTGATTTAAACTTTTTTCATTGCATTTATAATTTCTCAGTGTTTTATCTAACTATATGTTCATAGCATACAATGTATAACTACTAGACGAAGGGAATGTTTTACACATTAGGTAATTCATGTCCCGAATAGCCTCATACATGAAACATAAAACATAAGTTAATGCCTTAATTTCAGTCCCCTATCCTTTTAATTATGTTACTTACGCGATTTTTTTTTTTTTTTTTATTTTTTATTTTTTTTAATTATGTTACTTACACGATTTGCTTTTCATACTGATTACTTAAATGGTTTTTTAAGTGATGAGCGACAACTCGAGTTTATAGTTACAGTTATGTAAGTATAAAAAAACAATATGAGATTTAGACTTGTGCCATAGATTCGACATTATGTGATCGTTTGCTTCTCGTATTGATTATAAGACCGGTTAGTGAAAGATATGAAAAAAATGAATCAGAAGCAATATGCACATTGAAGAGTTTAAAATAAACATTCAAATATGCAACTTACACGGAGGCATTTGGTTAATAACTCCGTAATCTTGTTTATAAATCTGTTCCATGTTTGTTCCTTCACCTATGTAGGACAAAGTCACAATCCGACACTCATTTCCTTTTTACTCCTAAAAATACTTGGCTACACTTACTCCTTTGTGTATTTATTTATTTTTTTGGCAAATTTATCATATGTGTCATTATTATGATTATCCAAAAAAATATACGAGATAACTTGCTAGTTAAGTCTATATATAAGGTACAAGAGTCACTTTATTTTGCTTACCAACAAATTCATGCTTATCAAAGGACAAATTCTCATAATTCATCTAGTTTGATCTAATGGCGAGAATTAATTTAATATTTAAAAGGTAAACCTAAGTCTATGTTTTTTTCTTGTCTTTTTGTCTTCTTTTTTATTCAAATATTTTTTTGTCTTTTATTTTTAAAATCACGTTTTTTTTTTATTAAATTCATTTTTTTTAATTCACGTTTTTTTTTTAAATTCGCGTTTTTTTTATTTACGTTTTTTTAATTCGCGTTTTTTTCTTCGCCTTCATACGTTTTCGTCTGTTTTCATACGTTTTCATCTGTTTTCGTTCGTTTTGTCCGTTTTCATACGTTTTCGCCCGTTTTCATACGTTTTTGTCCGTTTTCATACGTTTTCGTCCATTTTCATCAGTTTTCTTCATTTTCATACGTTGCTACGTGCGATCCTACAATCCTACTGCAATTAAGATCCTGATATTTTTTGTGTGTAGGATCGTACGATCCTACGAGCAGGGAGGTTCTTTAGTACTTGCGGCATTGCCTATTCCAATGATCTCTCCATCGTAGCAACAAGCAAATGTTGGATAAAGATAACTCGTTGGTATAAAGCCAAATCGTTAATATTAGTTGCGAAAAAAACACTAAAAATATATGGATCGATGTACGTGGTATATACATGCGTTGTTTATTAAATTATTTTGGAAATAAAAGTTTCGCGTGTATTTATACTTTATAATTAATTTTGTATTATGATTATTATTACCTTAATAACTTAATTTTTATTTTTATTTTTGGTGATGAGTGATGAACTTTGACATATAGTTACATTTTATTTGAGTAAAAAATAAAGAGATATAAACTTGTGCGATAGATTTGATATTATGTAATGATTAAATGGTAGGTTCCATCTCATCTTGATCGGCAAAAGGATAATTGGCTATGTCCGCATTGAAAAATAGAGTGAGACAAACTTGAATCATAGATTCGATATGACGATTAAGCTTTAGGTTTTGTTTGACAAAGATCAACAAAAAGATAATTGGCTACGTGAACATGGTAGAGTGTTGGGAATTATGCGAAGTAGGATTTCTCATCAATACTGCCGAAGGATTCTGCTGAAGTAGAAGCAGAATCTGCTGAAGATTAAAAGCCGTGCCGTGTTTCTGCTGAAGGGTGGAAGCTGACTAGGATCAGCATGCGCTTTATTAATTACATGCTAACTCATCATTATTCTTGTACTGCCCGAGGTTAGCATGGGTATTATTGTACTGCTCAATATTGTTTAGTGTATTAGTCATTAAATGCATAATTGCATGGTTAGTCGATTGAGTAGTAATAGTTTAGGGTTCCTTGTCTATAAAAGGAACTTAATAGTTTGTAATAGATAACGAATTCGAAACATAGAGTTTCAGTTAATAAAAGATCCATAGAGGATCTAAGTGTTCTTAGTTATAACAGCTTGTATTTACATTCCGCTATAGAATACGAGTTGTAGAGATTTTCTATTAGTTTGCTTATGATTACATAGGCAACACTAACGATCTACGAGTGCTCAAGATCTGTCAAGGTCTGTGTGTGTTCAACAAGTGGTATCAGAGCCTCGGGAAAGTCTCTACGATACTGAGAACCATATTTTCCTCACCCCACACAACCAAAACACATTCACCATGCCTGGAACTGATGATGGATCAGAAGTCACCAACAACAACATCAAAAACACCACCTCTATGCAGCAACTTAGTCTTTCCAACAGTAATGGTAAGTTTCCTTATCTGAAAAAGGAAGAGTATGATCTGTGGACAATGAAAATGCAGAACTGGATCTCCAATATTTATTGGAATCTTTGGGAAATTGTAAAGAAAGGAAATAGTCTGAAGAAGACTATCCCAGATCTTGATGGTAAGTTTACCATTGCTCCTCCCAAAACTGCTGAAGAGATTCTAGCTGTGCAAAGAGAGCACAAAGTAAGAACCATCCTTCTCCAAGCTATTCCTGAAGATCACTTGGGTGATTTTCACCACATGGATGATGCAAAGGACATATGGAAGGCGCTTAAAGCAAGGTTCGGTGGCAATGAAGAGTCCAGAAGAATGAGGAAGTCCATGCTGAGACAACACTTTCAAGAATTCAATATCTCTGAAGAAGAAGGTATCCACAAGAGATACGACAAGTTTCACAAGATTTTGACTCAGCTAAACCAGCTGAATGCAAAACCTGACAATGATGACTGCAATTCAAAGTTTCTACGATCTTTGCCTCCATCATGGTTACATGTTAGTATAGCCCTTAAAGCTAAAGGTGGGTTGGACATGCTCACTTTTGATGAGCTGTACAACAAACTCAAATCTCTTGAACCTGATGTCAGTTCTCCCTACCGTGCATCCTCTTCTGGTCATTCAGCCTTTGTTGGGACATCTCACTCCAATATGATGATGCATGCTTCAAGTCCATCTTACTTACCATCATCGTCTTATCGTCCCACTCCATCATATCCTCAAGCTAAAACTGGTAGTATATTGGAGGATGTTCTTCATTCATTTGTTGCTGATTATGATACTCAGCAGCATCTTGTCTATGAAGATTTTGAGCAGGTGGACCCACTTGAAATGGAGGAGATGAAACTGAAATGGCAGGTGGCCATGCTTTCAGTAGATATCAAAAGGTTTGAGGAGAAGGCAGGAAGAAAGTTTGGCTTCAAGGGAAAGGATCCAGCTCGTTTTGACAGGAGCAAGGTCAAGTGTTTCTCTTGTCACCAGATGGGTCATTTCTCAAGGGAATGCAAAGATAGGAAGAGTGGAGAGGGAGCTAACTACAATTCCTATCAGCAGAATCAGAAGGAAGCTAGAACTTCAGCAGCTTTTGTCACTTTGGATGAACAGGTCAACTGGGCTGCACATGAACCTGTGAATGAGGAAGTTGCTAATCTGAGAGAAGCTTGGATTGCTGGCAAGGTGTACTTCAGAAGATAGGCATGATCAATTTGCCTTGATGGGACTTTCTCTGGTACACAACTGTATATTTGGTTGTAGTGAAAGATACAATGAACTTAAAGAAGCTTATGATACTATGAAACCTAAATACAATGAATGCTATGTTGATAATGAAGCTTAGAAACTTTCGTTAAAAACATTAGAAAGACAAAAGGTTTGGTTTCAAAAGAATCAGATAGCTTATGAAGAAAAGATAAAGGGGTTACAAATTGATCTAGATATTGCATACATTAACTTAAAACGCACTGAAAAGGAAAAAGTGATGCTATTCTGAGAATCTAGAGCTTAAAGAGAAACTTACTGAGGAAATAGCTAGACATAAACAATGGTTAATATTAGGTGACAATCTAGCTAGAGAACTCTATAATAGTCAGTCAGTGAACTCTGGAATAGGTTTAGGTTTTCAAAAGTATGTAGGATTGGAAGCTAGGCAAGATGGGCGTAAATCTACACCTGTAGGCTTAGCAAATTTTAAAAAGGAAGGTGATTTACATGATGTCCCTGGACCTATTAGAGGTGAATTCATGCCCACTGACCTGTCCATTACTGTTGACTTTGATGGATCACACCATCTGTATGGCAAAAAGTCAAAAGACTTGCCAGACACCGATGCTTCATCTTGTGACTTTGTCTCTTTCTCTCGACGGTGACAATTCATCGGATCAAGGGTCTACTTCTAGCTGTGATTCAAGTGATAAGTCAGACCTTCCCAAGCCCTCACCTGAGCCTACACCCAAGTCTATCTACAAGCCTTCTAGGGTAGCTGCTGAGGAATCAACTTCCAAATCTGTTTCCTCTGAAGACTTGTCCTTAAAATCTTTGCATAATAATTCATGTTAAAACAATTCCTTTAATGCTTTTGGTTTAAGTACTTCTGCTTGTAATAGAACATCTTCTTTGTTGAATAAATCTTCCAAAAGGAAGACATGTTTTGTTTGTAGAAGTAAAATTCATTTGATTAAGGATTGTGATTTCTATGAACAAAGATTGGGTGTATGTGCTACTCAGCAGAAACTTAGACCTGTGTGGACCAATGTTAAGAATATTCCTCCTTATGTCCCACAAGCTAAATATACTGACTCTCCTTGGAGAAGATCAGGTGATAGATCTTATGTGCAACCTTCTAGCCCATACTTTAAACATGGTTATTGGCCTGCATATGTTGACTCTATGAAGAATGGGAAAGGATGTTGGGGTACTGCTGTCAAGTCCTCAGCAGGTTGTTCTTGGAATAATAAGGGACCCAAATTTCAATGGAAACCCAAGAACAATGGTGGATCTTTCTTTTCTGCTAGACCTAAATCTTATGATCCACAAGGTAGGTTCAAGTCAGCAATGACTTGAGCCTCCTTTGTTTACTAACTTTCTTTCGTATATATTTTTGTTACTATAGGATCATCCTCTTAAGCATAAAGATATTGGTATTGTTGATAGTGGTTGTTCAAGAAGCATGTCTGGAAAAAGAGATATGATGCACAATTTTGTTCCTATTGAAGGAGGCAATGTGACTTTTGGTGGAAGTGATGGTAGAATCACTGGGAAAGGCACCATCAAGACACCTCTACTGAATTTTGAGAATGTGTACTATGTTAGGGAACTTCAGCACTTCAACCTGTTCTCAGTATCACAGATTTGTGACACCAAGAATAAGGTACTCTTCTCAGAAGATGAATGTCTTGTTCTTTCTAAAGAGTTCAAGCTTCCAGAAGATACTTCAATTCTGCTGAGAGTTCCTCGAACTCACAATTTATACACATTCAACCTCAATGAAGTTCATCCTGAAGGTGACCTCACTTCTTTGGTGGCTAAAGCATCCCTGGATGAGTCTACCAAATGGCATAGGAGAATGGCTCATGTAAATTTCAAGACCATAAACAAACTCTCTAAAATGGGTCTTGTTGAAGGTCTTCCCTCCAAAGTTTTCTCCAATGATCATAATTGTGTTGCATGCAACAAAGGGAAGCAACACAGAGCATCCTACAAAGCGATCACTCTGTGAGCATTATCTCTGAGCCTCTTCAGCTGTTACATATGGACCTTTTTGGTCCAACTCAAGTCAGAAGCATCGATCACAAGTTTTTTTGTCTGGTGATCACTGATGGCTATAGCAGATTTTGTTGGACGTTCTCTCTCAGGACTAAAGATGAAACATCTCCAGTGCTAAAAGACTTCATCACCCTCGTTGAAAATCAGTTGAACAAGAAGGTTAAGGGAATTCGGTGTGATAATGGGACCGAGTTCAAGAATGCTATTCTTATAGAACTCTCAGAGGTCTAAAGGAATAAAGAGGGACTATAGCAATCCAAGAACCCCGCAACAAAATGAGGTAGCTGAAAGAAAGAATATGACCTTGATAGAGGCTGCAAGATCAATGCTTGCAGACTCTAAATTGCCCACTATGTTCGGATGAACTGTTGGCACAGACTTGCTATGTGCTAAACAGAGTCTCCATCACTAGACCTCACCTCAAAACACCATATGAACTTCTCTTTGGGAAGGTTCCAGTCATTCATTATCTCAAACCTTTTGGTTGTCAAGTGACCATTCTAAACACCAGTGATCCGTTGGGGAAGTTTGATGAGAAAGCTGATGAGGGTTATATTGTGGGTTATTCAGCTTATAGCAAGGCTTACAGAGTGTACAATTTATCTGCCAAGAAGATAGAAGAGACTTTGAACCTGAGATACATGGAAGATAAGCCCAATGTTCAAGGACAGGGTCATGTGTGGTCATTTGACCTTGACTTAACGATTATTTGGGTTATACTAGACATATGGCTAACCAAAATGCAGGTTCTCAAGAGTCTCCCACTAACAATACAGGTACCTTGGATGCGACTCGAAAGTGAATTTGAAGATGATGAACAACCTATACTTGTGCCTTATTTCTCCCCTAACAATATTGCGGGTAACTCTTCTAGAGATACTTCTGGCGAGAGTGAAGATGGATCACACTATCTTGAGGACCTTGCTAGGCTTGACTCAAGAGTTTGCGACTAAGCTTGAAGTCGAGAAGGTGAATGGGGAGCTTGCAAATGAGGGCCGTGGAAACCATGTTTCTGACGGCCGATGCTCTCCCATCTTCATCAAATCTGCTGAAGGCTCGGCTGTTTCTACTCCTATTCCTTCTAAAGTGTCCACAGACTTTGGTGAACCCTATACTCGCTTTCCAAGACCCTCAGATCTTGGAAATCATCAACCCAAATCTGGCATTTTCACCTCACCTTCCTATGACACAACTTTTGTACCAACTGTGTCTAATCTTGAACCATCCATTGAAGTCAACCCCACTCCTACTAAAAGAATCAACATCACTCACCCTCAATCCAACATTATTGGTGACATTCTAGCACCTGTTAGAACTCGAAGGGCTATCTCTAGTCCTAAATTTGGACAGGTTGCTTTTCTCTCTTATGTCTCAAATCAGCAAAGAGACAATCACACAGACTTCAAGCATTGTCTGTTTGCGTGTTTTCTTTCTCAAGTAGAACCAACCAGTGTCTCTCAAGCTCTTGAAGACTCAAGTTGGATTGAAGCAATGCAAGAAGAAATGCAACAGTTTCAAAACCAACAAGTTTGGATCTTGGTACCCTTACCAGATGGCAAATATGCTATTGGAACTAAATGGATTCTGAAGAACAAAAGAGATGCAAGGGGTGTGGTTATTAAAAACAAAGCAAGATTAGTTGCTCAAGGTTACAGGCAAGAGGAAGGGATTGATTATGATGAAGTGTTTGCACCTGTGGCTAGAGTAGAGGCTATTCGAATTTTCTTGGCCTATGCCTCTTACATGGGCTTCATGGTGTATCAGATGGATGTTAAAGGTGCTTTTCTGTATGGTGAGATAGAAGAGGAAGTTTATGTCACTCAACCCAAAGGATTTGAAGACCCATATCATCCTAATCATGTTTACAAGGTGGTTAAAGCTCTCTATGGACTTCATCAGGCACCAAGAGCATGGTATGCTAGGCTTTCATTATTTATGTTGAAGCATGGCTATAGAAGAGGTGCCATTGATAAGACTCTTTTTCTGAAGAAGAACTCGACAGACATCATACTTGTGCAAGTGTATGTGGATGACATAATTTTTGGATCCACTAAAGAAGGTTGGTGCAGGGAATTTTAGGAACTAATGAAGGGAGAATTTCAGATGAGTGCTATGGGGGAGCTTACTTTCTTTTTGGGTCTCCAAGTTCAGCAGAAACAGGATGGCATCTTTATCTGTCAAGATAAATATGTGAGGGACATTTTGAAGAAATTTGGTATGGAAGGTGTCAGGACTGCCACAACACCTTATGAAGCTCCAAAAACAAAAGCCAACAATGAACCAGATCTACCTGTGAATGTTCATTTATACAGATCAATGATTGGTTCATTAATGTATCTAACAGCTTCAAGGTCTGATATTACTTTTGCTTTGTGAGTGTTTGCTCGACATCAAGTCACTCCACTTACTTCCCATCTCAATGCAGTCAAGAAGATCTTTAAGTACCTCAAAGGCCATCCTCATTTAGGCCTTTGGTACCCAAAAGAGTCTCCTTTTAAGTTGGAAGCATATAGTGATAGTGATTATACTGGTGCAAATCTGGATAGGAGATCCACAACTGGAGGCTGTCAATTCCTTGGAAAGAGATTGATTTCTTGGCAGTGCAAGAAACAAACCATTGTGGCTACCTCAACTCTGAAGCGAGTATGTTCTGCGCCAATTGCCGTGGACGGGTCCTTTGGATTCAAAATCAATTCTTTGGATTATGGGTATAACTTCATGAACACAACTCTTTTTATTGATAATCAAAGTACCATATGCATTGTCAAAAATCCAGTCTTTCACAGTAGAACCAAACATATTGAAATCAGGCACCACTTTATAAGAGATGCATATGAAAAGCATTTGATAAATGTGGCTAAAATTCATACAGATGATAATGTGGCGGTCTGTTAACAAAAGCTTTTGATGGACCAAGGTTTCAACACCTTGTGGTCAATATTGGAATGCTTAACCCTTAACTGCAAAGTTTAAGGGAAGGCATAGGCCTCAGGGGAGGCATATGCCTCAGGGGAGGATTTTGTTTTGTTTTGTTTGTTATGTTCTTAGTTAAAAAAAACTAACTTTCTCTTGCAGGTTTGTTGTATATAGTTGATGGTTTTCAACTCACCAGATATACCTTGTGTATCTCAAAGAGTTGGCTAGTCCAAAGGGTACAGCTTTGGTAAAGACACATCAAATCTGTTGATAGCTGTAATGATTTGCTCAAAACCATAGGGTCTGCAACCACCCATGCTTAATTGCTGAGTGTTGTATGGTCATCAATTCACCATGATATATTCCTTTTTGGAATCCAAGAATTGGCTAGCCCACAAGTATATGGCTTGTGGTAAAGGCAACTGAATCCATATTTGGTTATCAATTCACCAATTCTAAGAATTGACTAGTCCTGAGCAAACGGCTACAGGTAAAGACACATCAAATCCGTTTCTATGGGTTCTGGTTTGCCAATAAATCAGATGGTTATCAGTGTACCATAGTTTTCGAACTTAAACATTTGGCTACTCCAGTAGTGATAGCTATTGGTAAAGAGACCTCAAATCCATCATTTTCAATGATTCACCTCTCACAGAGTTAAACACACCTAGATGTGATGAGAATAGTATGAAACTCATGTGTTTTGATGTACAAGGTGTCTTTTGTTGCTACAAAGACCTGGCGTTTCAAAGATTGGTCATCATAGAGATGAGATTATCATTGGTTCTGTGCTTCTGATGTTTGAGAACAATCCTCTATTACTGCAGTCTCTAAAGATCTTTCAAGGTTAGGAAACTAGAACTTAACCAAGTCAAATCCCAGTTTAGGGGAGGATTGTTGGGAATTATGCGAAGTAGGATTTCTCTGTCAAAATCGCCAAGGATTCTGTAGAAGCAGAATCTGTGAAGTAGAAGCGAGAATCTGGCAAGAAGAGATTCGCTAAAGATTAAAAGCCGTGCCGTGTTTAGCTGAAGGGTGGAAGTGACTAGGATCAGCATGCGCTTTATTAATTACATGCTAACTCATCTTTATTCTTGTACTGCCCGAGGTTAGCATGGGTATTATTGTACTGCTCAATATTGTTTAGTGTATTAGTCATTAAATGCATAATTGCATGGTTAGTCGATTGAGTAGTAATAGTTTAGGGTTCCTTGTCTATAAAAGGAACTTAATAGTTTGTAATAGAGAACTAATTGGAAACATAGAGTTTCAGTTAATAAAAGATCCATAGAGGATCTAAGTGTTCTTAGTTATAACAGCTTGTATTTACATTCCGCTATAGAATACGAGTTGTAGAGATTTTCTATTAGTTTGCTTGTGATTACATAGGCAACACTAACGATCTACGAGTGCTCAAGATCTGTCAAGGTCTGTGTGTTTTCAACAAGTGGTATTGAGCCTCGAAAGTCTCTACGATACTAAGAACCATATTTGTCCTCACCCCCATACAACCAAAACACATTCACCATGCACGGCGATGATGAATCGAAGTCACCAACAACAACATCAAAAACACCACCTCTATGCAGCAACTTAGTCTTTCCAACAATAATGGTAAGTTTCCTTATCTGAAAAAGGAAGAGTATGATCTGTGGACAATGAAAATGCAGAACTGGATCTCCAATATTTATTGGAATCTTTGGGAAATTGTAAAGAAAGGAAATAGTCTGAAGAAGACTATCCCAGATCTTGATGGTAAGTTTACTGATATCGCGATTAGGTGTTAGCTTTATTTTGACAAAGATCAACAAAAATTTAAATTTATTATGAAGACGTTGAAGAGTTTATAACAAATACATTCCATGTTTGTGTATTCTCAAGCATTTTTTTGTAACAAAGTTACTCATATAAAAAAAAAAGAACTAAATACACATGCATTGAAGAGTTTATAAGAAAGGTATTGAATGTGTGGTGTTAGATTCTCTTTAATTCCAATTTTATAATCTCGGTTATAAATCTCTTTCAAGTTTGTTTCTTCACCTATGTGGGACAAAGTCACAAAATCCAAACTCATTTCCTTATTACCTTTGTGTATGACGTTTGGGTGCTTTTAGTCTTTTTTTTAGGTAAAGGGATTATACTCGATGAATATATTAAAATAAACTGTAATGTACATACAAGAAAGAGTAGCTATGAAGTACTCTTAGAAGACGCTAACTACGTGCTTTGAAACACTCAAAACACGACTACCATATAAACTATACTAGATTTTTAAACATATAACAATGGATTACAAAAACTCTAGTATATGAATCGAACTTAACCAGTTCTCATTTGCTCCACACGCCAGCTTCCATGTCTCCATAAGTTTGCCAACTCTAGCATTGTTCTTAAACTTGATAGATGCTAGGCTTAGTCTTATTGAATCCGCAACATACTTTGACACTTGCTCCACTTTCTTGTCACCTTTTCCATGTCACCTTTGGGTGCTTTTAGTTATTTTACACTTAATAATTAGTTAATTACTTACACAACTAGTTGCTAACGGCTACCGATAGTTTAACAAAACATACACTTATCTAAATATAGAAACCACATTCGTCTTAACCTCACCACCAAATCCCAAGTCCACTTATCCTAAAACCACGTACCCGACAAATTAAACATAACCCTTAAAAAAAAAAAAAAAAAAAAAAAAAACCATTCTTTATAATTAAAACCTTAATTGACCAATGGCCAAAACATCAATCTTAACCGTCACAACTTTTTTGTGCATGTTTTTACAACCAAATGTGATACCGGGTGGTTGTACTAAAATAAAGGACGTGAAAAACAACATTGAAGTGCAAGAACTAGGACGGTTTTAGATATATCGAAGAATATAATCGAGAAATTGGATCTAATGGTGGTTTAAAGTTTGTGAAATGTGTTAAGGCTGAGATTCAAGTGGTAGTTGAGAATATATAATATTTGACAATTAAAGCAATAAGTTCTAAAGGTGGCGAGACTAGTAAAAAAAAATTATTTTTTATTTTTTTATTTTTTTAATGCTGAAATGGTTGTGAAACCATGGGTGGCGTTCTAAAGAGTTGCTTATGTTTCGAACTGAAAAAGGGTTGAAGTAGATTTGCAAAAGTAAAGTCTTATGTCTTTTGGTCTCACAAAGACTTTTGCACGAAAAGCAGTTGATCAAGTTTTTTATTGTGTGTTTCTGTCATTTGATTGTTGAGATGTGACTAGTTATGGGTTCGTTATCAGGGTTTTATAAATAACCTGTGTAATCTACATCGTAAAAAGGAATACTATCTATGCGCTTTTTGTGTAACAACCAGTATTGGTATGAAGCAAGAAGTTTGTGCCTATTATAGTTTTCTGAGATTATCGTTGTAAACTGTTACTACATTCTCACCATGATTGCATTTGTCCTACAATAGTAGTAGTTCAATGGATCAGGACATGTAGCATAAAGACAGAGGCGTGGGTTAAAATCCTCAATCCTGACCCGTGTCCTTCCTGTAACTGTAGTATTGCACAATTTACCTCACTTACATTAGCCGTAGGATGAATCGATGAGGGTTTTCATATGATTGGTTTAAATTTTTTAACAATATCAAAACCAAAAAATCAAAGTAGAGAGTATTAGTTTTTATTTTATAAACAAATTAAAACCCAAATTAGACTGCAAACTAAACTCTAACTCTGAGTTAAGATAAACACAATTTTATTAAGGTTGTTTACTTTTGGAGACCGTAAAATGTAAATAATTAGCAAGTTTGAAGTGGTTAAATTTTATCGTTTTAACAAAATCATCATTGTTGACCGCTCTATAAAAATACCGTAAACGATATATAAACTCTAAATAACGTCTCAACAAAATCATCATTGTTAGTTAGGGTGGTGGCAACACTCTTAGGCATGGATTCGGCATGCATGATCGGCTTCCCCATTGCCTCCTCCTAGGCATCGATCGGTGTGGGATGAATTGGAGATAAATCGATAATGTTTACCGATTCTACATCAAGCCAATCATGCATGTGTTTGTGTGTTATATTAATTCCCACCAATCATATTGCTTCATTTTATATTAATGAATGTAAGGTATGGGTTAGGCATGGTTGTCACTAAAAATCTATTGTTAGGTATGAGATGAGTTGGAAGGATATTATTGGTGGGTGATTAGGCATGAAAACTTTTGTTAGGCATGGTTGTCACCACCCTTACATGATTTGGTTCTAATATTGATAATGAGACTGGTTGGTGTGGTCACTAGAATATCCCCCCCTTTTTTTTTCTATAAAAAACAAGAACACATTTAGCTTGTGCAATAGATTCGGTACTATGTGATGATTAAATGCTTGGTCCTATCCTACAAAGATTCATGAAAAGATAATTCGAAATAGAGTGTTACGGAATATAATTTTTTAGTGATAGATTGATAAGACGATTAGGTGTCGGGTTTTATTTGAAAAAGATTAACCAAAAATAAGTCAAGCACCAAGCACATTGAAGAGTTTATAACTAAGACAATTAGTGTGCGTATTATTGACTCTTTGTTCAATAACAACATAATCTTGTTTATAAATGTCTTCCATGTTCCTTCACCTATGTGGGACAAAGTCACAAATCCCCCTTACATGATTTGGTTCTAAAATTGATAATGAGACTGGTTGGTGTGGTCACTAGAATATCCTCCTTTTTTTTTCTATAAAAAACAAGAACACATTTAGCTTGTGCAATAGATTCGGTACTATGTGATGATTAAATGCTTGGTCTTATCCTACAAAGATTCATGAAAAGATAATTCGAAATAGAGTGTTACGGAATATAAATTTTTAGTGATAGATTGATAAGACGATTAGGTGTCGGGTTTTATTTGAAAAAGATTAACCAAAAATAAGTCAAGCACCACGCACATTGAAGAGTTTATAACTAAGACAATCAATGTGCGTATTATTGACTCTTTGTTCAATAACAACATAATCTTGTTTATAAATGTCTTCCATGTTTGTTCCTTCACCTATGTGGGACAAAGTCACAAATCCGATATAATATTGATCGGTTAATTCTTATTTAACAATTACATTATGGCTATATTACTAAACGGTTATATAAGCAATGGCCAAAACGACAATCTTAACCGTCACAACTTTGATGTGCATTCGCAAACGCGATACCGGGTAGTCGTACAAAGATCACACACGTGAAAAACACCCAAGAAGTGCTAGAACTAGGACATTTTTTATTGAAGAATTTAATCGAAAAGTTGCATTTTAAAGTTTCTACAAGTTGTTTAGGCTGAGAGTCAAATGGTGTCCCAGACTAAATACTCCGTATTATTTGAGAATCACAGCGAAAGGTTGTTATAGTAAGTTTCTTGATGTTGAAGTTATGGTGAAACCGTGGTTGCATTATATAGAGTTGC
The DNA here is from genome assembly GCA_910596185.1 of Chrysanthemum makinoi. Lineage (NCBI taxonomy): Eukaryota > Viridiplantae > Streptophyta > Magnoliopsida > Asterales > Asteraceae > Chrysanthemum > Chrysanthemum makinoi. Next base: position 356,768,330 of record OU343224.1, on the reverse strand, counting down.
TTACTTTTCGACCTAATACCTCCATTCTGATATTTGGGTAGATTTATACACCTTTGTGCAAATTGTATATATAGAACACTTAGTAGCAAACGTGCATAGTTTATAAAGTAACAATATGTGAATGTTGCTGTTGTTTCAAATTTCTAGTAGTGACTAGCCTTTAGCTTGATTCTTAACTGTAGTTCGCATAGGCGTACAAAATTAATACCGGAAAACTCAATTTATGACTGGACCCGATCATTTGATCTAGATGGTTAGGCTGTTTTGGTCCGTTTCAAAACCAGGTTAATTGGATACACACAAAAAAGGTTTACATTTTTTAAAAGATCAAGTTTGGGATCAATATTACACGGTGTGGTTGAAGCTTCGTTCCGACGACGAAGCAAATTTGCTGACAAAAGTTGAGGCAACGGATATATTAAAAGTGTCTTTTTTTTTCTTTTTTTTCTTTATTCTTTTTTTTTTTTTTTTTTTTTTTTTTTTTAAAAAGACCCGCCACCTCTATTTATATCATCTTCATCTCCACCATTTTTATCATCTTCATCTCCTACATCTTCCATTCTTACTTAACCAAAAAAAAATATCTCATAATATCTCAAAACCCAAATGACGGAGGGTACTTCACAAATTTACTTAACTCAAACCCACCACAATACGGGGCTTCTTCAAACGCGTCTACCCCCTCCTCGACAAATTCCATCATGTCTCCACAAGAAATATTTCTTAACCAACAATTTGCAAGTTACCCCGCCCGATTTCAATCACCACAATTTTTTAACCCGTCACACCCTCCACAGTTTTTTAACCCGTCATAGCCTCCACAGTTGCCCCAAATGGAATCACAACCGTCCGGTTCACAATTCAAGATTCCAAAAGCACGTGAACCGGCAAAAGGCAGGGGAAAAAGACGAAGGCAAAAAAACATGTTGTGGATTTGGGCCTTGACGGCGGCGAAGATGTGGAAGTCATAGCACGGTGACAGGAGGAAGTGGAGCAAGTCTGAAGAAATGTTACTTGCATAGTGTTGGATAGAAATTTCCCAAGATAGAGATATGGGAAATGACCGTCCTGAAGAGTTCTTTTGGAACGACATTCTCGACATGTTCAATTCTAAGACCACCGATAACCAGCGTGGCAAGAATATGATAACTGGTAAATGGTCGAGGATTAACGGTGATTGCCAGAAGTTCAACGCTAATTACAAACATCTTCAGCGTCGAAGTGGTGAAAATGACCACGATCATGTCCATAATGCCAAAGATAGGTTTGCGCAGCGTTATGCTGGGAAGGAGTTTGCGTATGAAAAATGTTGGAATGTTTTGAAAAATTATCCCAAGTGGGATGCCGAAGATCCCATTGACATTACATGTCTCGAGGATATATTCGGGCCGGACAGACGACCTCGGCCTGAAAGAGATGGAGCCAAACGAGCTGCAAAGAAACATAAGTTAACTTCAACGTCGAGCGCTGCAAGCTCCGGTGGAAGTCAATCGAGTAGTTTTTCGGGACATATATCCGAAATATATGCTCAAAAAGCCGATGCTCAAAGGGCTTGTTACGAGGTGAGGCGGGAGAAGGAAAAAGCTCTCCAAGAGAAGATCGAGATGGATTTTCTGATGATAGATCCGAATTTGAATCCTGACCCGGTAAAAGCAGAAATCATCCGCAAGAGGCAGGAAGGTCTAATCAAGAAATATCACCAAAGAGATGACTAGGTTTCGTATTATTAGTATGTGTTGTATTTTTTTTACCCGTGTCATTTTTTTTTTCTTTTCGTATCGTTTTTATTAGTAAGTGTTGTTTTTTTCTTCTTATTATTAAGTTATATATTGTATTTTTATTTTGAATGAAATGAATTTAGTTTATTTGGAAAATTGAATAAAAAAAATAAAGTGGTAGTGGTGGGCCTCAAATGAAGAGGTTGAGGTTTGTTATGAGTGGAGGGAGGTTTGCTGTGGAGAAGTGGGATGCTGATGTGGTGCTGAGGTAACACTGATGAAGAAGGGAGGCTTGTTATGACACTTTATGCTCTTATCTACAAAACCAACAACACGTTACTATTAGATAGGCTAGTTGACCCAAACCTGATAGTGGTTTAGGTCCATTAGGTTTAGGGTTTGGTAGCTTATAATCAAAGCTATGTGTTTAGTATAAATACATATGCTATATTATATGTAATAAATTCAATTAATAAAACTATTTATTTCATAAGTAAACACACAAACTAAAAAAACCAACATTAAACTCACCAATGGCCAAACAGGCACTATTCCTAACCATCACAACTTTTATGTGCATCGTCTTCCTAGAAAACGCCATACCGGGTGGTCGTACCAAGATAAAGGACGTGAAAAAAAACCAACAAGTGCAAGAGCTAGGAAGGTATTGTGTCAAAGAAAATAATCGAATTGGATCGAATGGTTTAAAGTTTGTTGAAGTTGTTAAGGCCGAGAGTTAAGTGGTGTCCACAACTAAATACTATTTGACAATTAAAGCGATAAGTTCGAAAGGCGGTAGGAATAGTTTTTTTGATGCTGAAATTGTGGTGAAGCCATGGGTGCATTCTAAAGAATTGCTTACTTTTCGACCTGGAAAAGGCTTGAAGTAGATTCACAAAAGGAGTTGAGCAAGTTTTTCACTGTGTGTTATGACGGTTTTATTAATAAATTATCTGATCTAGCTATATCATGAAAGATATTATTTATGTACGTTTTGTTTAATAACTTGTATTGATATAAACCATAAAGCAAGAAGTTTGAGTTTCTTGTTGGGCTTGGAAATACTTTTGGTTTTCTAGGCAGTTACATTTTGATTACTATCTAACCCTTTGTTCGTAGCATGTCATCTAGAAAACAAAATAGTTTCATTGTGGAAGGATGCAGGGGATGTTTGTTTTTACCTTATATTGGGTGCTTATTTCAGTTTCAAAATGCAATATGCCCAATAAATTGGGATATGTTGTGAACAAGAATTAAGGAAATGAAAAGTATTCTTCAATTGATTCATAATGTCAGAGATACATGGGGTATATATAAGATAAATTGTAGGGTAAAAACCCTAATTGCTAATTGGGCCATGGGCCTCTTATGGACTATATGGACATCCACTAATAATTATCCATAACACTCCCTCTTGGATGTCCATACTATTAATACGCTTTAGAAATGCTGCCTCATTAAAAACCTTGTCAGGAAAACCTAGTGGGACAAAACCATGGCTAAGGGAAAAAGAGTGCAACGCGTATTATCTCCCTCTGATGACTACATATGTTAAACTCTTTGCGCACTCCAATGTTGTGGTTCAATGTCCAAAATGTTGAGGTAGAAGCGCCTTGGTAGATAGATACACCAAATTGTCACTTAAACGAAATTGTTGAACAATAATATGAACATTCTTTTGTAAGTCATGAATGAAGAAGAATTTTGGTAAAATATGTTTCGTCCTATCGCCCTTGATATAACCTTCTTTAAGTTGAGTTATACATGCTTCATTATCTTCATGCAAAAATGTTGGTGCCTCCTTGTCTAAAGAATTACCACATGATCTACGTATTTGTTGTATCATACTTCTTAGCCAAACACATTCTCGACTTGCTTAATGTATCGATAGAATTTCTGAATGGTTGGATGAAGTCACTGAAATCGTCTGCTTAACTGAACGCTATGAAATTGCGGTTCCTCCACTTGTACATATCCAGTTTGAGATCGACCATGGTCAGACATTTTGGAAGATATGTGATCTCTTAATATAACTTAAATACATCTAATCAATATCCTATAAGATATGGACATCCATTTTATAATTATCCATAACACTCCCCTTTGGATGTCCATTTGAGGATTATGCCTCGTTAAAACCTTACTAGACAAAACCCAGTGGGACAAAAATCTAGTGAAGGAAAAAATATATATATAATTCCTTTATACGCTCGGGGATGCTGCCTCATTAAAAACCTTGCCGGAAAACCCTATGGGGACAAAACCATGGTCAAGGGAAAAAGAGTGCAACGCGTCCCCTGATGATCACATCACTTCAGCTCATTGAGTCAGTGAAATGCACATTAAAGTGTCTTGATAAAATCACATGAATAAATATTCTCTACATGTTGTTCGCATATTCATATTACCATACGTCATACATCTCATGCAAGTATATCATCATACTTCATAAGCTATTTATTGCCAACAAATTCAAAGTGAATGATATATTATATCATGTATGACCACTAGCGAGAACTTCAATTGTTTCATACTTTAAATCTATTTTGTGATCATCATCTTTATAAATCAAGGGGGTCTTTTCAGCATCACATGACCTCATAAACATGAGCGCCATTTATCCATATATAGTTATTGACCATCTTTTTCTAGCTTTCATTATGTTTAAGGATTTCATCCTTAAGATATTCAATTCGTAAAATCACACAAACTATCTTTTCTTTCAAGGTACAATTTCTAAGCATTCAATCGCCTTTGAAGCTATGTCGGAGTTCCATCAATATTCAAATTATCAAACTATATGAAACTTACATTATATTAAAGATCAAATCTTCTTATAAAGTAACATGGGCAAACGTAGTTTTTTGGCACACTTTTCAGTGAGTATATTCTAAGGCGATTATAACATATATGTCTAACAATATGATTGATTTAGTATAATCAAATAATATTCTCAAGAACTTTTCTTATATGCTCCAAGCATTAAAAATCACTAGCATGCTTCTTGCATTTTATATCTTATAATAAACTCTCAACATTACATGAGCTCTATTCATTTATCTTTTAGACGCATATCAATTACTCATTATATTGTCAGACTTATAAATATTATATACATTATTGGATCCATCACATGAGATCATGTCTCTATATGCAAAGTCTTTGCGAAAATATTTGTGTGCCATTAATTATGCCTTAAATATAATAGTTCCAATACTTTAATTTCGCTCTTTCATAATGACCAATGCATATCCAATAAGTTTACATATTGATTTGTACGGACTTCTTGTCCCAGTAACCATGTCTCATCACAAGAGACTTCAATCTTTCATTAATTCTTTGTGTCTTTACATCTTTTGGCCATTCATTTATACATCTGCACTTCCTGCAGGTATCTAATATCTTCACCTTTATTTTAGCGCTATATTATTTATTTACATAATCATTCATATATAATAGTACTTTTGACGTCGTTTAACTTCTTTTCAATTCCAAACTTTACTAGACAATGCATTGTATCATTTATTGAGATATCATATTTTTTCACTTACCCGGGGTTTTTTCAATAACCTTTAATGTCTAGTGTCTCTTGACTATTATGGGGTCTTATTACCTCGATTTGACCATCTTCATTTTTTTGCTCCATTTTATCTATTCATTCGAGGACTTTTATTCGGAATCGATTTTTCTATCACGCTGCAGCCATGCCATAGACTTACTACCATTCTTTGGTTGTACTTTTGGGACACACATTTTAATTGGAGCATTAGCAGCATTTATATTATCTAGTCACTTATTTTAGGTCACAAACATGCTGGGAATTACTAGATCTGGAATATAAATTGTCCCTTTAACTTAAAGTTCATATTCATTACTGTGAGGATCAAAATATATATCATAAGTCATTCCATATCCCTCGCTGCTCATTCTCTCCCCCTGAATGAATTATCCGTCCAATTGTTGTGCGTTGTGGTGGATTTACAAGAACTATGTACCACACATTTACAAAATTCTCATATGGGAAACATATGGTTCGTGACCATAAACCATTTATTGGGGAGTATTCGTTATATCTTGTTGGCATGATGCGAATTCTTGTTAAATAAATAAACATGCCCCATAGTACTTATAGTTTTGTTATCAGATTATTGGCTTTGCAATCAACTGAAGACGTTTTATAAACATTTCAACAAAAGCAATTCGCGTATGAACATGGGCTACTTCTAAGTTCAACACTTATTCCAATAATTTCCCAATACTTGAAAGTATTCATCACCATTCTCAATAATTTAAGTTGGAAATCCATGCTCGCATTTTATAAGTCGAGCCACTAATCATGCTAACGTTAAGTTGCATATATGATGATCATTTTGACGATGCATCGATTTTATAAATCAAAATGATCCATATGGCACATGTATAGGTCTACATACATGCCCTTTATATTATTTCCAAAACTTTATAGGATAAAGTCCTTACTTTAATTTGATGGTGATATATGAAAAATGCACTTTCATTGAGAACAATAAAACTAATCAAATCACTTTTCTTTGAAGAACTCATAGTTCTTATATATGGTTTGCATTATCATTGATCCGGGATGGTCTAACCGGTCATGCCAATAAATAATCTTGGCTCATAAACTATATTTTATGACCACATGTGCTTTAATTTCACTTCTCTTTTTATAAAATTCGAATAACATGGAGATAACAATAAATCATCACATTTTTTCGATAAAACTTATATAAACCCTCCTATTGCTCCATATGGTTCAATACGTTATTCGACTTAGCCATAGTACAACATATATTATATAACAAGGCAAGTTGCATAATATATATAATCAAGTAACTAATTATCTCACAAACAAATAAAACTATATTAGAAGTAAGTCACTGATATAAATACATCTGTATTCAGTATATTAATTTTTCTTAAGCAACCTTCACAAAACAATTATGCAATATAGCTTATTATTAACATATTCACAAAAGTGATTCGCATATTCACATAACATTGTATCTTCACATAACATAAACATGTGATTCTCATATTAGTGTTTGTAACATTAACATATGTGGCCAAGGTCCCTAATATATATTATTCTAGTCGAATAATGTCAATTCAGAATATTCATTATCTTTACCAATTTTAAATCTTACAACGGTCACTGAAAACTATTTGTAGCAATATTTAGAGGTTTGTCTTCCAACCAATTAAAAACCGTATTTTCCAATAAACATAGTATGAGAAGTTAAGTCATCCAAATATAAACACATACATCTAATTAACTATAACAACAATAAATTATTACTACTAAGTAATACAAAAGTACAAGTGTCGTAAAGATATATATTGCATGATAATATATTTCAAATAAAAATATAGTCTTTATAACTTAACATGCACCTCATATATATACAAGGCTAGTGCAATTAATTAGCTTATATGTGCCATATTCTCAAATCTTGATCAATATTTTTAGCAATTACTTACAATCTTAAATAATTCATAGATTAAAATTTTAAAGTTAAATGAATTATTTTACATAAACTATTATCAAATAGAATGTAACTCGTCTTTAACTGAATAGAACAAATATGTGATTGTTAAAACATTAGTTTAGTATAGTATCATGCACAAATTAAGGATCGGAGCAATTAAAAGAACAAACAAGAAGTAATAAATACGTGAACAAAACGACCACAAAGATACACCTCGTACAGTCGTACATGGCTATTTACTTTTGACATCATTCAAACTTTGGCCAAATAATTTTCTGGTTTGTTTCTTCCAGACTTTTAGCTAATGTGATGGCAATAAAGAACAAATAGGTAGTATAAAGCAAACAATTGTAATTACAAATTCAAGTTGGATCAACCTTCAAAGCTTTAAGTTTTTATAAAGCAAAAATGCCATCGACACATCAAATTACAAGTTTGATTTTCACAAAGTTATATAAAGATTTGGTTTCATAAGCATAAAATTAATCTCAAACACATAAACTGACATATTATGAACCATAATTAACTTGTATAGATTTATGTCTTACTCTATGTAAGATCAATCATGACAGTCAATTGTATTATTGCACTATCTAACATCATGCATGGTACACTAACATAGAATTGTAAGAATATATATTTTTCTTGCTCATATAGACTTGTATATAGAATACAAATGCTAATTGTAAGAATATAAATGCTAATTGTAAATTTGTCTACTGAGTTTTATATATGTAGCCCGTAGGAGATGAACTCGCTATATTTATTGTGTAACAAAAGTTTGTTTATCGAATTCCATGTTTTATCGTATTAGGTATAAACATCGATGATGAGAAAAGTTCGTTATAGAACCCATATTTGTCATAGAACCAATCAACCAATCATATCCACTCATTTCTTTTATTAAAAATATATTCACCTTTTTTTTGAAAATTAAATATCTTACAAACCGTTAATCGTTACGCCAAAAAAATTATACCATCTCGACGAGAATTAAATTATCTTTCTATAGTTATGCATTGTTATATACTTTCGACGAACTTTTTTTTTAAAAAAAATTTCGTTCAGAAAAATCACATGTGATTTGTAAAAATCACATGTGATTTTTAAGAATCACATGTGATTTCTTAAAATCATATGTAATTTGATTTTTACGAATCACATGTGATTTGTAAAAATCAGATTTTTACAAATCACATGTGATTTTTCTGGACGAACTTTAAAAAAAAAAAATTCGTCGAAAGTATATAACAATGCATATCTATAGAAAGATAATTTAATTTTCGTCATGATGGTGTATTTTTTGTAGCTTGAAGATTTACCGTTTGCAAGATATGTTGTTTTTAAAAAAAGGTGAAAATAAAAAAATGGATGAATGTGATTGGTTAATTGGTTCTATGACAAATTTGAGTTCTATATGGATCTCAACTCTATCGATGATTATCAAAGTCGCCAGATTTGACCACACGGTAACCTATACTAGTACAACAAAGCAAGTTAATATGTATTAGTCAACATACAAAATCATGTAATAAATTACAAAAGTAATTGTATATGATAGGTAAAAAATACATAACGGAAAAGAACAATATTTTATTAATACTACATCAAAGTGAAAGAAAAAAAAAACACAAACTACAAGCAAGTGATTGTACGACAATCTAGATTAATAATAAACAACAAAGTGAATAACATAAGAACAGTTGTGTTTATCATCTAGATTAAGATTTAGTTTTTAAACTTGGAATACATCTTTGTACACTTGTTATATTCTAAGTTCATTGAAGCTATATTAGAAAAATAATAATACTAGAAAACTATAATTTATATTATTGCATAGCAAAACTGTGGTGGTAAGTAACTTAGAAACAAAGATTCGAAACAAAGATTAAATAAATTGCTACGATCGGTTGAGTTCGAGATTTACCTCTTAGAAGTCGAGAAGATTAAAAAAACATTCAGAGCGTGCTGATAACGTGTTGTGAACAAGAATTAAGGGAATGCAAAATATTCTTCAATTGATTCATAATGTCAGAGATACATGGGGTATATATAAGATAAACTGTAGGGTAAAAACCCTAATTGCTAATTGAGCCATGGGCCTCTTATGGACTATATGGACATCCACTAATAATTATCCATAACAGGATACATGTTATTTGGGTGATATAAAAGAAAGAGATATATACTATATTACTATTGCGATAGATTACTCGATGCAACTTTGTGCAAGCTGTAAAAAACATAGAGGAGCAAGACTTATTTTTGACTTATTTATGTCAGAATATTTTTTCTTCTAGCTGGTTGAAACATCTTGAGCCCTTCTTAAAATGCTAATCCAAACACCGCATTATGCAACTTTGTGCAAGTTGTAAAAGCCATAGAGGAGCAAGCTTATATAGTTTGTAACTATGTGATATGTTAGTTTCTTTGAAATACCGAGCATGCTTCTCTATTGATGTTGCCTCTTGGAAACAAAGGATATTACCCAAGTATTGTACCGATTAGTCAATATTTTGCAACTTAAACCGATACAATCATGATTACTAACGCGCGATCAAAATATACACAATTTAAAAAAGAGTTTAGTTGGGTTAGTTGGCTTCAAAGCCCGATGTAAACTTTTATATAGTTTTTTTTTTCTAGCTTCTTGCTAGTTTTAATAAAACCCGTCGTTAAATAAAAAGAAAAAATTTGGCAACGAGGGTGTGCAACAAAACGGATATCAAAAAATGACCAAACTAGAACCAAAGTAACAATATTAGAACCAAGAATCAAACTCGAATTAGACCGCAAACCAAATTCTAACTTTGAGCTTATAGTTACATGTTATTTGAGTAATAAAAAGAGATATAGACTTGTGCAATAGATTCGATACGATGTGATGATTAAATGCATAGTCCAATCCTACAAAGATTGATGAAAAGATAATTGATGACCAAACTAGAACCAAAGTAACAATATTAGAACCAAGAATCAAACTCGAATTAGACCGCAATCCAAATTCTAACTTTGAGCTTATAGTTACATGTTATTTGAGTAATAAAAAGAGATATAGACTTGTGCGATAGATTTGATACTATGTGATGATTAAATGCTTAGTCCAATCCTACAAAGATTGATGAAAAGATAATTGATGAGGTATAAACTTTAGTGAAATTGATGTGACCTTGTTAGGTTTTATTTGCAAAAACAAACTCAAGTAATAAGCACATCACACTCAACAGTTTATAACAAAGACAATGTATGTATTACAAAATTTTCTTATATAATATCTTCATAGTCTTGTTTATAAATCTGTTACATGCTTGTTCCTTCACCTATGTGGGACAAAAATGCTAGGCTAGCCACTCTTTTGTGTTTGACGACGAGCAAATTTATTATTAAGTGTCCATATTTTATTAAAACAAGTATTTATCACTTAAACTTTTCTTCTCTGTGTTTGAAACATCTTAATCTCTCCTTAAAACGTTAATGCAAAGCTAGTACTTAACAATAGGGGTGTGCAACAACACGAAATAAAATCGTGACCAAGCCAAAATCAAAGTTTTAACAATATTAGGACCGAGAATCAAACCAAAAGAGTATCAATTTGGTTCGTGGTGAAAGCAAATCCGAACCTAAATTAGACCGTGAACCAAACTCAGACTTTGAGCTTAAGATAAGTACAACGTTTGGTTTCCACCATACCTACATTAGAACATAAAGGTTGTTTGGACCTAACCAAATTAAAACCTTTTCTTTGGAGACTATATATAGTAGTAGGTAATTAAGAATTTAAGTTTTAACATTTCAATGAAGTCATCATTGTTAACTATCATATATGAACATTGTTTAAGTGATCTATAAAACTCTAAATATTTGAAGTACGCGTATCATCAACGCATTATGTAATTCATGTTCCTAATAGCCTGATAGATGCGGCATAAAACATAGGTTTTTAGAGGTTAATTTTTAACGTTTCAGTAAAATCATCATTGTTAACCACTCTATAAGAATATTGTACACGATATATAAAACTCTAAATATTATTTAAAGTACATGTATAAGTATTTTATGTTCCTAATAGCCTCATACATGCCTTAAATCTAAGACCAGACAGGATCATCGGATCCAGATGGTAAGATTGTTTTGGTCAGTTTCAAAACCAAGTTAGATACATACAAAAAAGGCTTTCAATTTTGTAAATGATCAAGTTTGGGATCAATATTACATGGTGTGGTTCTCGGTCATACTATTTTTTTCTTTTGGGTTCACCGTGGTACGGTTTGGTTCAGTTTTGAACAGTCCTATACCTGTTGTTCTTGGTCACAAAACTAAAACAAAGTTGTAACAATACTAGAAACTGTATCAAACCACAAAGTATTGACTTGGTTCATCTAAATCCAAACTCAACCGTGAATTAGACTTGAACTTTGGGCTTAAAATATACATTGAATCCAACCAAATGAACCAATTCAACAATCTGTAAAGTAAGTTCTAAGAAACTCACTAAAAAATTTTACATTTCAACAAAATACTAGTAACAATTTTGATGTATACGGTTAAAATTTATGTAATTAATAACAGCGCACTTTCTTCAACGTCTTGTTTTAGTACTAATTGTATGAACTTTCAAATTTTGTTCTAATATACATACGCATAACTTTTTCTTCTTCCCAAAACGAAACTTGATTAAGCTCATCTTTGGCTTTGGCCATGTTTTAAAGGTTCTCTAGTACTTCCGTCATTGCCTATTCCAATGTACTCACTCTCAAAAATCCATTTTACCCAAAAATGTACTCGTTTTCCATCGTATTCAGTTATAGCAACAAACAAATATTGCATTGAGATAACTTCTTCAGTATAACAGCCAAATCTTTAATATCAGTTGTCAAAAAAACACATAAAATATATTGATCATGGATGTACGTGGTATATACATATGTAATTTATTAAATTATTTTGGAAATTAAAGTTTCACGTGTATTTATACTTAATACGGAGTAGTTAATTTTGTATTATGATTATATTTATTACCTTAATAGTTTTTTTTTCTTTTTTGGTGATTAGCAATGAATTTTAGATTTTATTTGAGTAAAAAAATGAAGAGATCTAAACTTGTGCGATAGATTTGATATTATGTGATGATTAAATGGTAGCTTCCATCCGATCTTGATCGAAAAAAGGATAATTGGCTATGCCCACGTTGAATAATAGAGTGATACAAACTTGAACTATAGATTCAATATGACGATTAAGCGTTAGGTTTTGTTTAACAAAGATCAACAAAAAGATAATTAGCTACATGCAAATAGAAGAGTTTATGACAAAGTCATTTAATGTACACGTTCTTGTTTAATAGCTTATGGTTTCACTTTATTTGAGTTAAAAATAGAGTCATTTAAACTTGATAGAGTTGATATGATATTGATGATAAATGCTAGTATCTATCTTAAAAAGATCGATATAAAGATACTTGGCTATGGATGGTTATGAGTGATATAAGTTTTAGTGATAAGATTGATATCGCGATTAGGTGTTAGCTTTATTTTGACAAAGATCAACAAAAATTTAATTTGAATACGAAGACATTGAAGAGTTTATAACAAAGACATTCCATGTTTGTGTATTCTCAAAGAATTGTTTTGTAACAAAGTTACTCTTATAAAAAAGAGAATCGAATACACACACATTGAAAGGTTTATAAGAAAGATATTTAATGTGTCTATAACCGTAACTCTTTAATTCCAAATTTCAAATCTCGGTTATAAATCTCTTTCAAGTTTGTTTCTTCACCCATGTGGGACAAAGTCACAAAATCCAAACTCATTCCTTGTTAGTCACCTTTATGTATGACCTTTGAGAGCTTTTAGTTATTTAACACTTATCTAAATATAGCTACCGCATTTGTCTTAACCCGGCCACCAAATCCCATGTCCACTTATCCTAAAACCATGTACCCGACAAATTAAACATAAACCTTTTAAAAAAAAGCCACAAACACAAACTCATTATAGTTTTATGAGATTATCGCTATAAGTTGTTAATACATTTTTACCGTGATTGCGTTTGTCCTACAATAGTAGTAGTTCAATGGATCGGGACATGTAGCATAAAGACAGAGGCATGGGTTAAAACCCTCGATCCTGACCCGTGCCCTTCCTGTAGTTGTAGTATTGCGCAATTTACCTCACTTATTTTAGGCGCAAGATGAGTCGATGAGGGCTGCCATATGATCGATTTAAACTTTTTTCATTGCCTTTACGATTTACCTCACACCATGTATAACTACTAGATGAAGGGAAACAGAATAATTTTATACTCAAAGGATGTAGGTTATGTTTTACACATTTTTTAATTCATGTTCCTAATAGCCTCATACACACAACATAAAACATAAGTTAATGGCTTAAATCTTGTCCACCGTCCTTTTAATTAGTGTTGTAAATATCGGTCTTGGCGGCCGATATATCAGTAATATATCGCTTATCCGCGGTCAATCGATATGATTTTTCACTTATCGGTAAAAAAATTGGTTTGGTCAAAATCGGTAAAAAATTGGTCAAACTCGGATTTTTTTTTTTTTTTTTTAAACTGATAAATAATTATGGACTTATGGCTTTTTTTCGAGGATATTAAACTTTGTAGTTTTTTGTGGTTATTGACTTATTTTGTTAGGATATTGTTTATATATATATATTAAATAAATTCTTTTATAATTTAGGATCTCCGATATATCAATGATATATCACCGCCAAAACCGATATGACGCTTGACGGGGATCGACCGCCACAATACCGCCGAGCGATCTTTACAACCATGCTTTTAATTATGTTACACGATTTGCTTTTCAAATTGATTATGAGATCGGTGGTGTGATCGTTAGAATATCGGTATCTTTTTCTAATTAATTTGATATTAATGAAAAGTATTTTAAATTGTTTTTTAAGTGATGAGCGACAACTTTAGCTTATAATTACATTTATGTAAGTGATAAAAACAAGAAGAGATTTAGACTTATGCCATAGATTCGACACTGTAATAATTTGCTTCAAATATTGATTATGAGATCGGTTAGTGATAGATTGATATGACAATCCGGTGTTAGGTTTTATTTGAACAAAGATTAACAAAAAATGTCTTAGAAGAAACATGCACATTAATCACATAAAAGTTAAGCAACATTCACAGTAAATAGTTTATAACAAAGACATATTAATGTGTACATAGCTCTTAGAAATTTAATTAGGTGTTAGTGATAGATTGATATGACAATCAGGTGTTAGGTTTTATTTGAACAAAGATTAACAAAAAATGTCTTAGAAGAAACATGCACATTAATCACATAAAAGTTAAGCAACATTCACAGTAAATAGTTTATAACAAAGACATATTAATGTGTACATAGCTCTTAGACATTTAATTAGGTGTTAGTGATAGATTGATATTACAATAAGGTGTTAGGTTTTATTTGAACAAAGATTAACAAAAAATGTCTTAGAAGAAACATGCACATTAATCACATAAAAGTTAAGCAACATGCACATTAAATAGTTAATCTTAGACATTAATTAAATGTCTAAGAGCTATGTACACATTAATAAACATGCACATTAATCACATAAAAGTTAAGCAACATGCACATTAACTAGTTTATAACAAAGACATATTAATGTGTACATAGCTCTTAGACATTTAATTAGGTGTTAGTGATAGATTGATATGACAATCAGGTGTTAGGTTTTATTTGAACAAAGATTAACAAAAAATGTCTTAGAAGAAACATGCACAATCACATAAAAGTTAAGCAACATGCACATTAACTAGTTTATAACAAAGACATATTAATGTGTACATAGCTCTTAGACATTTAATTAGGTGTTAGTGATAGATTGATATGACAATCAGGTGTTAGGTTTTATTTGAACAAATTAAAGATTAACAAAAAATGTCTTAGAAGAAACATGCACATTAATCACATAAAAGTTAAGCAACATGCACATTAAATAGTTTATAACAAAGACATATTAATGTGTACATAACTCTTAGACATTTAGTTAGTAACTTCATAATCTTGTTTATAAATCTGTTACATGTTTCTTCCTTTACCTATGTGGGACAAAGTCATAAAACCAATACTCGTTTCCTTCTTACTCACAAAAATACTAGGCCACACTCCTTTGTGTTTGACGGTGAGCAATTTAAAGCTTTTCCTAATAAGTGTTCATCCTTTTTCTTTAAAATATAATACCGAATACTTTTATGATATGCACATGTATATTTCTTTTCTTTTTTTTGTAATTATTATGATTATCCAAAAGAATATACCAGTTAACTTGCTAGTTAAGTCTATATATATATATGGTACAAACTTCCCTTGTTCTCTTGAAAACAATCCAACAAAACCAAACAACCAATGTTAACACGTTTCTAGTCATTCCCATGGTTGCATTCTAAAGAGTTGCTTACTTTTCGACCTAGAGCTGGGAACAAATGAACCCTTTTTTTTGTTCTAGTAGTAATAGCTCCGTTCTGATTTAGGTGTTGATTTATGCACCTTTGTGCAAATTGTATAAGGGGAATTGCATATATACCCATTAAAACTAAAATATTTGCATATATCTCCATAATACAAGTTTTTAGTGAATGATGTACAATGCAACTTAAGCATGTTTTGAGTATATATGCAAATATGCAAGTTTTAATGAGTACATATGCAATTGTCTCAATTGTATATATGGAACACTTAGTTGCGAACGTGCATAGTTTATTAAGTAACAGTATGTGAAGTGGTGTTGTTTCAAATATCTAGTAGTGACGAACCTATAGCTTGAGTCTTAGTTGTACTCAACTAAGACCAGACTGGATCATTGGATCTAGATGGTTAGGCTGTTTTGGTCCGTTTCAAAACCGGGATAGATACACCAAAAAGGCTAGCAATTTGTAAATGATTAGTTTGGGATGGTGTGATTCTCGGTCATACTCTTTTTCTTTTTGGTTCACTCTGATAGTTTAGTTCAGTTTTGAACAGTCCTATAAGGCTATATCCTTTGTTCTTGGTCACTAAGTATTGAATTGGTTTATCTAAATCAATTGTGACCATGAACAAAACTTGAACTTTGGGCTGAAAGTATACATCGAATCCAAACAAATGAATCAATTCAACAATCTCTAAATTAAGTTCTAACTTCTAACAAACTCACTAAATTTTTTTACATTTCAATAAATCACAATTTTAATGTATAAGGTTAAATTTTCTATAATAAAAAACAAGAAGAGATACAGAATTGTGCGATAGATTCGATACCTATGTGATGGTTAAATGTCCGGTCTTATCTAATAAAGATTGACAAAAAGATAGCTGGCTATACCTACATTAATAAATAGAGTGATATAAACTTCAGTGATAGATTGATATGACAATTAGATGCTAGGTTTTATTTGAAAAAAGATTAACAAAAAGATAATTGGCTACATGCACTCAAAGAGTTATAACAAAGTCATTTAGTGTACACTTTCATGTTTAATAGCTTTATGGTTACATTTTATTCGAGTGTGAAAAATAGAGTGATATAAACTTCAGTGATAGATGATTAGTTGTTAGATTTTATTTGGAAAAGATAAAAAAAAAAGTAACTTATGCAATTGACACATTTAAGTGTGAATGAGCAAATTACATAAAATACTTATTTGATAACTTCATAATTTTGCTTATAAATCTCTTGTATGTTTGTTTCTTCACTTATGTGGGACAAAATTACAAATCCAACACTCATTTACTTCTTACACATAAAAAGACTTAGTTTGTCACTCTTTTATGTTTGAAAGTAGGCATGGTTGTTAAAATACGCTATTAAGATCTTATAATTTTACGATATAACAAAGTAAAAATGATTTCTTTCCTACATAAGACCTTTGCTAGATAAGAACTTAATATAATCCTGATCTTGATCATAGGATCTTAAAATCTCGATAGATGCGATCTTACTTTTCTTGAACCACAAGCTAAAAAACTAACAACTTATGTATTAAGTTTTGGAAATGAGATTAATAAAAAACACTTTTTTCGAAAGAACAAATAGGTAAACTGTAGCCATCAATTTTTTCTTTAAAAAAAGAAAAAAAAAACCGTTTTCCACCTTTTTGGAATATAACAAATCTTGCAAACGGTATATCTTCAAGCTACGAATAATACATCATCGTGACGACAATTAAGTTATTTTAATATGCATATACACTTTTATATGCATATACATTTTACTTGAGTGATATAAACTTGTGCAAACAATTCGACATGATGTGATGATATTAAATGCTTGATTGTATCGAGAAGTATAGTGATATAAATGTTAGAGATAGATTGATATGACTACCGATTCTTAGATTTTATTCGGAAAAGATTAAAAAAAATAAAATAAAAATATAGACAACAAGTACATTATCCTATATACTATTAGGCAAGACACAATTCCTTCACAATCCACGTGTCAAAAAATGATTTGCCAAACATTAAATGCAGTTGTCCAAGTGGCTGTACACGCTTGGGAGACCATTAAATGTGTCTGAGAAACAACAGTACATGAAGACCTCCTAAGACACCACGTCTATACATGCATTAAATGAAGTCTAACATAATTTAGGTGGCAAAAATCTGGAAACTCATACATCTTCAGCTACTTAAACTGAACCCAGAAACTTCCAGTTCACTACTACTCATCAGCTCAATCTGAAACTCAACCCACCCTCTTTTGCTGCATTACTACTGCTCATTTCTTAATAACCTTCCTGCACATTCAAGAAAGATAAGCAAATACTCAGTCAACATTAGATTCTACAAAGGCAACATTTGCAAAGGTATGGTATTTGCTTCTATGTTTTTACATGCATGTTTATAAGAATTTATCCAAACATACATGTACTGCTTATACTTTTTATCCATTATCTGTACTTTTCCTCTATTTTAATGGTCAAGTATAATCTCCTGTAAGTGCCTTACATTTTTACTTACATGTTCCTTTTACCACTGTGCATTTATACAGGTAATCAGGTTGGATTTACAATAAAAAATAAACGACAGGTACAACACCTCACATGACTTTCCAGTATCCATATGAATATTGTTTTTTTCTATTAGCTACCTACTAACTAATTTTGTGCTTCAAATAACTTAAAATTATGCTTTCTTACAATCTGCACATACATATACTTTGCTTAAACTCTCTTTTTGCAACATTACTATTAACCAGTATTGAGGTTACCTTTACATTTGATGCACATAAACGATAGTATAAAATAATGCATCTGACACTAGGTACTGTAAAAAATTATCTCAATAGTCAAAATATTAAACATAGACCTTATGTTCAACCGGCAAACCATATTTGTGATCAACAACAATATGCACATGATCTTGCCCAAAATATCGACGATCCACTCAACGTTCAATCAACAAGCCATACCATTCGTGACCGGCCCTGCACACGTGTTGCACCAATCCTGGAAACACAAAACAACAATGGCAGAGAAGGTGCATTAACAAACGAAACATTAAAAAGAAAAGGTGATCCATTTGAAAAGGGTACACAGGGAGACAACAAAAAATGGAAATGTAATCTCAATCATTATTTTTTACAGTTTACTTAAGTTAGTTAATGTACCCCTAACATTTTTTTTCCCCTTTATTAATGCAGCCTTATTAACAAACAATAATGTTGCCTACAACCAATATGAGTCTCCACACAATATTATGAGTACGTCCTATATGCCTCCACAATTTCAGGATCGTATATGCACTCCAGGTGGATATCTTAATAATTATTGTTACACCCAACCGGCAACTGGATGTCGTAACAACAAAGGTAACTATTTTTTTTAAGACTTCCATCTTTTTCTGCTATAGTAAGTGCCATCCATATAATGTATGACCAAAAGAAAACCCTAAAATGAGCTAAAATAAATGTTGCATTAAATGCAACACAATGCACCATAAATTACAAAACCCTAAAAACTGTTTGCAACCTTTGCTTTATCAACACTAACTCTTTTTATATAAATGCAGGTCCATTTGAAACTAACCAATCATACAATGAATACAATTATTTGCGCAATAATACAACCCATTCTGATATATGGCCATCTTCGGTCATAGATAAATATGATATGATGAACTGGGTCCAGAGTTCTTTCAATACAAGCCAGCAACTACAATCTTTTACTCCCAGTAACGGTATGCATTCTACCAACACTTGCAGTAAAAAAAAAAAACAAAAACAAAAAAAAAAACAGTGATAGATATATGCTAAATTACCTGTTACCTCCAGATACTTGCGCATTCGGTGTATATACCTCTTTCGGCCCAGCACAAGTTACAGCTACACCGACGACAAATGACAACCCTGTATCAAATTCCTGCCAAAATTTGAATGGTAAGGGAAAACTTGAATTTGAACGATACTCAACTGCAAATAAAAGGCATCCAGAGTCAGAAACTTCTGCCACTATTAATGGTAAGTCAACTTTACTTTTACTATTTTAACAATACTACAATACACAATCTTATTTTATTATCTTATTTTTTACAGGTTTTGTTATTGCGCTATTAGAAACTAACATTTACAATGACCAAACAACAGGTGAAACATGTGCTACAAATAAAAACAACTCTGACAACCGTCTGACCCCCACTACTGCAAATGTCAAGAGAAGAAAAAAAAATAATGATACACAAATACTAGACCAACCACCAAACAACGACAGAAAGATCGACTCCAACCAACAAATGGAGAACACCAGTGGCAACCTCAACAAGAGGAAAAGCAACACTGCATTTCAACTTTACTCAAATAGTAATTCAACAGAGCGTAAAAGAAAACATTTGGACATAAGTAGCAACAATAACACAACAATATTTGTAACACAACAATATTTGCAGGTGCACTTTCCACACACACAATCTTTTACTAACATACGTGGTTTACTTAACTATATTTAAAAAAGTATGCCGTAATTCATTTATGTGTAACAGGCAAAAAAAAGGAAGGAAACACATGACACTCTAAACGACCAACTAATATTAAATTCGATGCATCATGATCCTACCATACCTTATACTGAAGGTAACAGCAATTACTAAAAACAATATGTCTCTGTGTCTCCCGTATTTATAAATTAGTAGACACAAAGTACTAACACTTTATTAATTTGGGTAATACAGATGTATCCAACTTATATATTGATATAGGAGACTGCGACCAAAGATGTCAATACTGTGATGCCGCATTTTGGTATGGAGAAAGATTAAAAGGCAATTATGAGCGGTTAAAGGTCAGATATCACCGATGTTGCGCAGGAGGACAAGTATATCTTCCAAAAGAATTAGAGCCTCCAGAATATTTGAAACAACTACTACATGACAGACATTTTTTGGATAACATCCGCGCGTACAACCAGATGTTTAGCATGACATCTTTTGGTGCACAAATAGATGAAACAATAAATGACGGCAGAGGACCATACGTGTTCAAGATTTCAGGCCAGATATACCATTGGATAGGAACATTATTGCCCAGCAATAATGACGATCCTAAGTTCTTACAACTCTATATTTACGATACAGAGAATGAGGTCGCAAATAGAATGAAACCATTTGGTGGTGACAAGGAGAGCTGTCTAAAACCTGAGATTGTTCAAGGGTTAATAGAAATCCTAGATAACCACAACAGGTTGGTTCAATTATTCAGAACGGCCAGAGATAGGTGTAACGAAGGAAACATACCTAATCTAAAAATTCAACTTTACAACGTCGTTGGTGCAAAAGAGTACGCGCTTCCTTCCAGTGGCACTCTCGGGGCTATAATATTTGAAGAAGGCTCAAATACAAAAACTGACTATGACGTGATCATAGAATATAAAGACAAGCACCCTAAAAGAATCAACAAGCTTCATACTTCATATATGTCTCTACAGTTCCCTCTTCTCTTTCTATATGGCCAACCAGGTTACAACATAAAGATGAAACTTGCAGGCGTTCGCGCACACAGAAAAAACAAGAAATTATCTATGAATGAGTACTACATGTACCAATTACATGAACGGTTTGATGAATATGGCCATATATTCAGAACTGGGCGATTATTTCAACAATATGTTGTGTCAGTTTACTGCACCCTAGAGCAAGACAGGCTTGATTTCATACGCCATAAGCAAAATAACATACGGAGCGAATGTTTATCAGGAATATGTGATGCAATATCACAAGGGGACCACATTGGTGCTGAGATAGGAAAGAAGATTATTCTTCCATCAAGCTTTACAGGAGGGCCAAGATATATGTATAGTCATTATCTTGATGCTCTTGCCATATGCCGTGTACTAGGGAACCCACAGTTTTTCATTACATTTACATGTAATATTAACTGGCCGGAGATCAAAAGACGTATGAAAAAATATCCAGGGCTTACTCCCTCAGACAGAGCTGACATGGTGGTTCGTGTGTTCCAACAGAAAGTTGAACTTTTCATACAAATACTGAAAGAAAAAAACATATTTGGCCACTGTACAGGAGGTATGCGATGAATTTAATTTTTTTTTCACATAAACATTCATTATTCCATATACGATTACTGAAAATTTATTTTCCTTTTTCACAGTGCTTTACACAATTGAATTTCAGAAACGTGGACTCCCGCACTGTCATACACTTTTATGGATAGATTCTAAAGACAGAATAAAAACTCCAGAAGAAGTTGATAGATTTATTTCAGCAGAGATACCTGATAAGGAGACTGATCCTGAAGGTTTCAGAGTTGTTGCAGACTTGATGATGCATGGGCCATGTGGAAACGCTAAACCGTCTGCCCCGTGTATGGAAGGTGGTACTTGCAAAAAAAAATTCCCAAAAAAAATTAATCAAGCCACTTACTTTGATAAAGATGATCACATACATTACAAACGAAGAAACACAGCAGCTTACGTACCAAAAGGTGAATTCAAATTAGACAATACTTATGTCGTCCCTTATAATCGTCTTCTTTGTCTCATGTTTCATGCCCACATAAACGTTGAGTATTGTGGATGGAGCATGCTGATAAAGTATCTTTTCAAATATATTTCTAAAGGCACAGATCGTATTGCAGCTCGCATTATGCGCCCAATTGGTGATCCTGGAACATCATCATCAGCGCCTAACATACAGATTGACGAAATAAAAAATTTCATTGACGGTCGTTTTATTTGTCCGCACGAAGCTTGCTGGAGAATATTTAAATTCCCCATACACCATAGAGAGCCGGCGGTCCAAATTTTGGCTGTACACCTATAAAATATGCAAACAGTTACTTTCCGTGAGAAAGAAGCCCTAACAAATGTAGTGGCAGACGAAGGTAGAAAATTAACGACGTTGACAGAATGGTTCACTTACAACCAGTTGTATCATGATGGGAGGCATCTCACATATTTAGATTTCCCTTCTCAATATGCTTGGTACGACAGTTCAAAAACATGGAGGCGAAGACAACGTAAAAACAAGTACTCAATCGGGCGCCTTGCGTATGTGCACCCGGCTGCAGGCGAACTCTTTTATTTTCGCATGTTGTTGGCACACCAGAAGGGGTGCACCTCCTTCGCCGATGTACGCACCATAAACAAACATGTTTTCCATACTTATCGCGCAGCATGTCAGGCGTTAGGTCTCCTAGAAGATGACAAAGAATGGGATGTAGCGCTACAGGAAGCGTCTTTATCAGCATCTGCAGCAGAAATTCGCATGCTATTCGCTCATATTCTGATGTATTGTGACGTAGCAGATCCGATGCAGTTGTGGGAGAGACATTGGCGCGCCATGGCAGATGACATCCCGGCAAAAGCTGCACAAACGTGTCATATTAGAAATCTATATGTTAATGAACCAGAAGTAAAAGACTACATTATGTATGAAATAGAGTTCATACTCAATACCTGCTCAAAATCGGTTCAAGACTATGGTTTCTCTTTGCCTCCAGCCCGTTTACTTGCTCAACTTGAAAACAGGCTTTTGATGGAAGAAAAAAATTACAACCGCGAAGAATTAAAAGAAGACATTGCCATTTGTGTAGACAAACTGAATGAAGAACAGAAGAAGATCTATGATCTCATTCTTTCTGCATCAAAAAACAACCACCAAGAATTGATATTTGTCTATGGACATGGCGGCACAGGAAAAACTTTTTTATGGAAAACAATAATTAATAGCTTACGTTCAGATGGCAAAATCGTGCTTGCTGTTGCATCTTCAGGTATCGCTTCATTGTTATTGCCGTCTGGAAGAACAGCTCACTCAAGATTTAAAATCCCACTAGAATTATCTGACGAATCAATCTGCAACATCAAAAAAAACACAATGATGGCTAAACTCATAACTGAAACTCAGTTAATTGTGTGGGATGAGGCACCAATGAATGACCGTCGTTGTTTTGAAGCACTAGACAGAACACTTAAAGATATACTAGATGATTCAACCAAACTGTTTGGTGGCAAAACAATTATGTTAGGCGGTGACTTCAGGCAGACATTGCCAGTTAAAAAAAACAGCTCAAGAACAGAGATTATCAACTCATCAATAGCTAAATCGTACATGTGGCCGCACTTCAAAGTATTCAAGCTCAAACAGAACATGAGGTTGCTGCAGAATCACCTAAATCAGAGCAAAAAATATAATTCATCAATTCTCTTCATGGTTGCTGCAAATAGGTGACGGTAAAATTGGCCAACCTGATGAAACTAATCCAAAAGATGCCTCATGGATCACAATCCCTCCTGAATATCTAATCCCAGATAATGAAGATGGAATGCAGACGCTCATTGATTTCATCTACGACAAAGAAACATTAACAAAACCAACACCAAAGTTGTTACAAGAAAAAGCAATCGTTTGTCCAAAAAATGAGACTGCTGATGTTATAAACGAGAGGGTATTATCGCTAATGAAAGGAGACACTGCAACGTACATAAGTACCGACGAGGCAATCCCGGTTGGAAGAGATGGTGCTGCAACTGAAATGTTGTACCCACCAGAATACTTGAATACTTTAAAATTCCCAGGTTTACCACCAAACACTCTTCACTTAAAAATTGGAGCTCCAATCATGCTGCTCAGAAACGTCAATTTAGGTGGCGGGCTCTGCAATGGAACAAGAATGATTGTCAAAAATCTGATGTCAAAACTTATTGAGGCAGAAATAATTACGGGCACAAGAATTGGAGAAAAAGTTTATATTCCAAGAATTCCTTTGACCCACAAAGATCCAAACTACCCTTTCATTTTCAAAAGGAAGCAATTCCCGGTTAAACTTTGCTATGCTATGACAATTAACAAGAGCCAGGGGCAATCTCTCAACAAAATCGGCATCTACCTTCCGCAACCAATTTTTGGTCACGGCCAGCTATATGTTGCTTTATCGCGTGCTACATCACCTTACGGTTTAAAAATCCTTATCACACCTCACCCTGAACACTCACCAAATACAACAATGAATATAGTTTATAAAGATTTTTTAAACAAAATCTCTAACACAAAAGGTTTTTAGCAAACATTTACTTACAGAAAGAGTAATTTAAAAATTCTTCATGCTAACAATACATATTATTCTTACACTACATTTTATTATGTTATATATTTTCTTATAATATAAAAGCTGATAAATATCTTATGTTACTATCTACAGAATGAGTGAAGCACATATTAAATATCTAAAGCCAGGAGATAGGAACAAGATACTAGAAGCAAAAGTATATCGAGCATGGATACATCGAGATCCACCAGACACAACAGATAAAGGTTTCCGAGCAATATTATTGGACAAACAGGTATTTGATATATATTATAATTTCAAAACAACAAAAATAATAAATACCACAACAACAAAAAATATACAAATGATTATCAAATTTTAATATTAAATGTCAACAGGGCGATGCAATACAAGCAAACATGGAAGCCAGTGAGATCCAGCACTTTACCCCAATTGTGGTGCCAGGAAAAACATATCGCATTTCAGGGTTTACATGCATTCCTACAGAAAACTGGCAGCAAACGCTACAAAACAAGACATCACTTTCATTTACAAGATTCACAAAGTTTGACGAACTTCAAGATCATGGATTTCCAGAACACTATTTTGACTTCGTTTCTTACAATCAACTGCCTGACAGAGTCGTCGATACAAAAGACAAAAGCAAAAAACCACATCCAGTCCTTACAGGTAATGCATCATGTAATCTTCATATTAGTTATATGTAAACTTTTTTTTTAAAAAACTTTTTTTGCCATGTTCTAAACAGACTACATAGGTTGCTACATAAAATCCACTGAGAAAGAAAAAATCGGCAACCCAAATAGAAACCAAGTCTTCCATCGCAAAATCGAGATACAAAACCTAAAGTAAGTCTACATACTAAATCTACTGTTAATAGTACACACTACATACATGCTAAAACTTTGGTTCTCATAACTTTTTTCCTTAAAACAGTCGCAACTCCCTTGAAGTAACACTATGGGGTACTCTTGCCGAAACATTCAACAAGGAAGCTATTGATGCATTGGAAAAACCTATTATAATAGCTGTAACATCTTGCAGAGTTTCACGTTACCTAAACAACTTACAGCTATCAGCAACACCAGCAACATACTATTATGTGAACCCAAAGATTCCAGAGCTGGAGCAATATAAGTCAGAGTAAGCTGATTATCATATTTACTATTAACTAAAAATCATATAACACTTTCCCTTTTTACAACTATGTACACGCATAACAGGTATACAGCGCTATTTAACCTAACTCCGCCGTTACAAATTGTAAGACAACCGTTCCAAGACAAGGAAAAAGAAAAGTTTAGAAACAGGATCCCTTTTGCCATCCTTCTGAAACAGAGCCGTCACACTTATGCAGTAAGTAACAGTAACAAACATCATACTAATAAACTCAATTTTAAACCATTATTTATAACCTAATAATTTGAACAACAACATATGCAGGGGGTTCGATTTACCTGCGAAGGAACTATAACTGGCCTGAACACATCACTTGAATGGTACTATAAATCTTGCAGCAGTTGTTCTTTCAAGGTTACACATGACGACAACATTTACAACTGCAGAGTTCACGGTCCCATTGCATCTCTAACAAACAGGTAACCAACCTACTAAAGGGAAAAAAAACAAAAAACAAAAAAAACCACATAAATAAGTGTATCTAACAACCGCAATTTATACAAACAGGTACAACTTTAAAGCATACATAACTGATGGTTCGGAAACAGTCATGATGACGTTCTTCACACCAGCAGCAGATGATATCATTGGTGAAGACTGCAACACATTCCTGACATCAATCAAAGACCCTGATCCAAAAGTATTTCCAGAAAAACTAAAAGCAATCATCGGGAAAAGACACATTTTCCAGTTTCACTATAATACAACTTCCAAACAAGAACCACCAGATTTTGTTATCAACAGAATTTTGGACAAACCAGATATGACACAACAGATTGAAGCAACATCCTCAGGTAAACATCGAGTAATCAGCAAAAAGAACATCATTATATCTACTATATTAACACATTATTTTTGATAAACAGGAACAGCAGCACAGGAAATTCAACAAAAATGCATCCAAAATATAGAGACCACCATGCAACCCAATAATCCAGACACACAAAAAAAAGGAAAAATAATAATAATAATTAAAAAAAAAAAAAAAAAAAAAAAATCTTAACGGTGACTGACATGCAACATTTTTTTTATGCCAGGCACTAAAACACCACCACCAGCTGTCACCACATCAGACATATCAGCCACCAAAAGTGCTGCCCAGCCAAGTGCACAAACAAACACCGACCGCTTTTCCAAGATAAGCCAGGTGACACCAAGAAAACCAAGAAAGAATAAGTGCTCCTACAAAGGTAAATAACCATATAATGCACCTTTTATATGGAAAAACTAATACACCGACTCCTAATGTTGTTAAATTTTATATGATTAATTGCAGGTTTCATCTGACACCCAAACTTTTGCTCATCCACATGATCTCACAACAATCCTAGAACAACAACACTGCTGTAATATATATGCCTTATGCAAGAATAATGTTGGACT
Source organism: Chrysanthemum makinoi (assembly GCA_910596185.1). Classification (NCBI taxonomy): domain Eukaryota; kingdom Viridiplantae; phylum Streptophyta; class Magnoliopsida; order Asterales; family Asteraceae; genus Chrysanthemum; species Chrysanthemum makinoi. The sequence continues at coordinate 356,740,994 of OU343224.1, read as the reverse complement.
ACTAAGTTTGACAACTATGGAACATGTATCAATAACTTTTGTAATATGCCTGCACCAACGGCATTAGCAAACAGATTTCCATAACATGAATGTATCAAACTCATCTATAAAAATCATCGATGCAGTAAATATACATATGTGCCCAACCTTATATTTACATTCATATTACCATAAACATACACGGGCTTCCAACAGCATGACTAACAATGTACAACCACCATCCATACAACAACCCACACTACTAAGACACCTACCCTAAACACATATGCACGACACTTAATACCATAATACCATAATACCATTCAAAATTCAAGCTAACTGTATACAAAAGACAATCTACATGGTAACACCAACCTACTCAATAGCTTTTGTGATATGCCTGCACCAACGGCATTAGCAAACAGATTTCCATATCACAAATGTATCAAACTCATCTATAAAAATGATCAATGCAGTAAATATACATGTGTGCCCAATCTAATGTACATAACAATAACTACCAGCAAATAAAGCGATGCGGTTAATAAAGATTGACCAAAACAACATTGTCACCATACTAGCATAAAACCTTATATTTACATTCATATTACCATAAACATACACGGCCTTCCAACAGCATGACTAACAATGTACACCCACCATCCATACAACAACCCACACTACTAAGACACCTACCCTAAACACATATGCACAACACTTCATACCATAATACCATCGAAAATTCAAGCTAACTGTCTACAAAAGACGACCTACATGCTAACACCAACCTCCTCAAAAGACAACACCCACACCTAATCCATCTAGAAAGTTAGCTTACACAAAAGAGTACCCCACTTTAGACCACTTCGTTATACCAAAAACACTTAAAGCAGCAACATTACATACATTTCTTAAGCTTCTTCTTGAGTCTAGATTTCTCACCCGCACGCAACGCAGCAGCATAGCTCCTCTGAAGTAGCCACGACACTTCAGCAAGAACAACTTTATGACCAAACAACTTTACCGACACCAAAATACGCTAAAAAAAAGTAACCATTAAGCCTCAATATTTTAACTTTTTTTTTTAACTTATCTACTACAAAAACCCAACTCATATGCAAAGAAAATACAACAAAAAACTATGAAATCAGTCACCTTTAAAGCTAAAAATCCAGTCATTCAAACAGTTTTAACTCAAAAACTTAACCAACCTAAAAACATTCAACAACAGATACTATGAAAAACCATCATATTCACACATAAAGATACAAGATTTCTTCTAATGATGCAGCAGCTATTAGTAAAACCGCACAAGCTCAATAAATTGTGACAACAAGATTAATTTTGTAGATAAAAAAGTTTGATTCACTTACCTGATTGCACGGTCATGAAAAGATAAGGGAGGTTTTTATTTTGGGGTTGGGCCATTTCTTAAACAAGCCCAAAAAAGTTTACATAAAATAACACATTAACCCATTTAGTATATAAAAAATAGCGTTTTCTTATAAATAATGACACAAGCAAAAAACACAACAATAAACTGGCCTTAATTCATTACGTTCAACAACAAATTTACAAAACCAATCCCGCAGCATCGCGCGGGTTTAACACTCGTTGAAGACTATGTAACAAAAAATGTTAGAGAGAGATTGGTTTAGTTTTGCACATTCCTGCACGCCTTGTTCTTGTTCACAAAAAATATTATAAAAACTATTATCTCCGTGTGGTTTGCCCCGTGACGCTGTTTACATCCATAAACTTTTTTTTGGAACAATTACATCACTCCGTTAGTAAAGTTGGCACAAATACATCCCTCTGTTAGTAAAATCAGTTAATGAGGACTAACCATGCAAATATATCTTCGTTATCTCACATAATTTAACATTTCTTAAGAGATATTTACGTAAATCGTCCTTGTGGCAAGGAACAAATTGCAAACAAAGTCCTTAAATTTATTTACAAAATCGTCCCTGTGGTTAGACCGGTCAACGTTTAGTCAACGCCACGTGTCACCACCTAAGTGGTGCCACGTCATATCGGGTCGGTCAACGGTTTGCCACGTGGACCAATGAGGTGGTTCCACGTGGCGTTAGAAAATAGATTCTAACTTTACCTCCGCTCGGATCGAACCCTGGAGGGTTGAGTGGGGGACAAAGGTGATACCCATCTGAGATGGACATACCTTCACGTATACTAGTCCATTTGGTTCTATTTAACCCATCTTAGTTGGTCTTTTATAAATAAAAAAGGTCAAATAGAAATTTGACCTGTCATTTTAAAGGGGTTCTGGGCCGGTTCAAAAATTGAGGAAAATACCGTCGGACTCGTTTTTTCGTGCTCTTTCCAATGGTATGCTCGGAGAATTTTTTCGACTTCCTTTGAACCTTGGAAAATGACGTTTTCGCATTTTTCGAGGTTCGTTTGAAATCGAAAAAATTCCCCGAGCATACCATTGGAAAGAGCACGAAAAAACGAGTCCGACGGTATATTTATTTATTTTTTTACAGTCCATAAAACTCCGTAAATTGATGGACAAAAAACTAAATTGAACCTTTTAATAATAATGAATTGGGCTTTTAACTTTTAGAAAGTGTTATGTATTAAATTTATGGAAATATACATGAAGCTATGCCTAGCCCAGTTGTGCAAAGCATTGCTTCCCAACCAAAAGGTCCCGAGTTCGAATCCAGGGGGAGCCAATATTCTGGTTTATATTACCAATGTCACGTGGCACCACCTCATTGGTCCACGTGGCAATCCGACCCTCATGTGCTGACACGTGGCGGTTGGCTGGCCTAACCACAAGGACTTTGGTTGCAATTTGTTCCTTGCCACAAGGACGATTTACGTAAATATCTCTTAACAAATGTTAAATAACGGAGAAATATTTGCACCGTTAGTCCTTATTAACTGATTTTACTAACAGAGGGATGTATTTGTTCCAACTTTACTAACGGAGGGATGATTTTGTGCCAAAAAAAAGTTTAGGGATGTAAACAGCGCCACGGGGCAAACCACAGGGATGTATTTTGGACTTTACTCCATTGATTATTAATCATTTATTTTTTGGTAAATGGATTCAATACCCCTGATAAATTTGTTATTAATCATTTGAAGTTTTTATAAATTGAAATTGTTTCTTCAATGAGAAATGTTTAGTCTTCATCATTTTAATTGTTAACAATGAAACGATGAATACACTAAATTAACAGGAAGCAGATAGTTAATAATTTGAGCAAGTATCAAACTGAAAAGGGATAAGTGTTTCTAAATGTATCCAAGTTATCCCATTTTACTAAGTTGTGTATCAATCTATTAATCCTCCTAAACAATGCAAAGAATTTACTAATCCAACTATTATATACATAATTTAACATTTTTTAAGAGATATTTACATAAATCGTCCTTGTGGCAAGGAACAAATTGCAATGACAGTCCTTAAATTTATTTACAAATTCGTCCCTGTGGTTAGGCCGGTCAACAGTCGGTCAACGCCACGTGTCACCACATGAGTGGTGCCACGTGTCATCGGGGTCGGGTTAATAACCGGGTCGGGTTGCCACGTGGACCAATGAGATGGTGCCACGTGGCATTGGTATAATTCACCACTTTTTGGCTCGCCTGGGATCGAACCTGGGTTGTTTGTGTGGGAAGCGAACCTATGCCCAGTTGTGCTAAGCATAGTTTCATTAATGATACTCAAAATCAAATACATAACCCTTCCTTATTATTTGGCCCAATTCAATAATAACAAAATAATCAATTTATGTTTTGGCCTATCAATTTAAGGGGTTATATGGACTGTCAAAAAATAAATAAATATACCGTAAGACTCGTTTTTTCGTGCTCTTTCCAATGATATGCTCGGGGAATTTTTTCGACTTCAAACGAACCTCGAAAAATGCGAAAATCATCATTTTTTTCTTTGTTTTCGCATTTTTCGAGGTTCGTTTGAAATCGAAAAAATTCCCCGTGCATGCCATTGGAAAGAGCACCAAAAAACGAGTCCGACGGTATGCTCGGGGAATTTTTTTGACTTGGTTTGGACCTCGCAAAACGCAAAAACAAAGAAAAAATGGTGATTTTCGCATTTTTCGAGGTTCAAACTAACTCAAAAAAATTCCCCGAGAATACCATTGGAAAGAGCACGAAAAAACGAGTCCGATGGTGTATTTATTTATTTTTTGATTGTCCCTATTCCCCTTAAAATGACAGTCCGAAGTTGACATTGACCCTTTTATATGTTGACAGTCCATATACCCATTAAACTTGGTTAAATAATGGAAAGAGCATAACATTTATGAAGGTATGCACCAGCGCAGATGGTGCATCCTTCGCTTGTGTCTCAAATATCCCGGGTTCGAATCCCAGGCGAGCCAATGAACGAGTATTAATACTCAGTGCCACGTGTCACCACCTGAGTGGTCCACGTGGCAACCCGACCTGTTCACTTACCCGACCCGACCCCAAATTGACACGTGGCACCACTGAGGTGGTGACACGTGGCGTTGACCGACCCATTGACCTGTCTAACCACAAGGACGATTCATGCAAATAATTTTAATTGAAGGTAAGGACCTTCGTTGCAATTTGTTCCTTGCCACAAGGACGATTTATGTAAATATCTCTTAACAAATGTTAAATTATGTATATAATAGTAGGATTAGTAAATTTTTTGCATTGTTTAGGAGGATTAGTAGATTGATACACAACTTAGTAAAATGGGGTAACTTCGATACATTTAGAAACACTTATCCCAACTGAAAATAAGCGACTACAATGAAAGAAGCACATTGTTTGCTTCAACTGCCTACTATCTCGAGACACATTTTTCTTTGTTGCGACATGCGACATGCCCAACACTTGAGTTTTCTTTCCGTGAGTATGAGATATCAGAAGGATCGAATATGTTGATTGACGAATTCAAGCTCGAAGACAATGAGATATTGATTCATATGATAAAAGATTAAAAGGTTGTGTGATCTAATTCGATTTTATAATTCTCAAAATTTGTTTGCAAAAGGTTAGCGTACACGTCGATTCAATCAACTAAAACTAAAACAAATTTGTATAAAATACTACAAACTGGACCGTGAACAAGACTTGAACTCTGGGCTAAAAATATAACATCGAGTCAAACAAAATGATCCAATTTCAACAATCTGTAACTTAATTACTGGGGTCAATCTTTTAAAAACACAAAAACCCAACATTTTCAACCCATCAACTAACCCATACGCTAGTTTTCAGAACGGGTCCCCCTTATCAGTCATTTCCGTTTTTATTGAACCAGAGCGTTGCATCAATTTGGACCTTAAAACGAAACAGTTCACCAAAACTAAACTGAAGTCCTATTGTTGTTGAACTTTAAAAACAGGTCTCTGACTGTTAGATTGGTTATGTTTAAGCGCCTAAACTTTTTAGTTTTGAGGGCCAATCGAAATATAAGCCATTTTCCGACCATTTCTATTGAACCGCATTGCATCAATTTCGGGTTTATAGCGGTGCATTTCGTTGTATACTTAAAACTTATGCAGTTCACCAAATTTAAACTGACTGAACCTTTATGAATTATTAGAACTTAAAAAATTAGAAAGATCGGTTCAGAAGTATTACCTTATTCGAAGCTTGAACACGGATGAACTGTTGTTAATTTATCATTCAATTTAAACTCATTTTAACTAATTTACTGAAGAAAAAAAATTGAATTCAGCCTCTTTTGGTCTGGCAATTCGGCCACGTTACTGTTCTGATGAACACGTATCGTATTGCTGTTGGACTTGAAAAAAGGGTCCCTGAACTGTTGAACTTGTTATGTTTAAGCCCCTGAACTTTTTACTTATGAGGGTCAATACGTTCTTCTTCTAATAATATATTTTGAACTTTTTTCGTTATACATATATACTTTTTGGCATATTAGAAGGCTGGGGGTATTTTTGTTAGGGGGATTTACATACATCCCCATATCTCAACCAATATTTACATATTTCCCCAAACACAAGTTTTTAATGCATGATGTACAATGCTCCTAAAGCATGGTTTGGGGAAATATGTAAATATTGGTTGAAATATGGGGATGTATGTAAATGCCCCTTTTTGTTATACTGTCACCCCCAAGACGCGTTCTTTCCCTATGACTTCGTCGACCGACTTCTTTTCCTTTTTATCTTTTTGTGTGCGTAAGTAAATTGTGGTATGTTTTTGCTTAAAGTGGGGTATATTTGTGTTTATGTGTGGTGAAGTTGGGTTGTTCGGGTTTTTTGGTTAGAAAAGTTTTATTGGTAAAATTAAAAACCGAATCGAATCGAATCGAATTCAAATTGATTATATTGTATTAAAAACTGAATTTGAATTTGATTAGGTTTTTGCTTGACATGAATAACGCGAATTACAACTTTTAGTACTAAATCAATTGTATATCTATACTAGGAAATAGTTTTAATGGTTTTCTTTTTTGTATATAAATATATAAAAAATATATATATATATTTATGTGAATTCGGTTTCGGCTCAATTAAGTTTTCATTTTGCCAAAACTATATTCAAACTGAAAACCGAATATTTAATTCAGTTCGGTTTGGTTTTAACAAATTCAGTCCGGTTAGAAATTTGATCCGATATTTCTGATTCGGTTTCGGTTTTCGGTTCATATGGGTATCACCCGATGTGTCAACTTTTGGCTGAAAATATACATCGAATCCAACCAAATGAACCAATTCAACAAGTTGTAACTTAAGTTCTAACAAACCCACTAAATTTTCTACATTTCAACTAAATCACAATTTTTATGTATAAGGTCAAAATTTATGTAATTAATTAAAAACAACGTACTTTCTTCAACGTCTTGTTTATTTACTAGTTACACTTTATATTATGAACTTTCAAATTGTGTTCTAATATGCTCACATATAACCAGACTTAAAGACAAAAGAGTGATCATGATTAATCAAAATGATTTGGTTTGAGTCGTTTTCATTGGTTTCGGTAGATATATGCCAAGTAACAACATTCCTTTCTAGGAGGAAATAAATGTCACCAATTAACCAAAACCAAAATGGTTGGGCGTTTTTGGTTTTTAGCTGGTGGTTTCGTGTGTTGAGTCTTCAATATCGTGACTAATATATTGAACGAATATGATTATCGAATACATTAATGTATTTTGGTATTTTAAACCTTTCCTTTTTAGTGAAACAAAAACATTTCAACAATTCGTTGTTACAAGTTTGTTGTTAGAAGTCGAAAAGATTATCCTAACAGTTGTGTAAAACGAAAGAAAGAACAATTAGCTCTATGTATAAGAAGTGTTATAATAAGATTCTTTCTTTTTCCATGCCTGGTTACTTTGTTGCAGACATGTACACGAACACACAAATTTGAGATGAAAGAGATATAAAAAAGGAAATAGCCTAAAACAAAGCGTTATAGCAAAGGTGTCATAACACGCGTCTAACAATTAGCCTGGGTTGGGTTTTAGCGCACCATCGATGGCGCCCTCAACGATGACACATGACGAATTTAGCGCGTGCTAAAGGCCTTGAAGTAAAGGGTTGGCGTTACGACACCTCTTATACATGGGAAAATACTCCGAAACTATCACAAGATACTTCGACTAAACTGCGTACCCTGGGTCAGAAACTCCCCTTCCCTATATAACATTCTCATATATTTTTACCGTTTCCTTTTGACCGATACACATTTGGTACCCCAACACTTCAACCATTGCTCACTGTGAACCTCTTTTGTTTTGTTTGAATTGAACCGGTCCAAGTTTTTGTGTTACATGATTTGTTTAGTTCGTCCATCGTATTAATGTAAAAAGAAAAGCTTAATCACTTATTATAAACATGGGTCCGCCCCCGGATACAAGAATGGTCAAAAACTCGTAGCCTTCGATGGGAAACGAAACGTCTATAGTTGAAAATTAACAAGTAAAATAATAAAATGATGTTTTTAAATATTACTTGTACTATATGTAGCGGGATTGTGCACATATTGATACAAATTTTATTTTTTTATTCTATTTTTCATTGGACTCATTCTATTTTTTGACTACTTACTTGTCACCTCTATACTTGAAAACAAAAAATGTCCAATTCATTAGAACAAATTTGCAATAGATAATTGAATTTACCTAAAATTAAAAAAAAAATCTTTCGTCAAATATGACAGATGACAAGGAGAAGAGGTTGCTCATTTTTTTGGTTTTATGCTAGCTACTTTTATTATAACTTCACTTGGATTATCTTTTACAAACTTAGTAACATGTGAATTTTGAATGTATAGAGAATATTGCTCGGATTATGAAACGTCGATTTGCCATTGAATGCAAACAATTACAAATGAGTAACAACAAATAGAATTGAGCACGACACTAAAATCATTCGGCTTTACAGCTGCACAAGATATGAAGGCTACAAAGATAGAGAGAAGATATGAAAGTACTGTTTAGATTTGTTAAGTGAGTATGGTATGCTTGGCTGTAAACCTTCTAAAGCTCCTTTGTAGTCTAAATTGGTTATATCTAATGAGGCTACTGATAATGATCCTTTACTTGATAATATTACTGATTATCAGAAGCTTATGGGAAAACTTATTTACTTAACTAATACTAGACCTGATATTTCATATGTTGTTCACTGTTTAAGTCAGTTCATGCATTCTCCTCTTAAGTCTCATCTCAGAATAGCTTTAAAGATACTTAAGTATCTTAAAGGAGCTCCAGGTTTGGGTATTCATATTACTAAAAATTCTGGTATGTCTCTTCTTGCTTATTCTGATGTTGATTGGGCTAAATGTATTGTAACAAGAAGGTCTGTTACTGGCTATTGTATTTTTTTGAATGAGTCTCTAGTATCTTGGAAAAGTAAAAAACAACATACTCTCTCTAAAAGCTCTACTGAAGCAGAGTACAGAGCCCTTGCTTCAGTTACCAGTGAAGTAATCTGGATTCTAAAAATTTTAAAAGATCTTAAAATTTCTGGTCTTTTGCTTGTTCCTCTTCACTGTGAAAGTAAATCTGCTATAAAAATAGCAGCCAACCCTGTTTTTCATGAAAGGACAAAACATCTTAAGATTGATTTACATTTTGTTAGAGAGAAGATTTTAAATGGTGTTGTTAAAACAGTGAAAGTGGATTCTACAAATTAAATTGCAGATATCCTTACTAAGGGGTTGGATACATTACAACAAGATTTTTTAGTTAAAAATCTTGGGATGTTTGATATATATCACTTATCAGATTAAAGGGGGTGTTGAGAATTATGATATGGATACTTGTGTTTAATCTGATTTGTGATATCTGAGTTGATATTGTTTGTGTTTGTTAAGTTATATTTGCTGGAGAGTGATCAGGGGTAGATATTGAAGTTTTGGTTCTAGAGGGACTGGAAGAGCAAAGGATATTGGCTTGGATTATACTTTGGATGGTTTCAGAATAATCTAAAAGATGAAGGACCAATATGTAATATTTGTGACTATATAAGCAAGAGAGATATGCAGTCTTTGATATCTCTGCTCATTATCTCTGTCTACAAAATATTCGATACTCTCTCTCACTAAAAAAACCCTAATTTGTGTTTTGATTGTCTTGATCAAAATACTTTGTTACTCAGTTGTTATTAGTTGTTGTTATTTGATTGAGATCAAAGTTTATTGATTCTTCTATTTGAGAATAGAAGATTGGTTTTGTATTGTTTGATTCAGAAGTAATAAAAGTACTTTGTTATCATTAAAATCTGTTTTTCTTCATAAAGGCCTTGACGTAAAGGGTTGGCGTTACGACACCTCTTATACTTGGGAAAATACTCGGAAACTATCACAAGATACTTCGACTAAAATGCGTACTCTGGATCAGAAACTCCCCTTCCCTGTATAACATTCTCATATGTTTTTACCGTTTCCTTTTAACCGATACACATTTGGTACCCGAACACTTCAACCCTTGCTCACTGTGAACCTCTTTTGTTTTGTTTGAATTGAACCTGGTCCAAGTTTTTGTGTTACATGATTTGTTTAGTTTTTCCATCGTATTAATGTAAAAAAGAAAAGCTTGATCACTTATTATAAACATGGGTCCGCCCCCGGATACAAGAATGGTCAAAAACTCGTAGCCTTCGATGGGAAACGAAACGTCTATAGTTGAAAATTAACAAGTAAAATAATGAAATGATGTTTTTAAATATTACTCCTATATGTAGCGGATTGTGCACGTATTGATACAAGTTTTCTTTTTTTATTCTATTTTTCATTGGACTCATTCTCATTTTTTGACTACTTACTTGTCACCTTTATACTTGAAAACAAAAACTGTCCATTTCAATGAAACAAATTTGCAATAGATAATTGAATTTACCTAAAATTAAAAAATTCTTTCGTCAAATATGACAGATGACAAGGAGAAGAGGTTGCTCATTTTTTGGTTTTATGCCGTTAAATTTGAGACATGTGAATTTCGAATGTATAACAACAAAGAGAACTGAGCAGTGACACTAAAACCATTTGACTTTAATGTACACGTTCTTGTTTAATTGCTTATCGTTGCACTCTATTTGAGTGAAACATAAAGTGATATTAACAAGAACTAACTGATAGTTGGCTTTGACGATGGATATTAAGGCTGGTGACAGTGGTGACCACAGACGACCTTGTCATATCATACTTTTTTTATCCGGCGATCTGACAACAACAAAGTTGTTACAATGGCGACCAAGTTAATTTTTTTTAAATTCAAATTTTTTAAACAACAAATTTAAACTTTATTAATAATAAAAACATTACCTAATTACATAGTATCCAAATACAAAAACATACAAAAAAAAAAAAGAGTTACAATTGTTTAAAATAAAAATGACAATGAAATCAAACTTTAAGAGTTTAAACTGTAAATCTCAAAAACATCAAAGGTTTAAACTAATTTTATTTATTTGTTTAAAAAAGAAAAGAAGCTATCTTCTTCATCATCCATGTACCTACAAATCTACACACACATTTTTTTTAAACCGAACCAAAAAAAGAAAAAAAAGGAGAGTTTTTATTGTTTGTTTGTGTGTTTCAACTCGGTCGTTTCGACGAACTAATTCTTTTCTTCTTTCACCAACGACCGATCAAGACCACAACCCCACAGTGGGGCGAACCCACGACTGAGGTCGACCAATGCTCAAGACCGATTCATTGTCACCTGCCTAAGTGATAAAACCTTTAAATATAGATTGATATGCCGATCAGGTGCTAGATTTTATTTGACAAAGATTTACAAAACGTAAAAAAGAGATTTAATGTACACATTACTCAATAGTTCATTTAATAACTTCATGATCTTGCTTATTTGACAAACATTAGTAAAAAAGTAGTGTGGTTACGCTCACATTAGAGAGCTTATAACAAAGATATTTAGTATGAGATATTCACGTAACTATAAATAATTCCTACTCAATCTTGGTTATAAATCTCTTACAAGTTTGTTCATTCATCTATGTGGGACAAAGTCACAAAATCAACCCATTTTAATCATCCAAATGCCAAATAATATACGAGTTAACTTGCTACTTAAGTCTATATATACATCCAATGCTTTCTTATTCTTATCCAACACCATACAAACAACACGTTCGTAGTCATATTCCAAACGCGTTACACCCATCCATAAATAAACAAGCTAAACGACAGAGAGTATGTAAGAAGTTTCTAGGTTTACGTGTGAACGCAAAAACGACATTGTTTGTTAAACAACATAATAAAAAAGGTAAACGATGTATATCCGTTCACCCCGAACAAAATGTTGTCAAAATGACAATTTCCCACAAAACGTCGTTGATTCTGGCCTGTTTAAAACAACAATGTTTTAAACGGGAAATGATATATTGTATAATATAATTGGCCACACCTTCATTGATAAAACTTTAGTGATAGATTGATATCACGATTAGGTGTTAGGGTTTATTTGAAAATGATTAACAAAAAAATTAATCAAGCAACATGCACATTGAAGAGTTTAAACTAAGGCTCTTAATGTACATCTATGCTTCATTAATTAGTTCCATAACTTCGTAAATTTGTTATAAGTTTCTTATATGTTTGTTCTTTAATCTACGTGGAACAAAGACACAAAACCAAAACTCATTTCCTTCCAACTCACGAGAATACATGGCTTGTCACTCTTTTGTGTTTAACTGTTTAACGGTTATCATTTTGAAGATTTCTGTAATAAATGCTCAACTTTTTTATTATGTTTAAGTGTCCATATTTGATTAAAATACTAACAAAATAAATATTGTTCGGTTAATTTTTACTAAATGATTATATAACCAATGGCCAAAACAACGATCTTAACCGTCACAACTTTGATGTGCATGCCTTTCCTTGAAAACGCGATGCTAGGTGGTCATACAAAGATCACATGCGTGAAAAACAACCAAGAAGTGCAAGAACTAGGATAGTTTTCTATCGAAGAATATAAGTTTGTGGGAGTTGTTAAGGCCGAGAGTCAAGTGGTGTTAACAATAATAGAAATTGTATCAAACCACAAAATATTGACTTGGTTCATCTAAACCCAAACTGGACTGTGAACAAGACTTGAGCTTTGGGCTGAAAATATACATTGAATCCAACCAAATATTGACTTGTTTTACATCTTAATAAAATCACAATTTTTATGTGTAAGTTTAAAATTTATGTAATTAAAAACGACGTTCTTTATTCAATGCCTTGTTTATGTACTAGTTACACTTTATATCGCAAACTTTCAAGTTTTGTTCTCACGCAACTTTTTTCTCATCGAAAAATGATATAATAAAGTTCACATTTCCAATTCTAGTACTTTTAACATTGTCTATTCCAATTGTTGAAAACATCGTTTACAATTGTTGAAAACACATTAAAAATATATGGAGGTACGTGACGTGTGAATATGTTATTTACTAAACTGTTTTGGACAAATGGTAGAAAGTAGGGGTGGCCCGAGCTCGGCTCGTTTAAGTTTTATAAACCTCGAGCTTGGTTCAACTTGTGGTATTTTATACAGGTTCGAGCTTGGCTCATTTAATGAAACGTCAATGAAAAGTTAAAGATTGGCTCATAGCAAGGTTATAAATAGCGCGAGGGGTGGCGTGGAGGCATGACCAAGTCTCACGTCTTTGCGGCCAAAGTGGAGCTTTTGCGTTTAAAAAGTCGTGATATAAGTCGGCACAAAATATGAAAATATTTATATAATATTATATATCGAGTTTACAAAAAAACGTGACATAAAACGGCGTGGCGGCATGACCAAGTCTCACGCCATTGCTAGCCTTTTAAAACCATGGCTCATATATAGTATATTTATTTTGAGCTCATTAATAAACTTATTATCGATCTCGTTAATAAGCTCGTTTAAAATATATATGCATAACGTATTATAAATGTTTAATATTTAAAGTTTCTTAGTTAGTCATAAAAAGATTGATGAAAAAGATAGTTGGCTATGTTAAGATTAAAAAAATAGAGTGATCTAAACTTTAAAGCCAGATTGATGTGATGATTTGGTGTTAGGTTTTATTTGACAAAGATTAGTAAAAGGTTTCGTGGTTATTCCCACATTGAAGAGCTTATAACAAAGGCATTGAAAGTGAAATATTCCACCAAAACTTATATAATAACTACTTAATCTTAGTTATAAACCGTTTACATGTTTGTTCATTCACCTATATAAAATTAAACCAACACTTATATCCTTCGTTCTCACAAAAATACTTGGCGTATCACTCTTGTGCTGGAAACAAAATGTCCACTTCATGTGACTTGACCATGCCCATTATGCCCCTACTCATGTCCAAGATAATAATATTGCAACATGCTAGCTACTTGTTTTTATTACTTCACTTGCATTATCTTTTACAAACTATGTAACATATAAATTTTGAATGTAGAGAATTGAGCAAACAGTTACAAATGAGTAACAACAAACAGAATTAAGCATGACACTAAAACCATTAGACTTTATGGCTGCACAAGATACGAAGGTTACAAAGATAGAGAAAATATCAATGGTGCAATAGCCGAACAACTAGTCAACTACAGTGTTTTAACTTGTAGAGTGTGTTAGATTTTTTAAGCGAGATAGCGTGGTCACTTTGCGGGTACGTTTGTGTTTCTTTGTAACAAAGTTAATAAATATAACAAGCATTTGTTTGTAACAAAGTTTAAAAAAAGAACACATTTGGCTACACAAACATTGAAGAGTTTTTAACCACGAAACCCATGTCCACTTATCCAGCAAATTAAACATACATCTTTCCAAAAGAACACAAACATAACCTCGTTCCTTAAAATCAAACCTTAACTAACCAATTGCCAAAAGAACAATCTTAACCGTCACAACTTTGATGTGCATGCTTTTCCTAGCAAATGCGATTAAGGACGTGAAAAACAACAATGAAGTGCAAGAACTAGGACAGTTTTCTATCGAAGAATGTAATCGAAAAGTTGGGTCTAATGGTGGTTTAAAGTTTGTGGAAGTTGTTAAAGTCGAGTGTCAATATATTATTTGGCAATTAAAGCAGCCACTACTAGAAAAAGTGCCAATATCAACGAAAATTTTGCAACAACCAATAAGTCTTTGCTAAATTTGCACATTAGCAACGAATATAGCAACGAAATTCATTAAAAATGAAATCTTCGGTTAGCAACGATTTTTAGTTGCTGATTTCGTTGCTATCTTCTAAAAATTTGGTGGGAACATCCCCTCTCTTGTTTAGCAACGAATTTCTCTAAATTTTTAGTTGCAAAAAATTTAGCAACGAAGTTTTAATATTTGGCAATCAAACCATCAATTATTAGCAACGAAATTGCAAATTTAGCAACGAGTCATTTGTTGCAAAGATTTGAACATTTTTGTTGCTAAATCTATGAAAAGGTGGAGGGAAAATTTCGACTAGGCCTGAGCAACGGGTCAAACCCGACCCTAACCGGCCAAAACTGACCCGACCCGAAAACCGAATAAGGGCAAAACGTGAATCGAGAACCGAACCGAGAAAAAGCTATAAAAAACGAAACCGGACCGAAACCGAGAAAAAACTATTTCGAGCCCAAAAAAGCGTGTTTTGACCCGAACCAAGACCAAACCGCACCGAGTAAAACCAAAATAATTTATACAAAACCGAAAACCGAACCGAATAAGGTCAGTTCGGTTCGGCCCGGTTTTGGTCGGTTTATCGGTTCGGGCCGGTTTTAGGGTATTTTGCTCATCCCTACTCTCCACCTTTTTTTATGGATAAGTTAACCAATTTTATTTTAAATTACTTTCTAGTTACTACATTTATGGATAAGTACAAGGAAAATAAATTTTTCTTTTTTTACTAAGCCTTATTAACTAATGGCTGTTTAATTTCAATATACTTACGATGATCTATGCACATGTAAATATAACATGCAATCCCTTACATGCGTAAGAGGGTCCGGGACGTTCATAACATTAAAGAGTAAATGTCTTAAAAGTGTGAACTTTAACTATGTGAGTGTTTGACTCGCGTTAAAAGCTGAAGTTTTATGTGACTTGACTCGCGACGCAAATGGGGTAAGATTTTAGCTTTCAGCTCCAAAATGAAAGTCGTATATCTCTCTCTCCCGGTTCTGTGACCTCTTGAATCATCAAAAACGGAGTTCCTATAAAGAAGTTATGACAAAAAAGTAACTATGTCACTATATGATGTGTTATCGCCAATTCTTTATTTATTTTCATCTATTCACTTGATTATCCATCTTTTATCAAACTTTAATCATGTAGTCATTGTTTCTTGGTTATATCTCCACATGTAACCCCAATGAATCATATTTATGCAACTACTCGCGACGCTAATGGGTTTAATTTCATCTTTTAGGTCCAAAACCAAAGTTGTAGAACTCTATCTCCTGATTTCACGACCTCTTTAATCATTAAAAGCGGAGTTCATACGAAAGTGAGTTAGCTTTGTTTTGTGTTTTTGTTTTTCCTTTTTATTTTTAGAATTATGCTTGTTGGTTAGTTGTGATTTCAGGGGTCGAAGTTTGCTTATTGATACTTAACGAAGGCACAATTTTCTTTGTGGGCCTTCTCTTTTTAGGAGCAAATTTCAGGGAAGTTCTCGCTCCAATTCTACTTTCTCTTCACCTTTATTTAATATTTAGTACAAAAGGGACTTTGTACATCTCAAGTGGGGGGACGGGAGTAGACTTATTACTTGAACTTATTTGCCCTCGTTTTTCTAGTTTATTTTGAAAAAATATGCCATTTTTAAAATTTTGACATGTTTTTCTTAACCTAACTAGATTAGACCTTAGCCGAGCACACTATAACCTTTGATATTCCATGGTGAGATTCCACTTATTTACCCAAATCTACCAAATTATGAGTGCAAGATACCCCTAGATACACCATTCAGAGCCATTCCTTTCATTTCATACCCTTATTATGTTTGGTTTGTTACACCCATTCGCCTTAGCCTACCGTGTAGTCTTAATTTATGGTTGGGAAGTCACTGTTTGCCCAAGTTCGAGGTTTAAATAGAGAGGTTCGGAAATCACGCTTTCGTCAAAGACTTACATCTGAAGATCATCGAAGACCCCCCATATTCTCCATATATGCTCATCTCAAGTGGGGGGGATGCTTATCTTTTTATTCCTAATAGTTAAAAAAAAATGTTTATTAGTTATGTTATTAAGTGCAATGTATAAGCAATACGAGCTTAATAGATAGTAGAATTGAGGAGGCCACCTCGGTCACAATTGAAGATTTGAGTTCGTGACATTATTACACCAATAGTTTGAAGAACAGGTGATCTGCTCATCATGACGTCCGCTAATTGCTTGGGAGAATTGACCAACTGACCCTAAGTAAGTAGGTAGAGAAGGGGCTGGTAAGAATTGACCAAAAGACTACCTAATTGCTTAGAAGAATTGACCAACTGACCCTAAGTAAGTAGGTAGATAAGGGGCTGGTAAGAATTGACAAAAAGACTAACTTTCCCTCTTGTGCGAATTGACCAAAGGATCACCGTTTGGATGGATGAACTTAAGAAGTTAGGGATGTGTGTCTAAGATGCTAGCGCCCGAGCACACATTGTTTCAAATCTTGCATGTAGGGTACTTAATGACTTGGCTTAGGTTGCTTAAGACCCTCGACTCCCTAAAGGGTAGGCCTTTGACGTTGGGTAGGAACCTTTGTTGATATGTTATGACGAATTGACCAAATGCTGTCATAGCGACTTAAACCCCCACTTGAATCAATAGAAAGTAATTAGAAAACATATATATTATATGATAGGATGAATAATCAGGTTAGCACACTTTCTCACAATTGTTCACAACCTTAATTTACTTTTCGTTATTTATTCTTGTCTTTAGTTTAATTAATCATTTCAAACTTAAACCATTTAAAACCGTGACACTTAGACTTAATAGGATCCTCATCTACGTAGCTCTTGGGAACGACCTCGGCTTTACCACCTTCTATACTACGCACGATCGAGTTCACTGCTCGTTAGTGCAATAGGTAGACCTTAGGTATACGAGAATTATAAATATTAAATCCTGGTAAAAAAACCTGCATCAGTATGTCTGGTTAATCGTGGGTATAATGTTTTGGTTAATTAAGATTGTATCATTACGATTGTTTATGTTTTGATTAATAAAATATTGAATGAAAAAGTGTATAGATATTGAATGTATTTCATATACACCAAATTTGTGTGTAATGAATCTATAACTATGATATACCCATTTTATTACTGGACCCACAAAACAAATACCTTTAATCACTTCATAGTTATAATTTCGTTCTCATAGTGGAATATCAAACGCACCCTTAATCTTTTTATTTTACTTAGTTATTTTATTTCTAAATGAAAATAGGCAAAATAAAAAATAAATTGTACCAAACAACAAAGATCTATCCCTCCAAAACCTTTCCCGCAAATATTGAGATTAATTTTTTCCCCAAATTTTGATATTTTGGCTAAAAAAGTTCCCTCTAAGCCAAAAATGAAAATATATCTCAAAATAAAAATCTAAAAGAAAATACACACACTTTTTTTACAACCCTAATTATTTCCATCCCTCTAAAACATAGCCGCCTCACACAAATCGGTCTCCCTCTTTCACTTTCACCGACCTTTGTTGTTTCTCCCGATCCATTAGCTGCCATAGACATCGCTGTCTTGTCGTCATTGCAGACTAGCTGCCCGATATATTGCTCTTATCTTGTTTCAAAATCTCAAATCAAAGTATATAGTTAAATTTAATATCTTTATGCTTTTTTATAGTTTGAAGAGCTCGCATCACCATTCGTTCATCATCTCAGGCAGCATATCTTCAGAGACTCTGTTTGTCTTAACTTATATTTGTTTTTTAATTATTATTTAACTACAGTACTAATATGATATAACTTAATTACTTGGGTATGTGTTGATTGAGGATATTGTTTGTCAAAGATGATTGAAATTCATGTCATATCTTGCACCTCTTTTGAGACTAGGCACACTTTATTAATTGACCTGTTTTGTTTTTATTAGATTTTGTTCTACTTGCTCTAATCTATATACTTTTTTATTTTAGATAATAATGGAGTAAATCTCACATAAGCTAAAACTATTCTTTATTCTTTTATGAGCTTCAACTAAGTTTTTACAGTATCTAAACTATAGTGCTTCAATGTGATTATCGTCACATAAGCTAAAACTATTCTTTATTCTTTTATGAGAAATTTACCAACGACATCAACTTTCATTGCTGATTAGCAACGACTTGAAGAAATTAGCAACGATTTACCACTTAGCAACGGGCGATATAGCAACGAAGGGTGTTTGTTGCTGATCTCGTTGCTAACGTCATTTAGCAACGAAATTAGGCTGTTTAGCAATTATTTCAGGCCGTTGCTATTGCCATTTTTTCTAGTAGTGAGCGAGTTCGAAAGGAAGCGAAAATACTTTTTTGATGCTGAAATTGTGGTGAAACCAGGGGTGCGTTCTAAAGAGTTGCTTGCTTTCCGACCCGGAAAAGGATTGAATCAGATTTACAAAAGGTTTCTGATTTGTCGGTCTCACTAAGACGTTGTCGCTAGGGAATAAATGAGCTTGTTTTCTAATGTATGTTTTGTGGTTGTTAATTGTTGAGATATGAGTAGTTATAGGTTTGTTATCACGATTTATAAATAAATTGTTTCATCAACATCGTAAAAAATACTATGCACTTTTTATGTTTCAACCCGTATTGGTGTGAAGCAAGAAATTTGTGCCTTTTATAGTTTTATGAGCTTATAGTTGTAAGCTGTTGGTGAAGGAGTTGAGCAAGTTTTTCACTGTGTGTTATGACGGTTTTATTAATAATGTTGAGTTTAAGATATATGAAAACAAATAGTATCATATAGACACCACAGAGTACACAGCGGAAGACTTAGAATCATAACAATAATTAATTAACTGAAAATAAAACGTAACATACCTCTTGAAATTGGCTAGATCTCTTCAATTCAAGAACCCTAATTAGGGTTTATGTGGTTTAACGAATTGACCCTTACCGTTTTTCAATACAAACCAATTGATGTAACAATAGTGTGTTACACCACGTTTTTGTACACACGTACTATTAGTGATTCGATGCGAATGCTAGTTCTTGATCACAATAGAATAACCAAACACCTTTGTTATGCTCAAGGTCACTCGTAAATCCCTTACAATGGGGATTCATTCGTCGACCAAGAATAAGAGGGAAGAAAAGAATAAGTTTGACCTTCTAATGAAATAAATTGTATCAAAGGATGAATACATGGGGATGTATTTATAGCCTTATGGTAGATGTCAAGTTTACTATGGTTTCCTATGTGGGATTCCATAGTTTCGGCCAAAAACAAGCCCAAAAGAGGGTTCCTAAAACCGTCTCTTGGATTGTTTACTTTTCTTCATATCCCGTTGACATTTAACGACCGATAGTCACTTTCGATAAGTGCTTATTGCTCGTTTAGTCGTTTATTGTGAATTTAATAATTAAACATAATATTTTATATTAATTATTTAAACATCGAGTCTCATACGTAAAGTGTGCAATCCCGTGGTCTCGAGTTCGAATCCGGTCATACACATATTAAATATATCCATAAACCAACAGCTCCCACTTGGAGATATCTTAGTATGCGTAATGACATTGGTTAGCATCTAGCAACACGCCAATGACCCCAGAACAACTCGAGTATGGTTTCCTGGATAAAACTTTTGATGATTCATCATCATACTTATCCTTTTGTTTCTAATACCATGTTAATAAGAATATGGATCTCACTCATTTCTTGATTAACTATTATGTTTCTCGCTTTATATGATTGATCAAGATTACCAATTCTTCTGAACATATTCCAGAAGACCTTGGGCATGGCCATGCAAACATCTTGACAACCCTACGAGGGGCCCAGCAGTATTATACTTCAAAATAAATTTGAAAGAAACAAATCCCGTTTTGACTACGAGCAGAATTCATAAATTTCGCAACACTTCTGAAAACAACCCTTATAACTACCAGTTACGTATAGCGTTAGATTGCCTCACAGAAATGCACTACATCCATGACATTTCTCTGGTATCTCAAGTCAGAGGATAAATATTCATGATGTACTTAATGACTAAGATCCATAAAGTATCATCATGTGGTTGGGATAAGTCCTATACTCAATCCATTGAATATCATCCGAAATTAGTCATGCTACGCATCAATATACTTTCAAGTATATTCTAACTAATACTCGGATTTGTCTTAATTCAATATCATTCCCATGTTATTGATCGACAATGGACTATTTAGAATAACTTAAGTTATTCACGGATTAAACATGCAAGTATAGGACACAATATTATAAATGAAATTAAATGTATAAAGTACTTTAATTCATTATAAATAATAATTGTTTAACATCCTTTATCCAAATACTAAATAGATCAATGCATGATAATACTTAGTTAATGAATTTTTGCCTCAAGTCATGATAATCATACTTGTTGACAAGGCATAATTTCAACTAACTTTGATCTATAGGAATTTTGAGAATACTTATTTCAAGAATTCAATAAGAGAATTTCTTGTATGTGTTTACACATATCTTGATATTGTCATATCATTCCATAAGATGCGTGACAACCTGAACCACCTTTTATGACAATTATCTTTCAAAACTTTTAAAGTTTAAAGTATTCTTTATTCTTTAATATATAATGCAACTATGCTCTTAGTTGAGCATAACTAGTCAACATGGTCATTATCAAGGATACCATGACTAGAATTGAGTGTCATCTCAATTATACCAGCATCATTGTGTACAACAATATGCTCTTTAAACATCCGTAAACTTTGAATATTATTTGTTTGGTGCCATTCAAACTTCAAGTTTGTTGACTATAACAATTACATAACAATTGTTGTATAGAATCTAGGAGCAACTCCAGGCTGAGGAATGCAATTCTAAATCCAAACATAAATATTACAATGTTGTTAAATCATCTTGTAATCAAGCATGATACAACAACCTTATACACAATATGATGTACAAAATGAATCTTCAAGTTAGACTTTAAGATCTCATTCATATTCTATCTCGTAAAAGATATGTATTCATTATATTCTATTAGACTCATTTATTTACCGCATATGTTTATAACAATAAACATATATTCCAAGGTTGTATGTCTTATTTCCAAATCTTACAAACGAAGTTTCATTCCCAACTAAAACTTAATTTAGGTGGAATGTAGTTGCCCATACAACATATAAGATTTGAGAAAATAAAAAATAATACTCCCACTAGCTTTCAGGAATACTTATGAGCTGTCTTATTTTAATTATTAAATCAAACATGTGTTTAATATTAAACATAAGAATCATCTCCTAGATGCATGCATATATCCATTCATGGATTCTTGCAGTCTGTACATATTCAAAGATTATTTGAATTCATAAAACTCCTTTGCATTACTTATCGTCCTCGCAAAAGTAATTCCAAAACAAAGAGTTTTGATATTCATAGTCAAAATTTCATATAAATGAAACTAAGTATGACAATTATAATCTTTATACTTCTATTTAATGTATCTAGGAAAGAATATTCAATCATAGTTAATTGCTTAAGTATGATTAATATTATCATCACTAGATATACATTAAATACGTGTACAATATTGTCCATATGATTTCTACACAAAGATTTAAACCACTAGGGTTTTCATCATTTGAAGAAAATCATCTTCGTTAAGATAAACCAAGTATCTAAAGTTGATTATCTTTATGGACAACATCTTAACATTCATAGTATGATTGATTTACCACAATTCAACATTTGGTAAATTCATCATCATAATTAACAGGCTTACCATGATCCTGTAACTCATAATCCTCAGCATATTAAATATCTGAGATATCCTTACGGATCTATGAATGACAATTCCATCATATTGAGGTCTATCATTTACATGTTTAGCCTCATCATGATATTTGCTAGTGCCTTTTAGAAGATTATGTATTTTGTAACTTTAATCTTTCAAGATCTAAACCAAAACTCCCACTTGCCTTTAACAATTTAAAGATTACCTCTAAATAGTTTAGCAAGTAGAGCAATAATACATTGTTCTCTTTTGGGATATTACAAAAAACTTTGACAGTTCCTGACTTTAGTTTGTTACAACCCACTCTACAAGTAGTTTAACAAATTCAGAACTTCATTATAAGATTTAATGTGATTCATCACATTCCATAAACAAATGGTGTCTTATCAATCTTCTAGGTTGGAGTCTTATTGAGTATATTCAATCTATACTCAATCTTCTAACCTTGATAATATGCGGAAGAAACTATAGTTATCTTGAATCAAACATGCCAATAGATTTTGATTCTTCTAACTGAACATACCATAAACTATGGTATTTCATTAGAATTAATATTGTAAGATAATCTAACAATATTTTAAGATAACCATCTACTCTTTGGCTTACCTATTTACCAACAAAGTAAAACTTAATGGTACAATAGAATTACCAAGTCAATTGCATGCATTATAACACAAGTATTTTTTGACCAAGTCAAAAACATATCCATTTATAATCCCACTATACTTTATAAGTCATTGATCAACTCATTGACTTCATGCATATGTCTTAAAACATTGCAATTAACGTCTTACTTTATATTGTAAGTCTTGTATTAAAAGACTTCATGTTGGTGACTTTACAAAATCATAAACATTTGTAATTAAAGTAATTATGAACACCGCCTCGGGTTTCAATTAATATTTCAAGTTAGAATTTACTACATATATTTAAGTCATTCAACGAATACTCAAATTCAAAGTAGTATTAGATTACTTTATTTATTATTTCATTCCATGAAATGTTCAACTAAGCTGCAGAATCATCCATGCTCGTTCTCAACGACAGTGGATATTTTACCTTGTGCTACAATCTAGTTCACGTTCTCACGTAACATAAATTGTAACTACAAGTGTTTCTGAAATATTAAATGACATAAATATTCAAAGTAGTCTTTGTTATCATCTTGACACATATTCTTAATGGGGCAATCATACACATTTAAATGTATAATTCCTATATTAACGTTACTCTCTTACCTTGCGGTCAAGAGAATCCATTTAAATCATATTTATATGTGTTGTACCTTGCACACAATAAAGATTTCTCCCACTTGTGCATGGAACAACATCATGTAGCAGATAAACAACGCGATACACGTTCGTTTATTTGATTAATATGATTTGTGTCGTAGATATAACAAGTAGATGTAGGACTATAACAAGTGCCTATAATTGGAAAGTAATTATCTTTGAAGATAATCTGGGTTACTACACAGGAAATAAGGCTAGTAGCTCCCACTGAATTAGAAATCAATAAAACAACTCTTATTCATAATGCAACACAAATGCTCCCCCTGAATCTAACAACATGTAGTGTTTGCATAACCCAGTGAAAACAACTTGCTTGCTTTTTACTTTCCTACAACCTTTGAAGAAACCAGACGTAACATTACTTAGGTTAACTAAAAGGGTATTCTACTTAATGAATGATGGGTTATCCATCAATGTTATTAACTTGAAATTTTTGGGTATGTAATTTCTTCCTTAACAGGCTACCGCCTACCATGCCCATACTGTATGTAGCACCTTTAAAGGCTAAAGCAAAACAACTAGATAAAATATGCTAGTTTGCCTTTTACCAATTTTTGCGGTAATTTGTCTAGCTTCTAATTTTGTAACTCATATACATGTTTTTCCAGTTAACCAACATTCATGTTTGTTACAAAAGGATTCATTCACCAAATAAGGGTAATGAAATCTTTATGGAAAATATGATGTGCAATTCATTGCTATGAGTTACATTATAATTTAGACAATTCAACGTTCTATTATACCTTTCTCATTCATGTAAAGGAATAGGATTGAGTCTCATGCTTCTCCCATGGAAAAGAGACTTCGTTTGTCTTTTCGGTAAATTATTCTCGATCAAACATTTGTTAGAAAGCAGAATGGATCAATTTACTGATCAAAGACTAAATCTCGTTTACTGGTTAAATGTTGCATTTATACATTCAAAAGAATTACAAAATTCAATTTTAGTATTTTCGATAATTAACCTTTTCAAGAAAATTAAATACCCATGGTTCATAAACATATAACCATTTAATTTTCACTAAAAACTAGGATCCAAATTGACATAGTTTCATCATATCAGTTGATTTGCTAGTAATGAAATTATTCAAAATAGTGCGAGTGGAGCCCTCAATTGCCAATTTTCAAATTGCAATTCCTAGATTTATGGGATTTACATTTAGCCAATTTCAATTGTCATGTAAACATGTTTTATCCCCATCTTATGCCTTGAGTTGTCAGTTCTCACTACAAAGCTCAATTAAGTTGTCCAACTTAAGAAACTGCAAAATCATCCATGCCCGTTCTCACGTCACGTGGATATTTTACCCTTTGATTACTATCTAAATCACGTTCTCCGCAAAATAAAAGGTAATCTCAGGTGTTTCCGTTTCGTTGGATGGCATACAACTTAAATTAAGGGTAATAATTTTGATGTCAAATCAAATATATACAAAGATGTCATGCATTCATCTTCGTAGCATAGGTTTTATTAAAACATTTATATTCTTGTTTTAATGTTTAAGCTTTTCATCATCAAACTTTAATCGAGGTATTGGTAAACCAATTAAAGAATTACCTTTAATCCCACTATATCCTACTGCTGCATGAGTCATAAGACCCAAGTTATTAGGATAATTACCACAAAAGTGGCGCGTAGAATTTAAAGTAAATTCACCCTTAAGATTTATGCACATATATAGGAATACTTGGTAGCTCCATTAAGGCGCACAAAAAAGCGGAGAATTAGGTCAGCGAAGCATATTACATACCCTCATCTTTAAGGTCACAATTTAATGCGTACCAACCTTATACCCATCACATAGTTTGTCATTAATGGTTGAGCCGTTCTAACTATTTTGTGCAAAAAATCAATCAATTAAACGATTACGATTACTATGCTTAAAAATACATGTTTCATCATTGTTTAGGTCTGTTTATTTTTCTTATAAAAATACCCTTGTTACATATAACAAACAAGCTTGTATTTAAAAAATAAACAAATAAACAATGAATGCATAACATAATAATTAGTCATGCATATCAAATAGCCACATGCAAACCTTTTGATAAATCTTATTAATAATCAATTCTAGATCTGTCAATATGTACATGTTTAATTAAGACTTTCACCCGTTTACAAGAAGGTGAGCCACATGCATCGATTCATCGATTGCGTAAGTCAAAATGAAACACATACCACATAACACATAATTGATTTAATAATAATAATTGAGGTCTTCCCCAATTTTAGACCTATCATAATATTTAGTGTATATCACTTAACCAAGTAAAACATACAATAAAAGTAGATCCGTGATAAAACATGCATGTAATTATCATGGATGTAAATCACACTTAACAATTAATGCAATTAAACAGAGTTACGCAATACACATAAAATTGCATGCAACCTAGGGTTTCTAATCCAATTAAAACTTAAGTTTACAAAACCCTAATTAGGGCACCAAAAAACCGCCCCCCAAAAAAAATTAGGGTTTAGGTTTTGCAAACCCTAGATCTACACATACAATTAATAACACAAGCAGTTTATTTTATTTATGTGTTTATGTGTTAGGTAATTAATTACTTGTTATACAAGGCCGTGATGCCAATGTTGAGTTTAAGATATATGAAAACAAATAGAATCATATAGACACCACAGAGACACAGTAGGAAACTTAAAATCATAACAATAATTAATTAACGAAAATAAAAGCGTAACATACCTCTTGCAATTGGCTAGATCTCTTCAATTCAAGAACCTTAATTAGGGTTTATGTGGTTTAACGAATTGACCCTTACCATTTTCCAATTCAAACCAATTGATGTAACAATAGTGTGTTACACCGCGTTTTTGTACACGCGTACAATTAGCGATTCGATCTGAATGCTAGTTCTTGATCACAATAGAATAACCAAACACCTTTGTTATGCTCAAGGTCAATCGTGAAATCCCTTACAATGGGGAGTTCATTCGATCGGACCAAGAATAAGAGGGAAGAAAAGAATAAGTTTGGCCTTCTAATGAAAACAAGTGTACCAAAGGATGAATACATGAGGATGTATTTATAGTCTTATGGTAGATGTCAAGTTTACTATGGTTTCCGATGTGGGATTCCATAGTTTCGGCAAAAAACAAGCCCAAAAGAGGGTTCTAAAACCGTCTCTTGGCTTGTTTACTTTTCTTCATATCCCGTTGACATTTAACGACCGATAGTTACTTTCGATAAGTGCTTATCGCTCGTTTAGTCGTTTATTGTGAATTTAATAATTAAACATAATATTTTATATTAATTATTTAAACATCGAGTTTCATACGTAAAGTGTGCAATCCCGTGGTCTCGAGTTCGAATCCGGTCATACACATATTAAATATATCCATAAACCAACAAATAAATTATGTGATCTAGCTATATCGCGAAAGATATTATTTATGTACGCTTTGTTTAGTTACTGGTATTGATATAAATTATGTACGCTTTGTTTAGTAACTGGTATTTATGTACATTTTGATTACAACTTAGTTTCTCACTGTTTTATCTAACTCTTTGTTCGTAGCTACCCATCTGGAAAACAAAATACATTCATTCTCAAAGGATGGAGGATTGGAAGGGATGTTTGGTTTTAGCTTATATTGGGTACTTATTGGCAATGCTGAAAACTGGAAACTCTCTCGATGTATATATAAAGGTGTTCCGTTCCTTATAAGTTTGGTAATGCGTTTTAGTTACTAGTTGTCTTAACAACTTCAGAAAACTGAACACTATGCATTCCTGATATAAAGTACGTAATTATATTATGATAACAAAAAGCTTATTTAACCGCAAATACTAAAGACAATATGAGTCACAGAAAAGAGAATGAAACATTGGAAAATTATGGCAAAACATAAACAATTAACAATCTATCAATAGGTATTAATTGTAATCAAAGACACTTGTAACAAGAGTCACCGTCCTTAAACCCCTTTCTTCAACTTCCGACAGCGTGTCCTGAATAACGGGGGAGGAAACTACCTTCATCTTTGGTTTCTCAACAATATAATCTTTACCCTTAAAACGGAAAATAGATGTGAGGTCCTCAACAGATGTATCTTCAGGGACACAAATATAGTCTACAAATGTTTTCTCCTCAGCAATCATGCCATCAAATAGAGGTGTTGGCGTTTCATCTTGAACCATTCTATGGATACTCACTAGGCGTGTTTTGTTTGTGTGTGGTTTGATGATAAATGTATTTGGTGTTATGTAGAGCTCAGGATGTGATGTTTTGATAATATATGCGATATGGAAATCAGTGTTGTTACTGAAAAACCCAGTATATGTGGATACATAGTTGGGATTGAACTTGAGTTTGCATTCACAGGAATTAACCAACCCATAATCTATAGCCTTTGTTGATGATGCCTTGAAGCCAAATCCTTTGACAAGTGCTGTATGTATTCCATAAGATTTAAGATTAGATACACAACAACAAAATATAATAATCTTCTCAACGTGTTAAGATTTATGAGATTTACAAAAAGGTGGACAAGGCAAACGGGTAACAAGCTGCGTCGCTAGCCTTTTTTGAATTGCAAAACTAATACTTTTTTTATTAGTAATGAATTGCAAAACGAACTTTAGCTTTTAGTCACATGAGTGATAAAAAAGAAGCAGAGATTTAGACTTGTGGGAATGATTCGATAGTATGTGATGATTAAATGCTTGGTTCTATCTTACAAAGATGGATGAAAAGATACTTGGCTATGTTCACGTTAACAAATAGAGTGTTATTAACTTTAAAAATAGATTGATATGACGATTAGGTGTTAGGTTTTATTTGACAAAGATTAACAAAATATAACGATGATTAGTGTTAGGTTTTATTTGAAAAAGACTAACAAAAAATATCTGAAGAAGTATCACGCATTGAAAAGTTTATAACAAAGACATTTAAGGTGTACCACTCCAAAAGATACTTACTATGACTATGAAAGTGATTAAAGGTGTTTGTTTAAGATGAGGGGGCCCACCACTATGTTAATGAATGATAGATATAATTCATACTCCATATACATCAAAAGAGCTAGGAATGGATCTTTCATAGGTGAATGACCCACCACTACTATCAAACTCATACCAATTGTCATTCATGACAGCATACCAAACGCACCTTTAATAACTTCATAATCATATTTATAAATTTTTTACATGTTTATTCCTTCACCTATGTGGGATAATGTCACAAATTCAACACTCATTTCCATCTTAGTTCTTACTCACAAAAATACTTGGCTTGTCACTCTTTTGTGTTTGATGATTAGCATTTTGAAGCTTTCCATAATAAGTGTTCAACTTTTTATTATGTTTAAGTATTGATTGGTTAATTCTTACTTAACAATTACGTTACAACTATATTACTAAACGATTATATAATTAATGACCAAAATAACAATCTTAAGCGTAACAACTTTGATGCGCATTTTTTTTCGGGTAAAGGAGAATACCCCGGTAAAATACCGGGTGGTCGTACAAAAATCACGTTCGTGAAAAACAACCAAGAAGTGTAAGAATTATAATGGTTGATTTATGCAGGAACACCTAATAGCTCCATTTTGATTTCTGGATGGATTTATGCCCCTTTGTGCAAATTGTATATATGGAACACTTAGTAGCAAACGTGTATAGTTTGTAATGTAACAATATGTGAATGTTGCTGTTGTTTCAACTATCTAGTAGTGACTAGCCTATAGCTTGATTCTTAACGTACTTTGCATTGGTGTGCAAAATTCATATCGGAAAACTCAATTAAGACTAGACGGATCATAGGATCCAGATGGTTAGAGGTTTTGGTCAGTTTCAAAACCCGGTTAGATATACACAAAAAAGGCTTTCAAATTTGTAAATGATCAAGTTTGGTTCAGTTTTGAACAGTTTCTTGGTCACAAAACTAAAACAAAGCTGTAACAATACTAGAAACTGTACCAAACCACAAAGTATTGACTTGGTTCATCTAAACCCAAACTGGACCGTTAATTAGACTTGAACTTTGGGCTTAAAATATACATCGGATCCAAGCAAATGAATCAATTCAACAATATGTAAAGTAAGTTCTAACAAACTCACTAAAAAATTTTACATTTCAACAAAATCACAATTTTGATGTATAAGGTTAAAATTTATGTAATTAATAACATCGCACTTTCTTCAACGGCTTGTTTTAGTACTAATTGTATGAACTTTCAAATTTTGTTCTAATATACATACGCATAACTTTTTCTTCTTCCCAAAACGAAACTTGACTGAGCTCATCTTTGGCTTTGGCCATGGTTGGAGGTTCTCTAGTAACTTC
>OU343224.1:356661902-356710941 GCA_910596185.1 Chrysanthemum makinoi | reverse complement strand
CTTTATAGTTAGCGAGTTCACCAAGATCCCCAACATATTTTCCTCAGCTTTACGTTGAGACATAGGCCTTCAGTGCCGCATAGTCCTTGCGGATCTCACGAATGGGAACCACTTCAATCTCCGGTGGACGCCAGGACTTCGGGTTCTCTTGAGGTTGGCGGTGTTTTAGAAGGTGTTGTATCTTATATCATCTTCCAGGATCATAAACTCTCCCACTGAATTCGCAGGATATGAGAGATCCTTTTCAAGAAATTCTCCATACCTAGAACAATTACTTTGTTTTCGGTGGAAAGTAAAAGTAGTAACCCATAGTTTCCTTTGGGTATCCCTCTACGAAGATACAACGGATCTAGGTTGGAAACATATCGTAGATTCAGCGTTTGCACGCCTCACAACCCGGACCTTTAAGTAAGACAAGTTGGGAGGTTTCCATTCCACACACTTCATAAGAGTCTTATCAACCTTCTTAGTTGGAACCATATTCAATATCATGACAGTAGTTTCAAAAGCATAATCCCAAAGGATAAAGGGAAGAGTTGTAAGATTAAACATTGATCGCACCATGTCTAGCAATGTTCGATTCCTTCTCTCAGATACACCATTTTGTTTGTGGAGTATATAGATGTGAGTTGCTAGACAATACCACACTCAGCTAGATAATCTTTAAACTCTTGGCTTTAATATTCACCACCTCTATCGGATCGAAGAGCTTTAATCTTCTTTCCTAGTTGCAGTTCTACTTCACTCTTAAAACCTTAAATGTTTCAAAGACTTCATGTTTATGTTTAAGTAAATAAACATAACCATACGGCCCGAAATCATCGATGTAAAGGTTAAGAAGTAGCTAGCACCCTTTCTTGACACATGTCTTGAAGGTGGTCATACGTCGGTATATATCACACCAAGAAGATCAGAAGCCCTTTCTAAACGATTTGCAAAAGTTTTCTTGGTCATCTTCCCGGATATACAAGATGCATTTATCAAATGATTCATCATTGATGTCTTGCAAAAAGCCCATGCATGTTTGCAAATTTGTTGCATCGTTTCACCTATATGAGCAAGTCTACAATGCCAAAGAAATGAAGAATCCAAATCACCTTTGATTCTTTTATTATTGATGCTAAAGACAAAATTATTTTTATCAACAACATTATCATGCAAATCAATTTCAAACACACCATTTATTGGAATAACATTAAAGTAAAAAACATCATTTAAAGAAATCGAAATTCCATAATCGATAAATGTTGAACGAAACCAATATCTTTTAACAAGGAAAGCGAAAGCGACACCTAACAATGGAAGGTGCGTAATGACAATCGTTTAATGACGGTACTAAACCGAAGGTAAACTAAATCAAACGTGCCTATAGCTTATTTGCATGTGCTCCATTACAGCGTCACGGGTATTTTCATCCATAGGCAAGCTTCCTTGCTCCCTCTAAGTCCCTGCGATTATTACATATGTGAATACCATCCGATTATGTATACCCGGAATTTATTTTATGAGGAAAAGCAAATAATTCTATCATCAAAGTACGAAGTCTTGGCCCGCAGTGCGATATTTTTATACCTCTTATTGCGCCAACTCATCAAGGTACAATGGACAATTCCTCTTCCGATGTCCAACCTCCGTGCGGTGATGACAAGCCATATCCTTCTTTGGATTTTCACGCTTCTTGGGAGGGTACTTTTTGGGTTCTTGCTGATAAGTCATAACTTGTTTTCCTTTATCGGCTTTACCCTTTTACTTTCCTCTTGTTCGCTAGCTGGCTTATTAGGCTTAGAAATTCTACCCTTACGGATGGTCAAAACCCAGGTGTAGAAGCCTTCTTGGGAAAACCTTTTTAAGTAATCAATGAGCATTGCATGTATCTCAACGGTATCTTCCCGTGCAATGCATATTATAATTGCTTGCAGAAACCATCAAACTCCTTATTAAGGGATCTGACGGATAAGGCCAATTTATGTCATTAGGGTAGACATAGTTCAAAGCCCAAGCTGGTCCATGTAACTCATCATTTCGTGGGTGAAGCCTACGTGTTTCCGTCCTCTTGCACACTATGAAGAGCATCTATCAACTCATACTGACTCTACAGATCACAGGCTTTTCAAACAACCTTTGCAATTCTTCAAGCATGAGATTAGGTAAGTAATTCTCAAACTGCTTTTGCAAGTTTGAGTTCATACTCCGAGCATAATGCAGTGACCTCATTATACTTGTCATACTTTCATTGCCATTACATTTCGTGCTTGGCCGGTAGCATCAGACTGCAGGTTCAGGAGGACAAGGCGTAGTCAAATAATTGAGTCTTTTGGCAACCCTCAAGACAATTCTTAGTTGTCGATACCAATCATTGAAATTACTACAGTCAATTTCTCTCGATCAAACATAGATTTGAACGACGAGGCTAGTCGCGATAGATTCAGCTTGAGCCATTTCTACAGAAATAAAAGTTCAAAAGTTAGTACTTTCGATAAGTAATCATTCAAGAAAATAAAATACCCTTTGGTCAATATAAATATTAACCATAGAATTTTCCTTGAATTTTGGATCCTCATTATCATAGTTTCACCACATCAGTTGATCTGCTAGTGGTGAAAGTATAGAATAGGTAATCGTTGAAAACGATAATTGACAAACAAGTTTTCAATTCCAAAAGTTATGGGATTTACAATTTTGCCAAAACAATTAATGCAAAACGTAAGCATGTTTCCTCCCATCTCATGCCTTAAGCCTTAGGTCTCACTAACAACTTAATTAAGTTATCTAATTTAGAAGCGCAAATCATAGTGAGGTCTCACACAACTAAATAATTCACCCGTTATTGTAATCTAGATCAAGGTCTCACATAACTAAATTACAACTTCAAGTGTTTCATATCATTAGATGGCATAAACTTAAATTTAAAGGGTACAATTTTTGGCGTGTAATCAAAACTTATGTATAAAGAAGCATGCATACAACTTTATAACATAATATTTTCGAAAAAACTTACATTAGATTTTAATTGCTAAGATTTAATTCTACAAAGTTTTAATCGATGCGTTGAAAACTTACAACTTTGCACTAAGATGCTTCGTACATTGAATGGTTATACTAGGTAGCTCCACTCGAACTCACAGAGGCGGGAGGGGCCAGTGGCGCATAGCATAACCTTAGACATCCTTTCGGTAAGACATGCTCACTTCTTAAATACCCTTTATAGTTTGTTCTAGTGGGTGAGCCGTTACACCATTTAGTACAGTCGCATCAATCGATTAAAAGTTCAAGAATAATTATTAGATAACAAATCAATTTAAGCCATTATTTAGTCTATTTAATTTTCTATTCCAAAAACCCTTTTGCTTACTAACATGTCCAACATTTATATATAAACAAAAAGCACTTTAATAAAATTAAACACACTCAAATAATATAAACATATAACTAAACAATTTTAACATATGTAAAACAATTAGCCACATGCATAATTATTTCAATAAACTCTAATAACAATTCTAGGTGTAAATAATGCATACATTAACTAGGACTTTCATCTACAAGGTAGATGAGCCACATACATCGACAAATCGATTACGTAAGCCGAGGTTAGTAATAGTATACCAATTAGCACATAACGAATTTTATTAGTTATAATTGAGGTCTTCCCCAATTAGATAATTATTAAATAAATAAAACATGTGTGTATCACTTAACAATTAATCAATCATACAATAAACAATACTCCATGGCAAAACATGCATGTTCCACCATGGATTCCGTATAACAATTATCACCCAAGATCGCATATTACATGGCACATAACAATTATTCATTAATTAACCACATAAAATAAGCATGCAATCCTAGGGTTTCTACAAGTTTTACAAAATTAAAACCTAATTATATAAATATTAGAATTGTCGACCCATATATAAAAAATTAGGGTTTCGAATTCAAAACCCTAGAAACCATCAAAAGCATGCAAATAATCATAAAGATTCAATTTTTATGTGTTTCGGTAATTAAATACATCATATTAACGATGCGTGATGCCCATTGTTGGAATTTTATACTCATAACAATTATACATAAAACAAATAACACCATCAAAGCAAGCAGTGGAAGACAATAGGAATAATATATGTAATTAATTAACCAAAAAGAAAGTCGCTGCACCTAGCAATTCAAATAATCAAGCGATGATGTGATCAAGTAACAAAACCCAAAACCCTAAACTAGGGTTTCACAAAATCGTCCCACCCAAAAATCGACCACCAAGGAATACAAGCTCAAGTGTGCTTGCTCTTCGTTCTTGTACACACGTACTAATAGCGATTTGATGTGGAAAAGCTAGTTCCTTGAATCACAAATAAACCAAACACTAGTTTCTTTCACTTGGAAAAATCGATCCCTTTGTGGAGGGGGGTTAACGATCGGCCAAGAGAAAGAGGGAGGAAAGGAGAAGAGAAATTAGGTTATCAAAGTGATCCAAGGTTAGTTAATAATGAATACATTGAATTGTATTTATAGTTAACATATCTTGAAGTATAAGTTTGAGTGGGATTGGGTTTGGAAACCCTCCACCAATCGGCCAAAGACCCACAAGGGGTTCTAGAACTTTCCCGACCACTAATTTCATTCTTAGTCCTTGTAGTTATATTAACGACCGTTAACAAACCTCGTTAATCATTTAACTATCGTTATGTTTTATTTAGTGATTAATAATTAATAATAATAACGTTTTATTTATATTAATTATGTACATCAATTCTCATACGTAATGTGTGCAATCTCGAAGTCTCGAGTTCGAATCCGGACATACTATTATTTAAATATCCATTAAAACCTTTCAAAAACTTACTATAGCCACCTTTTGCTTAAATTCTCAGATATTATTTAGTCCCGGACACCACTTGACTCTCAGTTTGATACTTGCTCAAACTATTTGATTCCTATTAATTTAACGTATTCGTCAGTCCATTGTTAAAAATTACCGTGATTAGAAGCCACAAGGAACTAGCTAAGACAAACGTTTCTTAATGATGAAATAATTCCAACTTTAGGAAAAAATGATTAATGATCAATGATAAAAGTTTTCATAATATTTTTTGTGACCAAGAAAAAGAGGTATAGGACTGTTCAAATATATACAAATACAATTTGCTCAAAGGTGTTCCTGCATAGCAAACCTACGATATAGATCCACAGATTTAATTGATAAAATCCATGTTACAAAACTATACTACTAAAACGGATCTCCAAAATCAACATCAAAACAAACAAAAACGCATCAATTGTTCCTAACTCCGGATCGAGAAATAAGCAACTATTTAGAAAGCAACCACGGTTTCACCATAACTTTAGTATCAAAAAACTTACTATAACCACCTTTCGCTTCGATTTTCAAATAATATTTAGTCCCGGACACCACTTGACTCTCAGCCTTAACAACTTTCACAAACTTTAAACCGCCATTCGATCCAACTTTTCGATTATAATCTTCGATAGAAAACCGTCCTAATTCTTGTACTTCTTGATTGTTTTTAACATCTGTGATCTTTATACGACCACCTGGTATCGCGTTTGCTAGGAAAAGCTTGCATATCAAAGTTGTGACGACTAAGATTGTTGTTTTGGCCATTGGTTATTTAATCATTTAGTAATGTAGTTGTAATGCAATTGCTAAGCAAGAACCAACCGATCAATATTTACTTTATTAGTGTTTTAATAATGTTAACACTTAAACATAATAAAAAAGTTAAACACTAATTACGAAAACTCCAAAATGCTCATCGTCAAACATAAAAGGTGTGTAGCCAAGTTTTCTTGTGAGTAAGAAGGGAATGAGTGTTGGATTTGTGACTTTGTCCCACATAGATGAAAGAGCAAACATGTAAGAGATTTATAAACAAGATTATGAATTTGCTAAATGAATAGCTTGTGTGAGGCGTACATTAAGGATGTGTTCGGGGAGGGCTTATGAAATTAAGTCTCGTTTGTCATGCGAGCTTATAAAATCATAAGCCTTTAAAAGGGGCTAAAACCTTTAGCCCGGGGCTTATGAACCATAAATTACATATTTACCCACAAAAATATCCAACATATACCATTAAACTCATTTAATTATATCCTTTTTAGTAATTTTGCAATAATAAGCCCCAGGCCATTTGCCAAACAAGTCTACAAAAATACAAATTTCAACTTCGACTTTATTAATAAGCTTTAGCCCAACCCTGCCACAAACAAGTTTACAAAATACAAATTTCAACTTCGCTTAATAAAGCCCACCCAGTTCAGTTCAGTTCAGTTCAGTTCGGCTCCGCCCCAGTTCTTGGCGGCAATACACTAAGTGTCTATTTAATGTGCGTTTTACTTGAGTTGTTTTTTGTCTTTCACTAAAGTTTATATCCCTCTTTCTGAGAAATGTCGTGAGGAGTCTATCCACTAATTCAGTTTAGAATAAGGTGTCGAACTAGACTAATAAGTGATCGTCTTATTTTTTGTTAAATTCTTTTAGATAAAACCTAACACCTAATCTTCATTTCAATCAATCACTAAAGTTTATATCACTCTTTTTGTCAATCTAGGCGTAGCCAATAATCTTTTCGTCGATCTTTGTAAGATAGAACCAGGCATTTAATAATCTGTCTCACAAGTATATATCTCTTCTTTTATATCACTCAAATAACATGTAACTATAAGCTAACGTTCGCCGCTCATCACTATAAAAACCATTTGAAGTAGTTACAATAACATTAAACTAATGAAAAAGAACCGATTTTCTAACGACCACGACAATCGGTCTCATAATCAATATGAGATGCAAACATGTAACTAACGTGGATAATATCCTTTGTTTCCAAGAAGCAACAGCAATAGAGAAGCTTGCTCCTCTATGTTCCTTGCAACTTGCACAAAGTTGCATAATGGGGCGTTTGGACTAGCATTTTAAGAAGGGCTTATGATGTTTCAAA
Source organism: Chrysanthemum makinoi (assembly GCA_910596185.1). Classification (NCBI taxonomy): domain Eukaryota; kingdom Viridiplantae; phylum Streptophyta; class Magnoliopsida; order Asterales; family Asteraceae; genus Chrysanthemum; species Chrysanthemum makinoi. The sequence continues at coordinate 356,703,982 of OU343224.1, read as the reverse complement.
CACTTAATAGAAAACAATAATTCTGACATAAATAAGTCTTGCAATTAAACTCCATTTTTTGGGCTTATCATATTTAGAGGGCTTATTGCATTTTGAAACTGAAATAAGCCAATAAGCACCCATCTTAAGCTAAATCCAAACGTACCCTGCATCCTTTCACAATGAAACTATATATTCTTTTTTCCAGATGGTGGGCTACGAAAACTGAGAAATTAAGTTGTAATCAAACTTTAAGCTTATAAGAAACTCAAACTTCTTACTTATCAAACAAAACGTACATAAATAATATCTTTCGTGATATAGCTATATCACATAAGTTATTCATAAAACCATCATAACAAGCCCATAACTAGTCAACAAAAACAGAAGACATTGGTAAAATCTACTTCAAGCCTTTTCCAGGTCGAAAAGTAAGCAACTCTTTAGAATGCACCCATGGTTTCACCACAATTTCAGCATCAAAGAAACTATTCTTACCACCTTTCGAACTTATCGCTTTAATTGTCAAATAGTATTTAGTCCCGGACACAACTTGACTCTCGGCCTTAACAACTTCCACAAACTTTAAACCATTCGAACCAACTTTTCGGTTATTTTCTTCGACACAATACCTTCCAAGCTCTTGCACTTCCTTGTTGTTTTTTCACGTCTTTTATCTTGGTACGACCACCCGGTATCGCGTTTGCTAGGATGACGATGCACATAAAAGTTGTGACGGTTAGGAATAGTGTTGGTTTGGCCATTGGTGAGTTTAAGGTTTTGTTTTTTTGGTTTTGATGGAATGAACTGATGCTTATTTATGAAGTGATGTTTTGATGGATTATGACTAGGAACGTGTTGTTTGTTTGTTTGGTTTTGTTGGATGGTTTTATGGATAAGAGAACATGGGAAGTTTGTACCTTATATATAGCAAGTTAACTGGTACAGTACAACATATTCTTTTGGATAATCATAATAATCACAGATATGATAATTTAACCAAAAATAAAGAAATATACTTCTACATATAATAGAAGTAATCGGTGTTATCTATACTACATGTAAAGATAAAATACATTTGTTCAAAGCTAAAAAAAGTTAAAAATAAATAATGTTATTGGATTAAAATACTTTTATCTAAAAACAGCAATGCAAATGATTCAATATTTATATAACTAATTACAAATTAAATCAGTAACATTATTAATTCTTACTAACCCCAAACTCATATATATACATAATAAAAAAGGACTGTTAATAATCGTGTAGTTTTTAAGAAAAAATATAATCAAGTGGTTAATCATGGCTAATGTTTAAGAATTAAGATAAGGGGAGACTGATTACATGCTTCCATTTTTAAATTTTGACATTTTTTTTACTTATCTTTTTTTACGTAAAATAGTGATAACCACTTAGCAGCTAATCAGCCTACACACAATCTCTAAACTAGTTAACTTCGCTTTTTAGCATTGAATCATCGTAGTTGACTAGTTGTTGAGCTCTTTACAATTAATATTTCATAAATTGGCAGCGTGTAGCCGTGTGCTATGTACATCTCAAGCATTTGTTTGAAAAATAAAACACTCGTATGTTAATGGTACTAGTCTAAAAATGAAATGTAAATTCTATATATAGTTTTAACTTGAACTTTTATTAAAACTAGCAGTAAAAGGATTACATAGAAGAAATTGAAACTACGGGTTTTTCAACGCCATACCCAATTCAAATTATACTTAGGATTTCTAGATGAAATCCACAAAAAAGAATGAGAAACTATGAAATCCCATAACGTTTCCTTCTTAGGAGGGGAAATGAGAAGATGGTGATTCGGTAGAACCAAATAATCCACATAAGGGTTCCCCCACACAGCCGAGCACCAAGCAGAACCTTAGGCGAACATGCAGAATCTAACCAATCATACGATTCGACAATATTACCACGGTCGGAATATCCAACTCCACCATTTGGCAAAAAGGATCCATAAGTTTTTAGCCAAACCACAGTTGAAGAAACAATGATTAACAGTCTCAATATCGATAAGGCAAGTTGGACAAAGAATAGATAAGTCCTCAATACCTCTTCTGTCGGATTCATCATGGGCGGAAGCTTATTAGCGAAATTCTTGTAAAGGCCTGCAGTACCTTTGTGTCCTGCTGAGAGGACCTTTTTGCTATATCAAAAAGCCAACCATTTCTTCTACCAACCGGTGGAGAAATGCTTAAAGGACACGTGTCGCCTCCCCATTAAATTAACGTGCGTAATTAAAAAAAAAAGCATTTCACATAAAACAAGTAGCGAAATCTGACAAAGTGTGGGGACACCCTGACACAGAGAAAATAAATAGCGTCTCGCTTCTTGGCCGAAATCCGACAAAGTGGGCTCCAGCACTTTTTGACAAAATTCTTTTTTTTTTAGTTTTCAATACAAACATCACATAGCATATGCAAATCAACATGACACAATACATTTTAATAAGCTAGAACAACATGAATGTAAGTATAAATTTATAGAAAGGATGAGATGTAATTACAGATTCTTGGTAAAATGAGACGTTCTCAGCAGGTGTCCCCAATATTTTGTATGCTACCAAAATTTCCTTTGTATTTGATGCTACCAATATTTTGCTACAATATATTTGGACATATTTTTGTTATAAATTTTTGTTATAAAATGTAATTTAATTTTTTTATAAAATGTAATGAACTTATTTTTGTGTTTATGATGGTGTATAAAGTTAGAGATGTCACAGAAAAACAAAATGTATTAGATATTGTCATTATAAAAGCGTTATGTTATTATTGTCTCATATACTTGTAAATTTGTTACTTTAAACTATTTGTACACAAAACACATGCTCAAATAATGTCTATTCAATACAAATATCACTTGTAAAATTCAAATATATAAGGAGACAGACATCACTTGGATAATTGAGAATGAAAAGCATGATGCCGCGAAAAACAAAACATACTACTAGTCACATACAGCTTCTATCATATTAAAAACCAAACCGATTAAACCAACTATTTGAATCCTGCAATTTTTGATCATCTAGATGTTGAGAGTTGTGTTCTTTGGGAAGTGTATTGTTGATACACTTGAGGTGGTATTGAAGATCATTTTCAAGTGGTTGCGTTCGGTTTTCTTTGAGATAGGTTGAAATCTTGTTGTGTGTTATGTTGATCATATGTTTGTGATGTGTGTATGTTTTCAGCATATTGTTGAGATGGGTATGGGTTGTGGTGGTAAGTTTGGAAGGCGTATTGGTTTTGTGGGGTATGTGTTCTCACCATATGGTTGCCAAAAGAACGAGTTTGACCATTTGCTTGATTAGTGTATGTGTTTTGGCCAAATGGTTCCCATGAGAATTGATTGTTTCCCATAAAAGTTTGATCGAACGGGTGATGTTGTTCATAAAAGGTGCGATTGTCCTTTGCTCATTAGTTGGAAATTCCCTTGCTTTTGTTTACCTTGCGGGTAGGTGGATCTGGGACAAATGATTTTTGCAATTAACGGTTATGCAGCTTGTTTGCACCTTCTGATTAATATAGTTCTTGGCTCTTCTCCTTGAGATAGTATACGATTCGTGTTTTTCGGACGACCGGTGAGGGTTGTCCATTGTTGGAGGAGTAAGAGGATGTATATGGCTTGGATACTCCCATTCGTTAAAATTTCCAACAAATTGAATTGACTCTGCATAGGTTGCTTGATATTTTTCCTTTTTGAACGAGTCATGTACATATTGCACACAATCTGTTAGGTTCAAAAACCTTGTAACAACAATAACGTGACCACAAGGTATCCCGGAAATTTGCGATTTCCGACATTCACATTCACCGGTCGTAAAGTTCACCTCACGGTTATATTGGCCATCATAAACTTGATATCGAAATTGAGTAATTCCGTGTACAACCCAACTGGCGCTTTTCATTCTTCTTTTCTCCACCTTATCGTTGCCCAATCGTGATGTCGTACTTCATTTTTGCTACACGAAAAATGAAAAAATTAAATTAATTAACTTATCTAATATATTTTCAAAATGATTCTTGAGTGCGTTATGTTTTAAACAATAAATACCTGCGGCTTCCCCGCGTTTAAAATACCACTTTTGAACCATACTTGAGTGCGTGTCGGTCAACAACATTCTTGGTAGCTTTACGTACAATACAGATTACATGCATGCAGACTCGACAGCGGTAGATGTACAATAATTGTAACGTCTACGTGGGCAATGTGCTCGAGACCAGCGTCTAGGATCAACCTCCATTAGCTTTCGTGCCGGGGTTGTACGGCCGGGGTATGTTCATTTGTCGTTGCCACTCATCGGGAGTATACGCTTTGCATATGCCCGGTTATAGACCTTTAACTTTTTTGTTTTTCAAGGAAAGGTTCATCATTAGATGTCGATAACAAATACCATGAAACGCTGACGGAAACTCATTCCTTTACCGAAGCTATTGCGGGATGCCTATCGATATGATAATCATATTGGGGTTATCGCCGATGCACTCTCTAAGTGACATCCACGACCAACAATCACTAGTCTCCCTCTCATATTCCGTAGCAATAGAGCACAATTTGGTTGTTCCGTCCATCCCAACGGCTTGCAAATTTGTACCCTTGTAAGTACCCTTTAATCGCGCGTCCACTATAAGTAGTGGAAGATGGTTACAAACGTGCGCAACTACGTATAAACAATTTTAAAATTATAATAGCAAACCTGTTTTTGCATGCACTTATAAAAAAATTTGAACAAGACTTACCGATGCACCAATGGCAATGAATAAAATTTCAAAAAACCCTTGATTGCTTTTCTTGATCGTGTGACCGTCACTGGTTTTTTTCTAAGTTGTGATAGTAATCTGTTAGCATTTCAAGATTCTAATGGTGAACCTCTTAACAATTGTAACCCATAATCCTTCCTCTCATGCTTGGTAAGATATAGATGTTTTATATTGTGCCATGATATCTTTTGTATATCTCTCCTTTCAAATCCACGGCTACCATCTTCTAATTTATCTTTCATAATGTGAGCAATTACTTTTTTGTTTGCATTTCGATGGTTAGGATATGTTTGGGTTAAGGACATGTGAATATCATTCATGCTTGTAATTTGAAAAACATCGGAGTTTGGCGCGTCGGCATTAATATACCATGCACATTGTGCATAATGGAAGCATTTTATGTTGTAAGTTATAGGGTTAGTTTTTTTTGAAACAAATTCATAACCATCTTGTAAAGCTTTCAACCTGTATGCCAAGTCTAATTCCGCCCTAGTTAAAAAAACCTTATTGATTTTTATTTCAGTTTTGTTGTTATAATCCTTTGTAGGCATAGGTTTTGGCATGTAAAGTGGTGGTTAGGGAACCGGGATATGTTTCAAAACAATTCGGCCATTTATGGTTACCGGGGTGTTTGGTTTTATTTAATTCATCAAAACAATCATTTACATCATCTTAAGTTATCCGAAAGAAAAGCAAATGATGACCTGGTTTTGTAAAATTTGCCTCATCTTTATAACTTTGAGCCATCATATTCCTCTTCGTCAACTGAATGAAAAGCAAATGATGACCCGGGTTTTGTGAAATTTGCCTCATCTTTATAACCTGAGTCATCATCTTCCTGTTCGTTATCAGAACTGAAAGCACATGATGACCCCGGTTTTGTGAAATTTGCCTCATCTTTATAGTTATAGTCATTGTTTTGAAAATCATTTGATGGGCCGATGTTTTCTTCTACCATTGTAGGGAAAAAATTATAAAACTCTGGCACTTGCTGAGTTGAACCAAGAGTTGTTGTTTCTTCCATTGTTTTAGATTGCGAAACATACAACTGTACAAGTTCAGCAGGAGACTCTAAAGCACATTGAACAAAAAAGTTTACCTCGTTGTCGTCTGTAACATCGAGTAGAAAGTCAGCTGAAGGGACTTTCACATTTAAATTTACTAGGACATTTTGCTTCAATTTAAACTTATTCACCACCAGATCAACTAACCCTGAATATGTTATATCATCATCCATAATCACACCGCGCTTTATTTCACCGTAATGTAACATACATTTGAATTTATGTAAATTCAAGGCCATTTTCTTTTTGTAAGTATTGTGAAGATGTATATACATTCAATTTCGTGGATGTGTTATTTATAGCGTTATGTCATATTTCTTGTATACCAGTCACATCTTTGTCTCTGTAAGGGCCCTGAGTAGTCTCTATCATGTCATATTTCGTGTATACAATTATGTGATTAAAAAAAAAGATTATTTACTAGTCACATCTGTGTCTCTAAAAAAAGTTTCTGACAAGTCATATTTCGTGTATAATATTATGTGATAAATTTTTTTTAATGCAATCACTCTATTTAAGAAAAAATGTTAATACTATAATTTTACAAATTCAAATACACTGCAAACTACTTGTAACCATCCCCAAACAATGTAGAACTTTACCATTTTATATGAATGAAAGAAGGAACAACTAAATTTCATTCGATAAAAAGACAAAGTAGCATAGAGTGACATTGCAAGTTGAACATAACCAGACTTAGTCACTAGTCAAATAACTTTTTTGAACATGAAGGTTTATCTTGTTTTTTCTTCTTGAAACCCTCATTTTTGCATTCCTCGGGCACAACTAGTGGGGATAACTCCACCCGTGATACGTACACATGTAGTTGGTTTTGCTGTAATTGAGTATACGTTCGTATACGTTCGGGGTCTTCGATTGCAGTAGCTAACAGTTCGAGTCCTGAATCAAGACTACAATTTGGTTTCTTTAAATAAAAAAAGGCTGGGGAGTTTTCATCATAACCCAAACAATTGGTTAAGATTATTTTCAATTGATTGACCGAAAAAGTTTCGTAAACAACTGGATCTACACAAGCAACTATACCACCTACAAACTTTCTTCCAGGTGGTGAAGTGAAACTTCCATAATGGTGTAGTCGGACTTTGAATGTCATCGCCTGACCAGGTACAGAAGGATTTAACAAAAGATAAAAAGATGCAATTTTCTTGAATACAACAACGTGGTTTATATAATGTGACCCACTAACCTATCTAATGTTTGTATACTAGTAACATCTTTGTCTCTATAAGGGAGCTAAGTAGTCTGTATTGCATTGATGAATACATCGTTGATATCATATTTCGCTTATATTATTATGTGATTAGAAAAAAGTTTATTTACTAGTCACATCCGTGTCTCTATAAAGTCTGTGAAAAGTCATATTCATGTCATATTTCGCTTATATTAGTATGTGATCAGAAAAAAGTTTTTTTACTAGTCACATCCGTGACTCTATAAAGTCTGTGAAAAGTCATATTCATGTCATATTTCGCTTATATTATTATGTGATTAGAAAAAAGTTTATTTACTAGTCACATCCGTGTCTCTATAAAGTCTGTAAAAAGTCATATTCATGTCATATTTCGCTTATATTAGTATGTGATCAGAAAAAAGTTTTTTTACTAGTCACATCCGTGACTCTATAAAGTCTGTGAAAAGTCATATTCATGTCATATTTCGCTTATATTATTATGTGATCAGAAAAAAGTTTATTTACTAGTCACATCCGTGTCTCTATAAAGTCTGTGAAAAGTCATATTCATGTCATATTTCGCTTATATTATTATGTGAGCAGAAAAAAGTTTATTTACTAGTCAAATCTTTCTCTGTATAAAGTTTCTGACATGCCATATTCATGGCAGATTTCGTGTGTAATAGCATGTGTATGTGTACATAGCCTCACCAAAATATGACACGAACGACAAGTGTATGACACGGTTTTAACCCTATTTAAGGCTTACTTTCTCATTCAAAATCAATTAGTAATTTATCCATTGTCATCAAAATCAAATGTCGGACAACATACCCTTCGATCTGCAAGTTGATATCATGAATAGACTTCCAGTTAAGTCATTACTACAATTAAATGTACTGTGTCTAAGAGATGGAGGTCTTCAATAGACTTTTCCAACTTCATCCGTAGCTACGGCTTTCGTGATACGGATATGTGTTGTTTTAATTTAACATATATGCAAGGTAATGTAGGTTTTATGTTTTCAGTTAATGGAAGTTTAGCTTTCACGCACCTAGATACAACTCTTCATCTTCCAACTCTTAAGCCAATTGCTACTTCTGAAGGTGTCTGGTGCTTTTCTTATGGTTCAAACATGATGGTCGTTATTTGGAACCCATCAATAAAACGATCTATAGGGGTATTAGTCCCTAGCTTCTTGAATCAACCAGATTCACCAAAAATGGTCATCGGTTTTGGTGTACGTCCTGACAATTTAGACCTAACAATTTTAAAAATTAATTACCCGTTATACGGTGAAGGGCCATGGTACGTGTCAGTGTATACCTTGAGTTCGAGACGCTGGAACCATATTGAAAATGACCTTTTGCCTCGAGAAGGGATTAGACTAAAAAGGTCTGGCCAAGCAGTAGTGGGTGGTAAAATTTACTGGCTTGGTTATGAAAAATTTCTTTTCAACGATGGTATTTTGTACAAACGCTATATGGTAGTTTCATTTGATTTGGTTAGTCACCAATTTACCGACGTAGGCATACCAGAAGAGATAAGAGGCATGGTTGGGCCTCCATTCCATATATCCCAGCTACGGAACTCTATTGTAATTTCAGGAAGTTTCCTAGCAGATGGGTACAAAGTTTTGTGTGCATGGGTGTTAGAAATTAATGGTGCTATCGTATCATCGTGTACAGTGCTATTCACTCTCCCATACCCAATAGAGAATGTGGTAAAATTAGTTGGGTTTACTAAGGATGATGATCCAATTATTGAAGCTAAGATTGACCAAGAGATAGCTCACTCGCTACAAGTGTACGAGCGAGCTTCTGAATTGTGGCAAGACATGGGTATTGAAGCGAATGGTGGTTCATTTTTCATTGGCCCATATAAAGAATCACTAATTCTTCTTAATGAACCAAATCATACCATCGTTGTTTAGTTTTAGTATTTTTATCTTGAGCGATCTCATTGTATTATGAATGTTTAATTTTTTCCACCATTAATGAATTGTTTGTTTTCCAAACTCTGTGCTTGTAGTGAAGAAATAAATATTATTAAGAAAAACATATTATTAAGAGAATCTTAAATCATACACAACACATATTGAGTTATTATGACTATGAATACCAATGATTCTTTCATATGTCATTATGCCGTGGATCCGCTTTAGCATCCTAATTCTGAAAGTGTTATTTTTCTGCCCATTCAACCATTTGACCACAAGTGTAATCCGCTTGAGTTATGTTGTTGTTTCCGTCTTCACTGTCACTTGTGTATTCTTTTATCACATGCTCCATCATTTCTGCCAAAGTAGCATTTGGCAATATATATTTTTCAATATTAAAATCGACACCGCCATGGTCAATGTAGATTTCCAAGTTGCCTAGCGCTGCAGAAATATCAAACATTACATGCATATCATAGTTGTTTCTTAGTTTTATGGTGCTTGAAATGCCAGTGTGTGGTACTTCATAAAAAAGTGCATGAATACTCATGTCAACGATGTTAAACAAATATTGCTTGAGCTCTTCTAGCTTCATTCTTGGAATGTTGATGTTCATCTTCCAACCATTTACATACGTTAGTTTTCCGCCATAGCAAACAAATTGACCCTTGTTGTGAACAGGAAAATTGAAAACGGTTTGAGTATATGGTGTAGTAGGTTTAGTTTTTTTATTATACAAACGTTTAATGCGTACACGCTCTTCCAGTTTGTTTTTTCTCTGAACCATTTCATGTATATAACGGACACGCTCTTGACGCTTTAGTTTAGTTTCTTCTGAAATTACACCTGCAAATGCTTCTTCCATAGAACCATCATTTGGAATCAAATTTGTGCTTAAATCTGTCGGATGCTCACACACAAAAATTTGGAGCTGTGCAGCATCTTTTGCGATGCGTATTTTTATAACATCAATGTCATAATCACTTTCAATTGCTTTCAGCCCCATTAAATTTTGGTTTTGTGGCAATGCGTAATACAAAAAGTTGACCTTTGTTGGTAATTTTCTCTCTAGATACTTAACCATATCTCGAAACCCAAATTGTGGAACATTTATATTGATGTTTGAACCATCTTGATATGTTATTGGGTTAAGTGTAAAGTTTCCGTTGTAGTTGATAGTGAATTGTAATGTAGTTTTGTTAAATGTTGACATTTGATGAGTTAGAGAATGAAGAATGGGTGTATATATATAATTATTGAAACTTGTCATACAATTATTGAATGTTGTCATATTTCGTGTAAACATGTATGTGAGTTATAGATAATTTTGCATGTCCCTATATTATTACTGACATGTGTAACAGTTTTCGTATAATTATTAAAACACGACAAAAAGTTGTCATATTTCGTGTAAACATGTATGTGAGTTATAGATAATTTTGCATGTCCCTATATTATTACTGACATGTGTAACAGTTTTCGTATAATTATTAAAACACGACAAAAAGTTGTCATATTTCGTGTAAACATGTATGTGAGTTATAGATAATTTTGCATGTCCCTATATTATTACTGACATGTGTAACAGTTTTCGTATAATTATTAAAACACGACAAAAAGTTGTCATATTTCGTGTAAACATGTATGTGAGTTATAGATAATTTTGCATGTCCCTATATTATTACTGACATGTGTAACAGTTTTCGTATAATTATTAAAACACGACAAAAAGTTGTCATATTTCGTGTTAAACACTATGTGATATACACCCTATATATACAACATCTAAAAAGAATTTTAACAAACATAAGAATTAACCAAAAACTATATACTAACAGACATCTACCCAACAAACATACAAATGTCGTCTAATTTCCAGAAATTCAAATGTAAATTACATTTCAATGGCAAGGAAAGTGGTGTCATTATGTACAGTGACATCACTTACTCGTTAATGGTTGAAATGTTGGTGAACAAACTCGAGTTGGATGCAAATACGCAACTCAGATTGTCGTTTAGGCTAAGCCCATCAGATACAACGACGGAGATTAAAGACAACAACGACGTTACTTTATTTGTTACGTGTGCTTGTGCTTCCGCTGATGGTATAATACATTTGTACATTGATCAGCCCAGGGAAAATGCAAGTACAATAGCACACACAAGGATAATACCAGGTCCAGCGGGTATTCTTCAAATGGCCAAGCTCCGAAAAAATACTGACATTACGGAAGGAGGCCCCTCGTCTGTAATGCCAACCCAAGAGTATGTCAGGAGAATAGAGGAGGATGCATCCGAAGATGATCATTTTACGCGTGGCCCATGGCTAAGCGCGCTTGGCTATCTAGATGCTTTTGGGATCAGGGTAGATGCTTGTTTAGGCGATATGAAAACCTTTTGTAAAAAAGGGAAGCTTGAACTGGTTGCAGCCGTCATTAAGTCTTGTACACCAAATGTGCTTGGTGACCTAACTGTCACACTCAAAGATCCATCAGGAACAATGTCTGGTTCAATTCATCACAAAGTACTAGAAGAGGATAAGGGTTACGTCAAGTCTATCGGTGTCGGTGCTGTTTTGATACTAAAGAACGTCTCAGTGTTCACACCAAAACCACATAACCATTACCTTAACATCACTTTGAAAAACATTGTTGAGGTTTACCACAAGGATACCGTTTATCAGTGATGTTTAAATTGGAGTGTCGTTTTTAATTTGTATCATGTTTATCTTGTATTTCTTTATGTTTTTATTTAACCCATCTGCTAGACTTTCGTTTTTAATTTGTATCATCTTTATCTTGTATTTTTTTATGTATTTATTTAACCCATCTAATGTTTTCATTTAACTCATCTACAAAACTTTAGTTATCGACTTGTCAAATATCTTGTGATATGTAACATACACAAACTTTCGTTAGATAAAAATATATATACAAACGGTTGAAAATACATATACAAATGGTCAACCAATCATATCTACATCCGCTAGTATTCGTCAACCATAGATGGAAATACATATACAAACGGTCAACTAATCATATCCACACTCTCTAGTATTCTCACAATGGGTATTATAAAAATGATGAGCCATAACAAATCTAAAGTCCTTAAAATAATGTGAAGGGTTACTAATAACCGGTGGTGGGATCCTACCTGTACAAAATCGATGCATAAGCCAACATACAACTACTCCACAATCCCTACCATTTGACTGCTGCGGAGCAGGAAACCATTTTGAATCATTATAAGAGAATGAGAAGTTAAAATGTGGCCGTCCGGTAACGCCAAAATATCCTTGGAGCCGTAAACTTTCATTTAAGACTTTAGTCCATCCAACAAGATGTTGTCGCAACTTACCCGACCTACTCGTATTATCCATCGAGTCGAAAACAGAAATATGAGAATTCGGAAGATCTACGACACCTAGAACCCAATGGTTGCCTTCGGCATGGAACGACATATACACCTACAAAGATAAAATCATTAGCTTACATACAATTAAATATCTTATTAAAATACTAAACGCATTAAAATCATTAAACAAAAATACTTACCACTTGTACCTCATCCCAGGATGGGTACAGACGTGTCCTCCCACTTATCGTTCCCTGTAATGCTCTATCCGTCACAAGTAAGAAGAGAGAAGTGCCTGGAGCATACGATGCAAGTGTTGATTTCGCTACTGTCCAGGGAGCACCATTTGGCCTCTGACGAATTAGAAGCTCAGTCCATGCATTCATATGCTAGTTCATATCAAAAAAATATTAAAATTATTTATAAGCATTCTATAAAAAAAACTATTCATATACATTATAAACATGTAATACTAAACTTACATCGTCTGCAAGCCAACCATTACATGGGACCTTGGAACAAAAAGGGAGCAATTCACGCCAAAAAATTGTCTCACACGCAAAACCCATCACATGACAGTCCAGGTATATGGGTTTAGGGTTCCTCAGGAAAGTTTCTAAGTCTTCATATAATGTACGCTTAACCTAAATAGCCAAAAGTAATATCAATAATAAGTTGTTAATCAATGTTAAATTTCAAGAATATTCACGTAGTTTTATGATTACCTTAGCAGGGTCAACGTTATAAAACGAAATGTACTCTCCGGTATAATTTTCCCGTAAAAACTCAACTCTATCCCTGTCTTCTTCATCATCATTGACCCTATCGTCTTCTTCATCAATAGCTTTTCCAAGATCTAACGGGCTGATATTTGATGAAATGGCATTATCCTTAAGCCTAGCATCCCGTTTATTGGGAATAGGAGTCGTGTCTGGCAAACGACCAAACGGGCTGCACATATAACGGCTAGGACGAACATCTCTCTTTCCTCGATTAATAGCACCCTAACACAGAACAAGTATACATGCAAGTATTATAGTAGAAAAATGAAAAAATATATATATACTTATGTGGGTTATAAATTTACCGGTAACACACGATTAGCTACGGGAGGGTGTGATGCACTAGCTTGTTGCGCATTGTTACCCGACCACGGAACAAATCCTTGTTGTGGCATAGGCGTCCTAGAGTGAGGCGTCAGCTGGTCATATACGTGCGTGCCCACTGTGGCGACATTGGTGAGACACCCCTCAAAGAAAGAACTACTAGGGGGTAGGAAACCCCCCATCTCCTTGACCAGCCTCACCAAATACCTAAATACAATATTATAATGTTTAGTAATTTTTTAAACAAATAAGTAGCAACAAAAAAAATATGCAAATAAAACATACATGCGCGTTCGGGTTCCAATTACTTCAGTTCCACCCGGCCCGAAACCCTAAATACAATATTATATTGTTTAGTAATTTTTTAAACAAATAAGTAGCAACAAAAAAATATGTAAATAAAACATACATGCGCGTTCGGGTTCCAATTACTTCCAGTTCCACCCGGCCCGAAACCCTAAATACAATATTATAATGTTTAGTAATTTTTTAAACAAATGATTAGCAACAAAAAAATATGCAAATAAAACATACATGCGCGTTCGGGTTCCAATTACTTCCGGTTCCACCCGGCCCGAAACCCTAAATACAATATTATAATGTTTAGTAATTTTTTAAACAAATAAGTAGCAACAAAAAAATATGCAAATAAAACATACATGCGCGTTCGGGTTCCAATTACTTCCAGCTCCACCCGGCGCGAAACCCTAAATACAATATTATAATGTTTAGTAATTTTTTAAACAAATAAGTAGCAACAAAAAAATATGCAAATAAAACATACCTGCGCGTTCGGGAAACCACTAAATCCACTAAAGAAACCAAAATATACTAACATCAAATAAAATAAAAACGTTATGTCAAAAAAAGGTTGGGGGCCCACCCATGTCGGATTTCGCTTAACACTTTAGGTGAAATGCTTGCTTTTTCTGACTTGTTCGGATGGTGTCCCCACCCATGTCAGATCTCGCTTCAAATGAAAGGCGAGTTACTTTTTTTTTTTTTTTTTTTAAATATATCACGTTAAATTAACGGGGTTGTGACACGTGTCCTTTAAGGATTTCTCCACAACTTTGAAGCGAAATGCTAAGCCTTTTTTGATATATGGAAAAAAGAGGTCCTCTGCAGGACAACTACCCCCTACAGAGGCCTCTTATGTAATTTTGCTTCAATCTCCAAAGAAACACATTGACTTTAATTGGAATGTTTCTATTCCAACAAGTGGCTACAATGTCCGTGTCCAAAGTGTGAGAGTCAATTAAAAGGCGAACAGAAGCAACAGAAAAACCCATAAAAGAGCCAAGAATCCCTTTGATCTGTAAGAGAAGTACCTTCAATAGAGCTCGTTATAGTGGTATACTGAGAAGCCTCCACTCCACTTCTCGGATTATGTCTAAGAAAAATTCTATATATCGTTACTTGTAATTGTTTGCATCCAATGGCAAATCGACGTTTCATAGCAATATTTATTCAAAATTTACATGTTACAAAGTTAGTAAAAAGATAATGCAAGTGAAATACTACTTCTATACGTTTCAAAATCTCCATTCAAGTGGTATCGTTCCTTTGAGCTCTATACGTTTCAAGGTGGGAGATGGCTCTTTGATTCGTTTTTGGAAGGATACATGGTTAGGAGATTTGCCTCTTTGTATTCGATATAATAGGTTGTTTCATTTGGAGAAGGAAGAAAATTACTTAATTAGAGATCGTATTGTTAATGGCTATTGGTCGTGGGATTGGCGTAGACCAATTTATGTGGGAGGTCACAACAGACTTCATTTGCCTTTTGGGTGAGATCGGTTGATGAAAATGGAGATCCTTGTGTTTAGTCTTTGTCTCAAAATGGTAGCTTCTTTGTGAGTAACGCGCGGCATCATATAAACGAGTGCATGCTTCCTACTGTGTCTCCTTGCACAAGGTGGTATAAGGATATCCCGAGGAAGGTTAAAAATTTTATGTGGCGTTTGTTTTTGGATAGATTGTCCCATCGCTTAAACTTGTCATATCGGGGTTTGGACATTGAAATGATTATGTGTCCATTATGTAACGGGCATGTGGAGTCGAATGACTATGTTTTCTTTTCTTGTGATTCGGCTTCGAATGTATGGAGGCTAGTTCGTTCATGGAGTGATTCAAAGATCCCGATTTTGAACACATGTGAGGATTGGGACGTGTGGTTTTTGTCTTGGCGTCGTGCCCAATGTCATTCTAGCTGCGAATGTTGGGTGATATGGCACTATCGAAATAACGTCACATTCAACTCTCAAGTTTTGAGGAAGTGTGACATTTTGATAATATTCGGCTTTTTTCTTATTCTTGGATTAAGTTTTAAGGTAAAATGTGTATTAGTTGGAACGATTGGCTAAAAATCGCATTTGTAATTTGATAGCGCCTTGCTAAGTTGTTTTTTATTGATTGTGATACAGAGTTAACATTTATTATGAGACATTTTAAAATATTAATGTCGAAAAAGAGGGGTAATAAAAAAATAATAGCTACCCATGTTGCATTATTAATTGGACAGCATTAGGGGCATGTTGGTCATAGTATTCAAGGAGCATGAAACCAAAACACAAGCAACCTCTTCTTCTTGTCTTTTGTCATCTTTAACCAAAGTTTTTTTACTTTTAGGTAAATTCATTTATTATTGTAAATTTGTTCCATTGAAATAGACATTTTTTGTTTGAAGTATAAAGGTGACAATCCAATTCATTGCCAGACAATTGAGTCGGTTCTACTTGACTTTTACGTTAAAAAAAACATCATTTTATTATTTTACTTGTTAATTTTTAAGGATAGAGTGTTTGCCCACCAATTAAGCAATGAGACATTTCTTTTCCCATCCAAGGCTACAAGTTTTTGACTGTATTCCATTTGTCTTGTAACCATCATGTTAATTCGACATGCCATCTTCAGTAGCGGAGCTAGAAAATTTTCCGTGAGAGGGCCGAAACAAAATTTTTTCGGGAAATACATTAAATGGGAGGGCCGAAGTAAAATTTTTTCCGGAAATACACATGAAATCGCAAATAAATACACTAACGAGTTTAGACATAGGGGGGCCGGGACCCTCCCCGGTCCTCACATAGCTCCGCCCCTGGCCATCTTGAACATCAATACAATGGGTATATGTTTCTTAAACGAATATTAAATGTGCATGGTACCTGCGCAAAGCAACAAGCTCAAAAACGACTGATGTTTAACAATTTTGTGATTTTATGTTTTTTTTTAGGGCAAATCGCATAAAAAGGTACTCACCTTATGTCCAATTTCAATTAAAGGTACTATTCTTTTTTTTTCTCAATTTAAGGTACCCGATTTTTTTTTTGTGCCGATTTAGGTTTTTTTCTAACTTCCGTTAACTATTTCGTTAGTAAATTACATGTTTGGTCCTTGAGTTTGTATAGGCATTACATGTTTGGTCCTTCAGTCCGTTTTTGCACATTTTCAAAAAAAAATTCGAAAAATTTTTATCCAAATTTTTTTCAAAAACAAATTTTCGAAATATTTTTTATCCAAATTTTTTTCAAAAAAACTTTTTCGAAATATTTCAAAAAAAAAAATCAAACTATTTTCGTCCGTTTTTGCACGAAAAAAAATTTGGAAAAAAAATATTTCGAAAATTTTTTTTGAAAAAAAATATTTCGAAAAAAATTTTTTGAAAAAAATTTGGAAAAAAAAATTTTTGAAAAAATTTGGAAAAAATATTTCGAAATTTTTTTGATTAAAATATTTCAAAAAGTTTTTTGAAAAATTTGGAAAAAAATATTTCGAAAAGTTTTGTTGAAAAAATTTGGAAAAAAATATTTCGAAAAATTTTTTTTGAAAAAATTTGGAAAAAAAATATTTCGAAAAATTTTTTTTGAAAAAAAATTTATTTCGAATTTTTTTTTTGAAAATGTGCAAAAACGGACTGAAGGACCAAACATGTAATGCCTATACAAACTCAAGGACCAAACATGTAATTTACTAACGAAATAGTTAACGGAAGTTAGAAAAAAACCTAAATCGGCCCAAAAAAAAAGTCGGGTACCTTAAATTGAGAAAAAAAAATTATAGTATCTTTAATTGAAATTGGACATAAGATGAGTACCTTTTTATGTGATTTGCCCTTTTTTTTACCAATATTGTTTAACTATTTTTTATAATGGATGATAATTTCTAGAGATTGTGCGTTTCTATTAAGAGATTGTGAAAAATTAATATGTCATATTGTTATATGCAAATTAAAAAATTCATTAATTTCATTATAAATATATTAAATTTATTATATTTTATTATTGTAATTTTCAATTTATGTCATAATTTAATGTACATTTAGTGTATTTTTATATTTAATTTTAATAATTATGAGTGATAAAATGTGTGTTAACTTAATTTTTTTAAGACTTCTAAAGATAATTAGTCACATATACATTATAAAAAGTAAAGATAAAGTATCTCATAAATACATGTAATTTGTTATGCTCTTTTTTGTTGCTTTGATAGGTTTTATTTTAAGAAGTTCTTCACACATAAAAAGACATTTTAGGAATTTGATGAAAAACAATCACAATGAACATGTGATGAAGTGTTTGGGTAACAAATATGTAAACGCTAGAAATTAGAAAAGAAGTTATAATAATCTGTAAAATGTGCATTATTTTCACATATCTTATGAGAATTGCTTGCAAAAGACCTCCACTTTTAACTCTCTTATTGTAACTTTTAATTATGTGGTTCTAGCTTCTAACACTTTTGTATATTTTGAACATAGAGGCACACGAAGCCCGGGTCAGGTCGGGGTTAGACTGGGCTGGAAAAAAGTTCAGGTTTTTATATTTCAATAAAGCCTTGGCCTCAAATAACCCAAGCCTTAACCGAAATATTAGGCTTATTTTGGTCCAAATGGTCCAGACCAAGCTTAGCCCGACTCAGGCCTTGGCTTTTTTTGTTTATCTTTATATATTTTATATTAATACTATAGTTGTTATATATGATTTTTTTTTATATACATCACTAAAATTCTACTCCCTTCATCTTGAATAATTGTCATCCCCCATCTACATGAGTGAATCTTCCAAAAATGTTTTGTCTTTTTGTCGTTTTACACTATCAAAGTAATTTTTCAAGCAAATGCACATCTCCATTGATTGATTTGAAAGATTCCTTCACCTTATGCTTAAAATCCTACTGCTTAACGAAAAATAAGATTCCGAAGCTGCAGTTGGAGCTTGGACTGTTAGTATATCTCGTGACATTGCGGACAAAATTGGATATTGTAAGGTTTTCTTTATACCATGCCAAGATATCAAAAGACTCAAAACTAAAAACATTTATATGTAATTATTTTATTGTATGTTATTATATAAAAATAACACATAATTTAGGCCTTTTTATTAAAAACGGAGGCTTTTTTTCATAAAAAGTCATGGCTTTCGGGGCTTTTTTGCGGCCTTTTTAAAAAGCTCGAGCTTTTGAGTTTTTTTCAGGCTTTGGGCTTAGCTCGGGCCAAACCAGGCCCAGGTTGACCGGGCTTTGATAGAAAATATAAGGATCATTTAGGGCTGTTTGATAAAACTGAGTAATTTAGCATTGAATGATTAAATGCTTTGAATGATTTTGAGGTTCTGAATGAAATTGGTTCTGAGCGAAAACATATTGTTTGACAAATATTATACGGAAAAAACTATCAACCTATCTTGTTAAGTAATCTACTTTTTTAATGTTATTAGTTAATATTTATATTTAATAAGCATGCTATTTGTTGACATATTATTTTCTTAAAATATATTAATGATAAATAATTTGTTAATAATAGTAAAGTTTTGTATAGTTAGACGAGAAATTTTGTTATCTCATGAATAAAATAGATAAAAAGAAATATGAATACAAGAAACACAACGATAAACTACACATGTAGAAGTTTATTAACATTGGGTAAACCAAAATGTATATTTTATATTTTTCTTGTAATGAGTAGATCAACTTCAAAATCTTGATCAAAATGGTTTATCAAAAATGACAATTATAAAGTATCTGCATGCTGAATCATTTTGCATGTCACATACCCTGGCCCATTCAATACTTAGTGGAATGGCTAAGAGAGAACAAAAATGTTACCAAACAAGTTTTAATGTTGACCGAATAAGCATATGGCCCAATAAGAGGCTATCAAACACGCCCTTAGACAGGGTCGGGTCTATGCCCGGGCTTTAGCCCATCCGTGTATCTCTACTTGAACGTGTAACACACACACACACACACACACACACACACACACACACACATATATATATATATATATATATATATATATATATATATATATATATATATATATATATATATATATATATATTTTTTCTTAATCTACATGTATGCAACAGAATGATCGAGTATATTCAACATTCACTCAAACTCTTACCTTTGGTGTGTATCATAAAGGAAAAAGGTTGTCTAATAGCATTTGGCGTGGTGATAAATGGTATCGAGCTGAACTTAACTGAATCGTTAGCGTAAGAGCACTAGGTATCACAAGGAGACGTTCTAACGTGGCACGCTCGCCATGGCTCGCCGCCACAACATACGAGCTCGTCGTGCCCTTGCCGGCCAGACGATGAAGAAAACGACAAAACTATTTGCAGGTTTTTTAACCGTTGCCAAGGTTTATATTTTGATTTAGAGGGGGTGGGTGGGGCCTAAATGAAGAGTTTGTGTTGTGTTATAATAGAGGATGTATTTTGAAGTGACAGTGTTATGATGATGTGACACCTAGTGAGACCTAAATGAAAAGGTGAAGCTTTTTATAATACCTAATGCTCTAATGTACAAATCTATATAACTTTCAAACAAATGTACGAAAGAAAGAGAAAGAAAACCAAACAACATGATATATTATGTTAAGAACCTCTAAATTTTTTAAAAAGAAAGAAAAGAATGGTATCGAAATACTTCTTGAATATGGAGCTAATTGTTGTTTCTTTCGTGTTACGCAAGTATCAGGATTATTTCACCAGAAAGGAATGGTTTAAAACACCAAAACACCAAAAAAATTGATTCAATCTACACACTTTTTTTCTCCACATTTCTAAAAGTGTGTAAAATTTTATTAATTTACTAACACTTATTAATGTGTAAAAATTGATTACATTAATAAATGTGAAAAAAAATTGTAAAAAAATAAATTTTCTACCCTTTTAGTTGTGTTATAAAAAAGTTCACACTTCTAAGTGTGGAGAAATCTAAGAAACGTCCACACTTATAGGTGTGGACCCAAATTATCCATACTTTCTCAAAGTGTGGGGACCCAAAAATTCTCTACACTTTTTCAAAGTGTGAAGAATTTGGGTGTTACAAATAACTTTCATACTTAGAAGTTATTTAATGAATGAGCATGTGTTTGTGTTTTCTAACTAAGATATAAATGTTTGATGTGTACGTGGTTTTTGGATTAGAGGACATGGGATTTGGACGGTGATAGGGTTATTATAAATTCGTTAACAACAAGCAACATTTGTTCGTTTTATAAATTCGTGCAGTTGTAATGTAATTATGAACTAAATGTTTTGTTTATCGTTTTAATTAGTGTTTAAATAAAATATGGAGATTTAATAATAAATTGCTCATCGTCAAACAAACGAGTGATACGCCCGAAATGAGTGTTTGTTCTATGATTTGTCCCACATAGTTGAAGGAACAAAAACGTAAGCGGTTTATAACTAAGATCAAAGAATTAGTATTAAACATTCGTTATGGCTTTGTTATAACATAACCAATTTAATTTTTACTAATTTTTTGCAATTAAAACCTAACACCGGATCATCGTCACATCAATCTATATTTAAAGTTTATATCATTTTATTTTTTTCAATGCGAAATAGCCAATTATCTTTTTCGTCGATCTATATTTAAAGTTTATATCATTGTAGTTCTCAATGCGACCACAGCCAATTATCTTTTTTCATTGATCTTTTCCGATATGAACATAAATAATTATCTTTTTCATCCAAAATTGTAAGACTTACTAACATATTTTAAATATTAAACATTTATAATTTTAGTGTTTATCACTCTATTTTCCTATGTGAACGTAGTCAATTATCTTTTCCATCGATCTTTGTAAGACTAACTAAGATATGTTAAGTGTTAAACATAATACAAAGGCTGAACACTTAATACGAAAAGCTTAAACTTGCTCACCGTCAAACACAAAGGAGTGTAGCCAAGTATTTTTGTGAGTAAGAAGAAAATGAGTGTTGGATTTGTGACTTTATCCCACATAGGTGAAGGAACAAACATGGAAGACATTTATAAACAAGATTATGTTGTTATTGAACAAATAGTCAAGAATGTGCACATTAACTTTCTTAGTTATAAACTCTTCAATGTGCGTGGTGCTTGACTTATTTTTTTGTTAATCTTTTTCAAATAAAACCCGACACCTAATCGTCATATCAATCTATCACTAAAATTTATATTCTGTAACACTCTATTTCGAATTATCTTTCCATGAATCTTTGTAGGATAGTACCAAGCATTTAATCATCACATAGTACCGAATCTATCATACAAGTCTAAATGTGGGCTTGTTCTTTATCAGTCACAAAAATGTTACTATAAAATGAAGTGGTCACTCATCACCAAAAGAACCATTTAAAATAATGACAATAATAGAAAAAAGAAACCCATATTCTAGTGACCACACCAACCAGACTCATAATTACTATATATATTATAAGCCATTTGAAACGACGTCGCACAAGAAACAGTACGCGTGGCCCATTTCAGTTAGCCCAATACATTTGCTGGCCTGCTAGCACTTTTGGCCTGTTAGGTTGTTACGAAACCCGGAATATGTATATCCAAAGGCTGATCCGTTCTTGCTGTTCTTCATTCTTCTCGAGTATTCCACCGCCTTATCCCATTCGTGATAACCTTCTGGATCAATCTCAGCACACATACCTTCTGGAAACGATTTTATGACGGTTGAGGCACGATAGTGGGTTAGCGAGATGAAGAAGTTATGTTGTTGATGCTTACACTGAGGTATATTTTTTCTTTATTAAAGAGTCTAATTTTATGTTATGCATATGAAGTGTTTGGTGAAATGTCTTTTTTTTAGGTTTGTATTTGTTCTGCTGATTAGGTTGTTTAGAATTTTGAGAATTGGTAAATTGCTTGAAAGGTTTTGACTGCTGATGGAATAAAAGATGTGCTGAATGAACAGGTTCCGTTTGGTTGTAGGGTATGTTTCGAAAGAAAAAATCTCTATTTGATATGGCTGCTTCCTATACCTATGAATCTCTTAAGTTTGACAGCTTTTAAGTTTATCCAAATTCATGTTCCCTATTTCTAACGTTTATTTGACATGTACATGTTTAAATTGTTGCAGATGGAATTGTTGCGCTTACCAGGTTGTTGCATCACTCATGATGGGGCAACGATGACTTTATACGGGCTATGGAAAAACTGAGGTTGTCCGGGCTGTGGTTGCAGCCATGCCAGATCTGAGCCATACTTTACGTTATTTTTTTTACTTTGTGTTATTCCAGGTTTTCATAGGGACGTGAACAGGACAAGATTGTGTTTCGATGCGGCTGAACTATTCATTGTCGTTATCCATGGTACGTGGTGAGTCTACTCGGTATTTGACGGTGCATAGGCGGTATGTTCAAAGAATACTCGGTGTGTTAAATTTTAATTGAATAAATCAATGGCAAATTGAAAATGCTTCGTTTTGGTGCTTGGATTTTTTTCATCGTTTGTTTGCCAACTGCATAATTGATTGAAAATAATTAATTAATTTCAGGTCGTTTAGCAGAATATAGCTGTACGAGTTGACGACCAGGGTGTTGACGCTCAACGGTCTGTAAGGAATGCTGCATGTGGTTTACGGCTAACAAGGGGGTGGCCACGTCTATTGATGGCAAGACAGTAAGTGTTACTTAATGATTGTTGCAGTATTGATACATGCTGCAACATCAACGGGTTAAATGTGAGCTCAAATGGGTATTTTTGATTGAATATTAGGTCAATTAGGAATATTAGTTTGAAAAGCGAGACTTTTGAAATCCCGAAATATAGAAGAAATAAAGGAGTCTGGGTAATCTATGCGGTTCATTTATTTTGATATAAATACACATAGCCCCTTCTGAGTTACCACGTGCTTATTTGTCACTAACATCTGCTCCTTTTTCTGTGTGCAGGAAAGGATGTTCAGCTGTCATACGTATACCATACAGAACGAAAATTAAGGTAAGAAAATAAAAAAACCCGCCGGCTAACAAGGTACCACTTTGTCTATCATTTTTGAATAGTTATACGCAATCCGCGTTTTCTAAAATAGCTCGAACACTCCATTATATACCAGCTTTGATTGGTGAAGTAACAAAATTGGTTCAGAGATTTATAGTGCCTTTCATTCACTCCATTTTTTCCTTCCGTATTGCTTCGTATAAAGAAACTATTTTTGCATTGAAGTATGTCTTGGTGGAAGTACTCACTAAAATAGATAATGATATTAGATGCTTATCCAACCTTTTGAAAAAAAAAACATAAAATTTCTGAAGCTGAACTTTTAACAACTCTATTTCTGTGTCTCAGGTATTAGTAGCGTGGAATGAAAAGACGGTGTAGAGGTTCATAACGAATATTCCAGTGTAGGCTGGAACATACACTCAGCAGCACACGAAATTGGTGTTTGCCTCATGTACAGCGTTTAACAGGTTGGAGCTAGGAGCGGCTTACTAAGTGAGGTGTATTTGCGGTTATTGATATATTTAATAATAGGGTAGTGATTTAGATAGTGCCTAACCACTCATAAATTGTTTTTTTGATTGTTAAAGACAAACTTCTAATATCATACATTTGAAATTTATCAAGTTTAAGCTCTTTAATTTCGGTTTTATGTGGTATCTATCATTGGAATTTTAATTTTTCCCAGGTCTGTTTTTATCTAAATTGTTGTGTCTGACATCTAAGTTGAAGTTTACATACTTTTAACGTTTTTTTTCGTTACATAAATTACCAGATAAAAATGTCAAAAAAAAAAGCTCCGCCGCAACGCGGCTGATGGTCGCAATACTCGTTAATATTAAAAGCAAATCTAAGGGCATCTACAATTGTGGGCATCCACAATTGTGAACCTACTAAAAGGTTTATACAATTAATACTCTATTAATTTGTAACCTTTTTCATATCATAAGCCTTTTTGTACTATGGATAAATTTATTCATAAACCTTTCTCATAATCTCATGTTACAAAACACACTCAATGCTTTAAGAGAATTAAACTACGAACCTCTTTAAAATTCTTGAGCTATTCATGCCACACATGATTGAAATATACGTCCACTATGGTTTATAATTTTTTAGACCTCTTCAAATTGTTATAAACCTTTTTACAAACCACCATAGTAGATGCTCTAACAATGATGATTTTGAGACGATATTTAGAGTCATATATCGTTTACAGTATTTTTATAGAGCAGTCAACAATGGTGATTTTGTTGAAACGATAAATCTAACCACTTGAAACTTGTGCCGTTTGGTTTGTAGATGGTTTAGATTAGGATTTGGATTTGGATTTGAATTGTAAAGTTGTAGATTATGATTTGGATTAGGAGATAGAAATAATATTTAAAAATATATTATATATTAATATATAAATTAAAAGTTGTTTTATATTAATATATAGGAGAGAGAAGGATAAATAAAATACTTTTAGTATTTTATAATAAAGATAGAAAGAAAGAACAAAATAGGACACGGAAAAAAAAACAAAACATAGCTCATGCTCACATATATTTGTCAGAAAACCACTCGACCTACTCTCTTTTTCTGCAAACCTTCACATTTGTGATACAAATCTAAACTGAAGTCTTATAAATACCACCAAACAATCGATTTAAACCTTTTTACCTAAAACCCATGCTAACCCCACCAACCAAACGAGCCCTTACATTTTACGGTCTCCAAAAACTAAATTTAGTTTGGTTGTGTCAAACAACCTTAATATTCGAATGAAATGACAATGTTTTAACTAAATGTTGTGTTTGTTTCAGCTGAGAGTTAGAGTTTAGTTTGCAGTCTAATTTGGGTTTAAATTTGTTTTGAAAATAAAAACTGATATTCTCTGCTTTGATTTTTTAGTTCTAATATTGTTAAAACTCTAGTTTTATTTTGTTCATGAATCGCGATTTGATTTTGTGTTGTTGCACACCCATATTGTTACGTACATAGTATTCATGATTAGTATCACTTGATCGTCTATGTTTTTTACAACCTTGCACAAAATGGCATTATGGGGTGTTTGGATTAGCATTTTAAGAAGGGGTTAAGATGTTTCATACAACTAGAAAAAGAATTCAAACAAAAATAAGCCAAAAATAAGTCTTGAGTTATCACTCCATTTATTGGGCTTATTATGTTTAGACGACTTTTCGTATTTTGAAGCTGAAATAAGCCAATAAGCACCCATTATAGGCTAAATCCAAACATACCTTACATCCTTTCAAATGAAACTATTATATTTCGTGCACCTAGGAGCTATGCACATCAAAGTAGTGACGATTAAGATTATTGTATTGGCCATTAGTTAGTTAAAGTTTTAATCTTAAGGAATGAATTTGTGTTCGTGTTTTTTGGAAATATGTATGTCTAATTTGTTGGGTGTGTGTTTATTGGATAAGTGGATATGGGTTTTGGTGGCCGGGTTAAGTGAATGCGGTTTCTATATTTAGATAAGTGTATGTTTTGTTAAATTATCGGTAGCCGTTAGCAACTAGTTGCATAAAATAACTAAAAAGCACCCAAAAGCTCAAACACAAAGTGACACGCTAATTATCTTTGTGACTGTCCCACATAGGTTTTTGCAAAGTGAAAATTACTGTACTACCCAAAATCAAAATACCGTGTCTGCACATACCCATCTTTCTTCTCAATATCAAAACTACCCATCCATGTCGGGTATATATTTTCACTATATACACGACATGGACGTGTATGGCCACAAATGATTCTTGCAAATAAATTTGTAGCATCTCGGGTACAAAAGGACGTCTATACACGACATGGCTTTTTTTATTCTTACCAATCTCATCTAGTGTGAAAACATACACGACATGGTGAAAACATACACGACATGGGTCAAACATTGGACAAAGTTTAGGGTCATGTCGGGTACCATTCAAGAAAATACACGAGATGGGAGATAAAGACAAAGGCCATGTCGTGTATAGAGGATGGAAATACACGACACACATATTTTGCATTCTCATTCAAGCCCTAGACAATGTCGTGTAATATAACACATGTTTTGTTTTAGGGTTTTGTTTACATGGTAAATTACAATAGAATTTCTATATGTATAGACTTAGAAACACATATCTATATCTCACACATAAAATCTTTTCAATATAATGGTTAATGTATTTTCACTACTGTAGTATACAAATCCTTTAAACATTACATTTTTTCATAGTTTTTTTAAAATGATGGGAAAAAAGTACGTACTTAAATATATGTGAATGGTTAGATATACGGTTTTTAATTTATCTTGTGTGTAGAATTAAAAAAGTACGTACTTGAAAACATTCTGGAAGCATTTACAAAATTGTAAAAAGAGTTCATATGAAAGTCATTGATTAGTCATATTTCGTGTTAAATTGTAAGCGACAACGACATTGTCAGTGAGTTGTCATATCAATGTTCGTACTTAAAAATGTCATATTTCGTATAAAATTGTAAGCATACACGACATTGTCAGTGATTTGTCAAATCAATGTTAGTTCTTAAAAATGTCATGTTTCGTGTAAATTTGAAAGCATATACGACATTGTCAGTGAGTTGTCATATCGACATTGTCATTTATAACCTACCTTATAGCCTACCTTAGAATTAAAATAAACATAGATTTATTATTTCTCTCTAGGGTAGCCATGAATTCAAATATTAAGAAGTTCAAGTGTGTATTACATTTTGATGATCAGCATCGAGGTGTAATTATGTATAATGATATGACGTACTCAGGGTTACTTGGTTTGGTGGTGAAGAAATTCAAGTTAGATCCAAATCTTCCGATTTATTTGTCTTGTAAGTTGCCTTCATTTGACTATCGTATTGATATTACTGAAGATGACGAGGTAATGTTTTTCGTTGAATGTGCTTCTACTGCTTATGATGGAGTGGCACAGATGTTTGTTGTTCAACCCAAAAAATAAGAAGATTGTGTTTATGTTTTTATCTTATGTGGTTTGTCTTTCAGTAATGAACGTTTGTACTTTTAGTTGAATAAATGTAATTTGAATATATATGCTAACATTCATTCCAACATTGATAATGAAAATAATACAAATAAGACAATCTTAAAGCATACATGACACTTATTCAGTCATATGATTATGAATACGAACGATTATTCCATATGGCTTTATGACGACGTTCATTTGCTTTAGCTTCCTCATTCTGAAAGTGTTCTTGTTCCGCCCATTAAACCATTTGATCAAATGTGTCATCGATTCATTACGTGCTTTTTCCGTCTTCGTTGTCACTTGTGTAGTTTGTTATCACACGATCCATTATTTTTGCCAAGGTAGCATTTGGGCATATATAATTTGCAATAACAAAATCGACACCCACATGGTCAATGTAAATTTCCAAGTTGCCTTGTGCTGCTGAAATGTCAAACATAACATGCATATCATAGTTGTTTCTTAGTTTGACGGTGCTTGTAATGCCAAAGTGTGGTACTTCATAATAAAGAGCATGAATCTTCCCGTCAACGATGTTTAACAGATATTGCTTCATTTCTTCTAGCTTCATTCTTGGAATACTGATGTTCATCTTCCAACCATTTACATATTGTGGTTTTCCGCCAATGCAAATCAATTGACCGTTATTGTGCCAGTAAAACGAAATGGTTTGTGTATACGGTGTAGTAGGTTTTGTTTTTTTGTTGTACCAAGCTTTATACCGGACACGCTCTTTAAGCTTGTTTTTCTTTTAACCATTTCATGTAGATACCGGACACGCTCTTCACGCTTTAGTTTTGTTTCTTCTGAAATTACACCAGCAAATGATTCTTCTAGAGAACCATCATCTGGAATCAAAATTGTGCTTAAATGTATTGGTTGCTCAGAAACGAAAAGTTGGAGCTTCCCAGCAGCCTTTGCGATGTCATACATAACATCTATATCATAATCATTTTCAATTGGTTTTAGACCGTTCAACGTTTTGTTTTCTGGCAATGCGTAATATAGATTGTTGACCCTCGTTGGTATTTTTCTCTTTAGATAAGTAACCATATCCTGAAAATCAATTTCTGGAACATTGATACTCATGTTTGAACCATCTTGATATGTTACTGGGTTAAGTGTAAACTTTCCGTTGAAGTTGATAGTGAAGTTGAATGTAGGCGTACTAGATGTTGACATTTGATGAATGCAAGAAGTAACAATTGAATTTGAGTAATGAAACCACCACAAAGTAGTGGTTATATATATATGATTAAAGGTGCTTAGTCATTTCTTTGTCAGAATAGGTGAATGAGTTATCACGTAATTTTTTTTTATGATTAAAGCTGAAAAGTCAAATATTTTGTGTTATCAAATCAACATTGTAAATGATTATGTTTTGGTGATCATCCATTTGTACTTTCTGAAATAAGGTGGTTGTGGAAATACATACTAGCATAACATAAACATGACATATGTTACAAAATCAAACCAATGTAAGAAAACAACATAAAAAATGTACTACTTAGTTTACAAACCAAATAAATTAAACCAACTATTATTCGATGACTGAGTGTTTTGATCATTTAAATGCTGAGAGGCGTATGGTTGGGAGTCGTATTGGTCATAACCTGGATACGGGTTTTGATGATCATTTTGTTCATGACTTGGTTGACCTTGGTCATATGGGTCTGTTGTGTAAAACATTTGATCATATGGTTGTGGTGAGTATGTGTTTTGTTCGAACGGTTGCGTTGGGTATGAGTCATAATTAGGGAAGCTGTGATCAAGTGTTTGAGTCGGGTATGAGTTGGCCGTAGGTGTATTTTCAGGATGCTCGTTAACTAACTTTTTTTTTCTTTGGGTATTCTTTCCGTTTTAGTGGCTGGAAGACAAATGGTTTTTTGCATTGCCCACGTTTGTGGCCTGCTTCACCACACCTACCACAATGTTTAACTTGTGGTTCCTCACCCTGAGATCGTATACGGTCAGTATTTTTTGGCCGACCAGGTTGTGGGTTGTCCATTCGTGGAGGAGTGATGGGTTGTATATACCCTGGATAATCCCATTCGTGAAACTCTCCTACAAAATTAACCGACTCTTATTTGACAATTCATTGACATTAACGTGTATGTCTAATTTATTACACGATATATGACAAGGATTTGACAGTTCGTATTCTGTACACTGACATATATTTGACAATTCATTGACATTAACGTGTATGTGTAATTTATTACGCGATATATGACAAGGATTTGACAGTTCATTTTCTGTACACTGACATAGATTTGACAATTCATTGACATTAACGTGTATGTGTAATTTATTACGCGATATATGACAAGAATATTTTCTTTATCCCGACATGATTTGACAACACCATAAAAAATTTACCTATAAAACCTCATTTACTTCTATTTTTCTAAACACATATCAACATTATTGACATTTCTACTCTCTGCAAAGAAGGTTACTCTCCACAATATGTCTCGACAAAACAATACCGGAAACACCAAACGATACAACAACTCACCATTCGTTCCACCATCCCAAAGAAGGGACACAACATATGCACCCCAACATAACGTTGGGGGTTCTTCAACCTCTTCCAACAACCCGACTAGGATAATACCTGGTCCTGCTGGTATTCTTCAAGCGGCTATTCTCCGCAAAAATTCAGACATTAGGGAAGGTGGCCCCGAATATTGTGTAGTGCCAACACAAGAATATGTAAGGAAAATAAATGAGGATGTCAAGGAGGATGATCATCTTAACCGTGGGCCATGGCTAAGCGCGATTCATAAGCTTCATAATGATGAAGATGTCATCGTAACTGGTTGTCTTGGCGATATAAAAAACTATTGTGTGAAAGGGAAGCTTGAACTTGTTGTAGGTGTAATCAAGACTTGTACACCTAACGCGCTTGGTGAGCTAACAGTGACAATAAAAGATCCAACAGGACAATGTCCGGTACAATTCATCACAAAGTCCTTACGAAGAGGCATGTTACAAAAGTCTATCAAAGTCGGAGCTGTGTTGGTACTTCGTAATGTTTCGGTGTTTACCCCAAAATCAACACCCCCTTCTCTTAACATTACATTGAGGAACATGGTTGCTGTTTTCGACATGGATACAGTTTTTATTGGATGAATCTTTACATATTCATCTCCTACTTTTAGGTAATGTTATCTATGTAATGTTTATCTAACTCAACGTCATCTATATGTAATGTTGATTTACTTGAATAAAAGTTTGAATTAACATCAAATATAAGTTAAACATATAATATAAAAATATATACAACTTCCATTAAAAATCACTCTCAATCATATCCACAAGAACTAGTCTCCTCGCAACGACAATCGTAAAACATCTTAGAGATACTATATCTAATAGTCTTGAAAAAGCCTTCAACATCATAACTCCATTGTGGTGGAAACTTACCAGTAACAAACTCATGCATGAGCCAACAAGTGATGACTCCACAATCGTGAGTGTTAGTTTGGTGTGGGATCGGAAATTGTTGGTTGTTGTAACGGAATTTGAAATTGTAGTGCGGACGTCCGGTTCTTGTGAAATGTCCTACCTCTTCTAAACATTTGTTAAGAACTCCGGTCCATTCTAGAACATACTCTCGTAAATAATCACTACGCTCCGTGCTAGGCAAAGAGTCGAGAACCAGAAAGGTGGATAACACTAGATCAATAACTGTTGTGACCCAATGATTCCCTCCTGCATTCATCGGCATCACCACCTGCGTCGAAAATGTATTCAAAATTATACAGTTAAATAAACTAGTAAAGCGTATATTATGAGAAAAATTAATTATAGGTTGAAACACATTTACTTACCCATCTTACTTGATCCCATGAAGGGTACGGCTGCATGCTACCATCTAATGTTCCCATAATCGAAGGAGCTATCGAAAGCATGGGCACTCTACCACCATTATCTGTGGGGTAAGTGGATGATGTCCATGATGACGATACTGTCCATGGCGCGCCATCTTGCCTTCTTCTTATTAATAGCTCAACCCAACAATTCATTTGCTGAGTCAAGAGATTAAACAAAATCATTTTACGTTCTTCAAACTAATATAATCTAAACTTTTAAAAAAACATAACACTATACTTACGTCGTCAGACAGCCAACCAATTTGACCAGGTACTCCTGGATCAGTGCCGTTCTTGTATAATTCCGGAAGTAGTTGTTGAAAGAAGGTAAGCTCTGCTACCCAACCCTTTGGATGGCAGTCAAGGTATATCGGGGATGGGTTTAATAGAAATTCCTCCAAACTAACATAACGCTCACGCCTCACCTGAAAAAACAAACGATAAAATACAATATCAAACATTGTTAATTAGCAACTTCATGTTAATAAATTTTAAGGGTCCAGTATACCTTATTAGGGTCAACATTATAAACTGCAACAGGTCCGACACGACGACTACCAAAACAGGCAACACCACCAGCATACTCTTTATACTCATGAACCGCTTGTTCTTCCAAATTAAATGCTAGAATGTTCGAGGTACTCTTTTTTTGCGTCTTCTTAGCGGCACGTTTCTTAGGCAATATTGTGGTTGGCCCCTTCGGGTGTAAGGATATTGCGGACATTTACCTGACGACAATCCATCTTTGGTCGCTCGATCGCATCCTTAAAAAAATAAACAATAAAAATTTAAAATCAATATAATTACTAATAACAATATTAACCATGAAATATTTTATGTAATTAATAGGTTACCGGGACGTCGACACCTACGTCATAGGCGTGAGATGGACCTGCCTCATAATCAACAGGCGTGGCAAAAGAGCCAAACCCAAGTGGCGTACGGGTAGTCGTATGTCCGGTGGAGGGAAGCCATGATGGACCAGTAGACTTTAACGGCGGTGTAGGTACATGAACACCGTCAAAGAACGAGTCATTCGGTGGATCGCCAAATGGACGGTCGGCATTTGGTATTCCCTGAATGAAAAATTATAATGTAGAGTTGGTTATTTTCAAACATATTTAAATATAAAAGAGATAAAAGCACGTAAACCTACTTAGGTGTTTTGAATAACAAAAAATAAATTAACGTAAGCTACTTACCCCAAAATCGCCACCAAAAAATCGTGGATCAAGTTGTTTGAACTTCAAGTCATGTTCTTGTAACTTCGCCTCAAGTGCCTTCATCTGCTGTATAATTTCCGGTGCAATAGAATCGTAAATAGGTTCGTTTAGTGGAGGCTTTTTCGATGGAATTGAGGTCGAATTCCCAGCAAAATATGCTCTACTTTGAGCCCACCACTCGGTATTTTGCTCATAGTCATCCGGCATAAGCCTCATCAAAGGTGGGTTTACCTTTAAAAAACATGGACAATATACACAACATTAATAAAAACCAACAAAAAATTATAATCATATTGTAAGAAACTAAGGTCATATTTCAAACTCACATTCAATTGGTCATCCAAAAACCGGTCTATAGACTCTCTAAATACCACGTTTCTATAGCTCCACGCAATTGATCGGGGATACAACTGTTTATGACAAAAAAACGTTTGGGTCGCACCATGAGGGAAACACTCCAATATCCACGTCTGTAAAAGGCAAATTTGTTTTAAATTTGTTAACGATATACATATACATGAACTTTGTAAATTTATATATCACATACCTTGAAGGCCCATATAAAGCCATTCAAATTGTACTTAGGAAGTTTAGTAGGATCTCTCCCCTCGGCAAAGTGCTTTGCCCTGCGCTTATTTGCTGCATCCTTAAGATAATTGTACAAGGTTGGCCATACGTAAGACCCCCACGGGAACACATTCCATGCATCTATATCCTCCACTAACCTAAATACAAAATCGTCGACTACATTCCTAAGCTCGGTCCCTTTTAACACCAACACTAACACGGCTATCAAACAAAGACCAACAGCATCTTCGTCGCTCAAACGGCTCAACAACTCAATGTCTAGCGCACGGAACACATCACCAACTTTTATTTTTGAAGAATCAGTTGACGAAGGGAACACTCGTATCCTAAAGGGAATAGGTCCAACTTCATAATCCTTTCTAAAATCTGTTCCAAATCTTAGACCAGTAACTAGGCAGAATTCCTCCCTACCAAACTGAACCTCAACCTCACCCACCCGATTACTATCACGTACACGATATCTGGAGGAACAATATTTGTATCTCCCTCTACACATGGCACTTGGTGGCATATGAAATAATGTACTAACACGCCAGACTCTTGCATTTTTGGCAAATCTAACAACAAAACATGTATCTCTAAATAATGTTTCCCTACGGGTGTTCACAATCATACTTTTAATAGCACTAATCACGGATAACCTAATCCTACATGTAATTTGGGCAGGATAATCCTAAAATAAATAAACATATATTAATACACATGTACGTAACAAATAAAAAAAATACAAGTGTAAAGGAAAAAAATTGCGAAATACCCGGTGACCTTCCATATTCACAGCCATATCCACCACCACACAGCACCACCACTGCACCACCAACACTTTTTTTATAACCGCCACTAAACCACCAAACTCACAAACTACTTCAACGTCACCACTACAAAACCACCAAACTCACGCACCACAATGTAACCACCACAATGTTACCACCACCATACCATGATGAACAAGATGTCGTGTATATTGGTGATGAAGAAGATGTATATTCTTTCAAGATAAAGTGAAGAAGATGTCGTGTATATTGTTCCTCATATATGTGATGAAAAAGATGTAGTTTGAATGAACTTGCAATAACAATGATACACGATATCGTGTATATATTCAAGCTTTGAATGAAGTCCATTGAATCATCAAATCAACTTTTAATTTGCAAGAACATTATTGCAAGAACATTGAATCATCAAATCAGCCTTTTAATATTTGCTCTTTCCCAATGCTAAGAGATAACCCTAGATAACCCTAAACCCTCTATACCCTTTAACGTTTTCCGGACATTAGCATGTTTTTTTCCATCTCGTGTATTTTCATGCATTATAATACCCGACATGTCCTCTACACACGACATGAGCATGTCTATCTCCCATCTCGTGTATTTTCTTGAATGGTACCCGACATGACCCTAAACTTTGTCCAATGTTTGACCCATGTCGTGTATGTTTTCACCATGTCGTGTATGTTTTCACACTAGATGAGATTGGTAAGAATAAAAAAAAGCCATGTCGTGTATAGACGTCCTTTTGTACCCGAGATGCTACAAATTTATTTGCAAGAATCATTTATGGCCATACACGTCCATGTCGTGTATATAGTGAAAATATATACCCGACATGGATGGGTAGTTTTGATATTGAGAAAAAAGATGGGTATGTGCAGACACGGTATTTTGATTTTGGGTAGTACAGTAATTTTCACTTTTGCAAATGTTGGTATATATACTTATTTGGATTTTGCATGTTGGCATACCTATGCATGTTGGCACGTTGCATGAAAAAGTAAAAAAGTTTTTGGAAATGTTGGCACGTATTATTTGCAAATGATGGTTTTGCATGTTGTCACGTTGCATGAAAAAGTAAAATGGAAAACATATATCTACTTGAAATATGATGTAAAAAAAAAAAAAAAAAAAAAAAACTTGGTCACGATTCTGGCAACTTGATCGTCGGAGAGAGAAGACTGATGTGGCAAGGTCGTGGAAGGTCACGACTGTGCCCGGCCTTAGAGTTAAGTTGTAGTGTTTTCATGTCATCTAATACTTAGTTTATCTAACTGAAACACGTAAACCGAAACTACTTAGGAGGCATTATTTTCCTTTTCGCTACATAAAGATATCAAATAAATTAAGGGGCACGTACACCTATCAAATATTCTTAGCGGAGCCTATGCTTATTGTCGCTTGGTCTCTTATGGAAAACCTGATCATCTATTATGAGAAGCGTCGGGAAAACTGAGAGTGGAACGAAAAAGAAGTATAAAATTAAGCTGTAGCTTGAACGCAAATAAAATTGTAACTATGATGCAAATATAACATTGTTCTGTAAAAGGGTAAACCTATATTCATTGGGATCAAACAACTATAATAAAGTAAACACAACTAGTGCTTGATTACAATCTCAAATTCATTGGAACAATTTTCGATTAAATTCTTTGATAAAAAACCGTCCTAGTTCTTCCACTTCTTGGTTGTTTTTCACGTTTGTGATCTTTGTACGACCACCTGGTATAGCGTTTGCTAGGGAAAGCACGCATATCAAAGTTGTTACTATTAAGCAGTGTTTTGAAAGGCTCAAGGCGCACTAAGGCGCAAAAGGGGGCAAGGAGCCTCGAGTCGAGGCGCATTCTAAGGCGCGGGATTCATGAATGCGAAAATTTATGTCCCTTAAATTACACAAAATAACATTAAAATACTTAATACATGGCACATATTGCCATTATAAAGATTAAAATGGATTAGTTGTCACTTCTAAAACGAATCAACTCTTTGGCTCGATGACCTATATAGATATTAAAATCCATATCAGACTAAATATGCTTGTGTCATACACTTATAGACTTACATCTAACAAAGCTCACAATTTAACCCAAAATATCAAGCAAGCAATGTATTAATATTCAATCTACAATGCCACATTTTCATGATAATATATCATAAAGAAAATACTTAATTGAAACAAAGTAACTTCTTAAAGAAAATTTCAATCAATAAAATAAACATAAATCAATTCAAATTTACAAATCATACAAATACTCACCCTATGACTTAAAAAGCCCATGTATATCACTTATAAGCCCCATTTATCTTATCTTAATATTTAGAAAAAGGGCCCAAAAACCCGTTACATCTCCAAGGCGCAAAAAACCCTAAGGCGCAAAGTCGCAAAAATCTCCAAGGCGCGCGATTTTTGTGGGATTCATGCATGTCGTGAGCCTCGATCTAAAAAAATCCCAAAGGCTAGAGCCTCGTGGGATTTAGAGCCTAGGCTCGCCTTAGACGCGATTTTTAAAACTATGCTGTTAAGATTGTTGTTTTGGTAATTGGTGATATAATCGTGTAGTAATATGGTTGTAATGTATTTGTTAAGTAAGAATTAACCAATCAAATTTTGTTTTATTAGTGTTTTAATTAAAGCTATGACGCGCTAAGTATTTTTGTGAGTGAGAAGGAAATGATTTTGGCTTTGTGACTCTTTCCCACATAGGTGAAAGAACAACCTTGTAAGAGATTTATAATCTAGAGTATGAGTTTATCAAGTTAAATGATAGGTGACGTTCACATTACATGTGTGACAACTGGTAAATTTCGAAAATTATTTTTAAATACCACACTACTTTAAACTTTAGCAAGTTAAACAATCGACTATAAATTCTTGATATTTTGTTGTTAGACCTTGTTTGTGACTTTAGACTAGGCACTACTAGACCTCAGCATTAGGCAAAACCTAATAAATTGAGAAAACTTAAGAAAACCACCCGTCTAGCTCCATAAGCATATTTATGACCGGTTTCATTGGAAAAACATAACTAAAACTATTGGCGCACTCGAGGAAACTTGTTAGACTTTTAAATGAAATATTTGAGCTCGGGAATGTAGGAATAGGGGAACTTTAGAAAAATTACGGGAATGGTCCTTGTGGTTTTGTTTGGCCGCGTCCCCACCTCCCACCATTTTGAAAAATATCTTTTATTTCTAAAGAGTAAATTCTATATATTACTTAATCTGCTAGGTCGGTGGAATAAAAAAACGGTTTCGCTAGCACGTGCGATGCAAATGTTACGTTTCGGTGCTAATAAAAATATTATTTGCGTTGGGCTGCCTCTTTTGCGTCATGCTTTTTAGTCCATTTGGCCCCAAAAAAAAAAGCAGATCCAACGTTATCCTTTTTCCACCGCCTTTCTCTTTGGTATACTTCTTTTGTTATTCCAGATTCACCTACACAGTACACGTTGCCACTAAATTATTCCACCGCCTTTGTCTTGCCGACATTCAAAATCGGCGTTCGAATTTGCTGATGATTTAGGTTAACTGTGAAACCCAGGTATGAGGTGAGGGGTTGAATTTATATAAGATAAATTGTGGGTTTTTTTTGTGCGGTTTCATTAGTTGAATTTTCTTTTTTATTATTATTTATGAGTTGTATTGTTGTTTAAACCCTAAGAGCACCTGGTGTCGGTCTCGTCGTGCACTTCGTCGTCCACATCATCGCCTCGTTGAGCATCGTTGTGACACCGTGGAAGCTCGTTGAGCTTCGTCGTTGGGTACCAAATCGTGGAGACGACGAGCGTCCCACCTGACAAAAGCAAATAACGTTTTTTTTTCTTTCTTTTTTTTAGATAGTGAAATTTAAAGGTGATAATTAAATGTGAAGTGTTTTAGAAGATATTGATTTCGAAAGGTTCGTAGAGGAAAAAAATGCAAACATAAACGCATAATGATGAAACATT
Source organism: Chrysanthemum makinoi (assembly GCA_910596185.1). Classification (NCBI taxonomy): domain Eukaryota; kingdom Viridiplantae; phylum Streptophyta; class Magnoliopsida; order Asterales; family Asteraceae; genus Chrysanthemum; species Chrysanthemum makinoi. Next base: position 356,665,924 of record OU343224.1, on the reverse strand, counting down.
TAAACTGAAACTTGAAGAATTAACTAAAAACAAGAAATACATAATAACCTTAAACATAAAAAAACTACAGAATCTCCCTAAAAACAACATAAAAACATGAAATACATAATAAAACTACTAAAAACTTAAAAAAACGAGTCATCCGAGTCCAAACCATCAGAACTGGTTGGCGGAGAATAAAACTCCCCATTCATGTTGTAAAACCTGAAAATCTAAAACATGAATAAAGACTAAAATACCCTTGGAATCAAAATTTATAAAATACGTAAAAGACATTATAATCATTAAACGAAATTAAAACTTAACTTACGAATAATTAAAACTTAATTAATACGTGTACGTGATCGATTTTGTACGACGATAGAGTTAAACGTTTTGCTAAAGTTGGGCCGATTAGTTGGACCTTGTTTTCGTTAATTGGAAAGCCACTTGGGCTCGTTTCTTTTTGCCAAGCCGAGAGTCCAAGAAGCCCAAGGTGGGCGTTTGTTTTTGTTTCGGTTGGACCCAAGAGGCGAAACCCCTCCTCAAGACTAACCTAAAATGTAACTACCTATAAATATAACTCATTAACACAAGATTGAAACCCTAGTTTTTGTTTGCCTCTTTCTTTTCCTTGCTCTCATTCGGCCGAATACCTGCACCCTTGGTGTCGAGAATTTGCTTCAACCAAGCTAAGGTATAACATGTTTTCTCGTCTTTCTTTCGTTACACCTTACGTTAACATTTTTGTATCATATTTGTTTAGTCGGGTCTTGTGTTTTATTTTGTGGCTGAACCGTATGAAACAACAAACATGAACCATATGAATTGAACTTTGTAATGATTAAGAGAACATGTATGTAATATGTATTATTGAATCGGATCATAGATATATGTTGAGCATAGAACCGAACCACATATATATAACCGAACCACTTGTAATTAATTCGGTTAAGATAAAAACATGGTAACTTGAATATGTAAAGTACGTAGAGAGCTAGGGTTTGCGTAAAACCTATTAGCCGAACAATATAAGAGTTTTGAACGTGTGTTTATTAAGTAAAGGTCATGTAAACCTAAACCTAATTTGAAGTGTGAACCGAACCATGTGAATCGAAACCTAAATGGATTGTGAACCTTGTACCACACGTGTGTTTTATAAGTCGAGTGAGCTTGTAGATATGTAAACGTAGTACGTGGTCATACCTAGTCAAAGCTATGGTGCGTGTGTGTGTAAATGTGTATTTAATCCGAGTAATAAGTAACTTGTATGTCACATAAAATCATAAACGTGCATGGAAATAAAAGTTGAAGTATAACATGTATATAAGTAACGTATGGTTAAGACATGAAGGCGTTAGGTTAAGTAACGAGTCATTAAAAGACGTAACATGAAAAGTAAATGCATTTTAATGTGATATTAAAAGAAGGAGAAAACCCTAGAACATAATGAGAGTCGATTAGGGTTTGAAACTAAGAGTATTAATTCGTTATTTCATGTGTGAGTTATTTTCACATTTAACCCTAAACTTTAATAAGTGACATAATGAACCCTAATCTACGATATTAATTATAAAGCACTGAAGTCTCATTTTATCTTAAAGTCCTAAAGTATGAAGATCACTGAATACACTAAGTATATATATACCAAATGTTAGAAGATCATTTCGACAATTATGGAATCATGAATAACATGGACGACCATTAATGTGTATAGGTTCTGTGAAGAAGGAGTAATCCTTTGCCTTCCGTATTTCTACTTTTGATCATTTGCTTTGGAATAAGGTACAGATATTCGACCTTTCAGTAAAGGTTCCTTTTAACGTTTTCTTTCTTTAGCTTTTCTATTAGGGTTTCCTAAGCCTTTGCTATGAACCCATTCCGTTTTGTTTGAGCTGTTGCTTATCGAACTCGATTTTGAATTATGAAACATCTGATTTTGAACTATATGAAATGAAAACTCTGATTTTGAAAATATGAATAATCTTCTGATAAAATATGATCTGTGTCAGTTTTGACATTCTGATTTGACCTAAGATAGTTTGACACCCGAGCCAAATATTTCACTAGTCATGGGGGTTCCATGTCCGTATCAGTGATGCACTTCTGATATGACTCTAGGGCAGTAGAGTGATGTTCGGCCACGTTCCTGGATGGTGGAGCATATTTTGTATATGTAGGAAGGAGCGTATGGATGCATCCTAGATCTGTTATCTGTTATCTGTTATATGTTATCTGATGATTGATGCTGCGTGCATGCACGTCCTTCATAACTCTGGTAGGTCTCCCCTACAAATGTTGCCTTATGAGAAATGTTGCCTTACGAGAAATGTTGCCTTATGAGAATATGATTATGATCTGATATTTGTTTCTGGGCTCGTGGTAGTTAACTATAAACTTTATTCGATAATTCTGATTTATACTTTGAAAATGATTATGATTTTACTATCTTTCGTTTATTATATTCATATTCGATATCGTTTAGTATTCGCTTTGCTTTCATATCTGTTCACTGGGCTTTTGAAGCTCAGCAGCACTTTTCTTTTCTTCCGCGGCAGGTATCTAAGCATTGGAAGCTGGGTTTTGCTTTGGGATGAGTGCATGAGTGGACTTACCTTAGAGATATTTAGTTTTGATCTTTTGATGCCATTTAAGACTTCATTATTTCAGATATTTTGTTGGAGTTTATTTTTCCGCTGGGACCTATGTATTAAAGTCATGTTGACTTGAATTATTCCGCATTTATGTTAAGATTTCTTTTGGATATTTATGTTTGCTTTGATATGACACCATTACTTGTGATTCCTTTACCCTTGTCGGGTCGGGCGTTACAATTTATGGTATCGAGCCCAGGTTTCGACTTGTAGTCAGGACCTGTGACATATGGACCCTAGGTTTTGAGACCCTTAGAGCTTAGGCTTTGACCTGTGAGGATTGGGTAGACTTTAGGATTCCTTCTGCGAACTTCCATTTCGTATCTCACCCTTGTTCATTTTGCTAATCGTTTGAATATCGTTCAGATGGTTCAAACTTGTCGTAACGGTAACGTGGATGGAGACGATGATGCTCCTAACTTGGATGCTGCGATTGCTAATGCTCTCAACACTCTTTTCCCTGGTCTTACCACACCTGAGATGATGACACAGGTGATCAACAACATTCGCAATCAGAATGGTGCTTCGAGTAGTGGTGGAGGTAATCAACCCGTCGGCATTCACACTTGGCTCGGCGTTTCGTAAGCTCAAGCCTTTTTCTTTAGCACTGCTGCTACTCCCACTGAGGCCGAGGACTGGATCACTCATATTGAGAAGCTGTTTGAAGTACTGGGTTGTGGAGATGAATTTAAGACCCGTTTGGCTGCATTTAAATTGGAGGGTGATGCTTTGAATTGGTGGAAGGCGCTCAAACAGGCACGAGGAGGAGATGCTTTTGCTATTACTTGTACTTGGGCTGAGTTTCGGACTATCTTCTATAACCGTTACTTCCCTGATGCTGAACAGCAAAGGTACGAGAGGGATTATCAAGGAATCTACCAGTTTGATCATGAGAACTCCAATGAGTACATGGGTAGGTTTATGAGGCTGTTAAGTTTTGTGGGAACAAATCTTTGGAGATGGTAGGCGTCAGGCTAAGCACTTCAAGTGGGGATTGAAGAAGTGGGTGTTGGACCGACTGCTTAACACTGAGTATGAGGATGTGTCGGCCTGCAATGACGCAGCTCGTAACATTGAGATCTTTCATGAGGGTTCGGGTTCCAACAAGCGTAATCGCGATGGTGATCGGATTCAAGGTAGGACTCAAAGTAATGATTATAAGGGAAACTCTGGCAGGAGTTATGATTCGAGGAGTCAAGTGGATAGGAGTTATGATCAGCGGGGTCAGTCAGGAAGGAATGTGGACTCTAGGCGCCCCGAGGCGAGAGGTCAGGATAGCAAAGCTGCTGGTAAGAATGGAAACGATCGTCAGAATCAAGGTAACAATAACCAGCGTTACAACAAGGATCAGTCGGTTCGAGGATCAAATCAGGGTCGTGCTTCAGGATC
>OU343224.1:356619459-356661802 GCA_910596185.1 Chrysanthemum makinoi | reverse complement strand
GGTTTAGGGGGGTGCGCACCCCGGCGTTGTTGGATGACTATGCCAGAATTGAGTGTTATTTGCTACATCTATTAACCGTCCTATTGTATGTATAACCAATTCACAATCTCTTTTGTGTCTTCCGCTAAGAGGTTCTCCCGATTCAGCAGAAATATTGTCTCCGGTTGTGATTCTTCGTGTGGGGAACAACGAATGTGCTCACTTCGTTTTTGCGTTTCTTGATGAAGACTCACCACTCCCGTATAATCACCCACAATGGAGACATTATAGAAATGCCGAGGCCGCGCCATGGGAACATGTGTTTGCTCAACGACAGAGGATGTTTAGATATACGTAGAAAACAGTTATTGATTTATATTGTAAATGACAAAACATGTATAGACGATTACTTATTTATATTGTAAATGACAAAACCTGTATAGCGATTACTGATTATATTGTAAATGACAAAACATTTATAGACGATTACTGATTTATAGCAAACGACTCGTCATTTTTTGTTACAGATTTCTTAGTTTCTAGTTATATTGTAATTTTGTGAACCATGTATCAACTATTAATCTATAACAAGATTGGTTCTTGTGAACCATGATATTACTAATTTATGTTGTGAATAATTATACAAATTCTTTTGGAGATGCAACACAAAATCCTTCTTGTGTCGTTGTCAACGTGGATTAATAATTGAAAGAACATCCCACCAGTCCAGTACTCGTGGTCTGAAGTATTATGCATGTCCTTTCTCAAAGGTAAATAATTAAACGTTTGCTTATTTGGCGTAAATATACAATAACTTGTTTGTTTAGAATACATTTCTTATAATTGTTTCGTCATGTAACGCCGGGACTAAAGACTATGGGTGTCGATACTTCATGTGGAAGGAAATATTTCAACAAAAGTACTTTTGTGAAGCCTCTTCTTTCACGGCAGTGCTCAAACTGCTAAACTAAAGATACAACGATCAACATGCTATTGGCTGAACAATTTGTTGCAGGCAAAAAATAAGGCGTTGGAGGCATCACTGGAATTGGCAAGAAATCCAGTTGATCACGCATGTCAGCCGAGTGGAATACTCTATGAGCTTATAGATGACATTAATAATCTTCACGTGGAGTAGATTTCGTTGTAATATTGAAAACATTGTTGTTTTACTTGTTTAATGTTTTAATGTTATTGTTTAATTAAATGGAAACAAACACACAATTAAAAAGCATAACGTAAAATAAATATCATATAAAAACACTACACAATTAAATACACTACACATATAAAAACACTACACAAATAATACACACATATATACTCTACAAATAAAAACACTATATATATACATTACACAAATATAAATTATACACAAAACAAAAAAAAAACTAAAACTAAAAAAAAAAAAAAAAAAAAAAAGACCAAACCATCATTGGGCCAATGATTGGCCAATGATTGGCCTACTATGGGGTGCAAAAAAAGGATTTCATGGGGTGCAATATTAGACCCACCCTATGGATATGCACATCTAATATGTCTCCTTTTGAAGAGACATAACACTATTCCTCTTTGAAAGGTACAAACCTTACATACAATACCGATGACTTACCCATATAGCTAGACAACTCATTGAGAGTTGAAATATTGAAATAGACTTGTGACTTCACATCACATTGAATATCCTTGGGGAAAATGTTTAGTCCTACTATGACCTTCTTAAATTTTTAATTTGTAATATTTCTGCTCAAGCATACTTTCGATTTTCTACTACTACTAAAAAAATGAAATCCTTAAACAAATAGATGGGCATACGCGTGTGGTCTAGGCAAGAAATAAAGGACTTAAAAATACTAGCTCCATTTTACATATCTTGAGATAAACTCGTAAAAATACGACTGGATATTTATTTATCTTAAGATGTGTATGTCTCTAAAAGATATTTTTGGATGAATAAGAATTATACGTTCTTGTTGTCATTTTGCTTTCATTATCTTTTGGACTACGACAATAAAACCGTCAAAGCTGTTAGCACATGTTACAAAATATATATGCAAAAACGATTGATAGTATTATTTACTTATTGTCCATAAAATACATGCGTTATAGAGGTTTACGACGTGATCATGCATTAGCAAGTGTTTTCTTTTGCAATAGTATTATAAGAATTTATTGAGATATATACAAGTTAGTACGTATACTCCAATACGCTTACTATGTACCATGATACAATAAAATGCTTGGGCAATAGGTAAAATGATAATGCCTAATGGTCTATTAATTTTTGGGCAAGCCGCTATTCATTTCGTGCTTTATATATATCACGAAAGTTTTAACTGGGCTTATAATATTTCTTGGTCAAATATTGCGCTTGTATGCTAGTCTAGTGGGATGTCACTGAAAATAGACTAAGGTAAGTGATGAGCCTCTTTTATGCCAACTCATATGTAGAAATATTGACTATTTTAAAAGCATTTGCAATTTTCATCAACACAAAGACGTAAGAAGCCTACTCGACATCACGATCACTCTCACAACTATCAAAAAATTCAAACTTCAAAGAAAAATATATTTGTTCATGGAGAACTAGCACAACCTAAACCCCAAAGTGTTTATAAAAGAAAGGTTATTTGAACCAGCTTGTGCCCTTACATACTTGAATGATTTTTTCACACATCATTTTTCATCACTATTAGAATATTGTGGGAGCACTTTATAGAAGATAAATGTACAGGCTCAAGCACAAAATATTAAATTGCTTGTATAATATTTGGACACTAGGATAGAGATCGTTGATGACAAGGTCTGATCACTGGATTTGTCAATCTCCGGGCACCTTTGAAAATAGCATTAAATCGCCATTTATTTTCTTCTGCCTATGACATTCGGACCACTAATTGTCCGGCTAATAAACCTCCATCTATTGTTGGTACAAATGAAGCTTTTCTATTGCCCTTACATATTAGGCTTCAAATGTTAACATTCTTAACTGCTTTTTACCGAAAACAAGTTGCTTCGACATAATCCTATATTCAGGATCAAATGTGTTTTTTGGCACGACCCAATCTTATGAAAATGAAAGGACTATATCAATGCTTTTATTACGTGATAACGGACATACCCTAAAGTTCTGCTAAAACATTGCTTTTCATCTCTAAAGTTCTTTGTCTTTCAGCCACCATAAATCACACGAGTGTCTTGAAAAATGAAAGGAAGATTAAAAGATCTTATCTGGATATTTAAGTAATACGGTGGTACAGATTTAAAATATTAAGACAACAATGTTTGATCAATGTCTTAAAATATTGTGACATCCAGGGGTAAGCATTATTGTTATTTATCAAATAATGTTTCACCTGAGTTCAACGGTACTAGTGAGTTATAGCACCGCTGGGCACCTTCCGTCGGTTGCGTGACGGTTTCGTCGTGACCTATTCTATATTAATACAAGTGAAATATTGTGTTTGTCATATTTAACAGGAGAAAACAAAAGAGTTTTCAAGTTTTATTCTACAGGACTAACAGGCATAAGGTGATGATTTCGTGAAAATCAGAGCATGGTCAATAAGGGCAATAAACATCACATGTTTGATATCTAACACTCATGGGTAACATTGTTATTCATCGTTTATTATGTTATCTAATACATTGTTTTATTTTAGTTCAACGATACTAATAACATTAGCATCGTTGAACTGGGGGGAACCATGGGGGAATGATACCCTCACCGGTTATGTTACGGTTCGGTTGTGACCCGGTTGTTGTATTAATACATTAGAAACATTGTGTTTATCTAACGGGAAAAAGAAGAAGAGCTTTTATGTCTTATTGTGCAGGAATAACTGTGTGAATTCCCACGTTCTTAATAAGTACAATCCTGAACATAACATTTGTGTGACACCTCGGTTGGCTGGCCACCACCGCGGATGCCCGAGTGCAACATCTTTCAGATGCCCGAGTGAAAAATCATTCCGGATGCCCGAGTATAAAATCATTCCGGATGCCCGAGTGCAAGTTCATTTCGGATGCCCGGGTGCAAAGTCATTACGGAAGGCCCAGGTGCTAATCACCGAACGGCAATATTCCCGAGTGCCCATCTCCTCGGAAGGCCCGGTGCTAATCACCGAACGGCAGTATTCCCGAGTGCCCATTCTCCTCGGAAGGCCGGGTGCTAATCACCTAACGGCAGTATGCCCGAGTGCATCTCCTCGAAGGCATGGTGCTATCACCTAACGCAGTATGCCCGAGGCCATCTCCTCGAAGCCAAGGGTGCTAATCACCTAACGCAGTATGCCCCCTAGTGCTCATCTCCTCGGAAGCCGGGTGCTAATACCTAATGGCAGTATGCCCTAGTGCCCTCCCCTCAGAAGCCTCCGAGTGCCCATCCACTTGGAAGGCCCAGTATAAAAACTAATCTAAAATAAGAGTGTAAACATATAAGCTTGTATTTCCAAAGCTATGCAAATAGCAAGAGTAATAAAAAAACAAGAAGTTTGGTGTATTTTATGTGAGTAACAATTGTAATAAAACACAAAGCGTCTGGTACAGGTTTGTGATTAATAAATAAATTGTATATAACGGCATATCACAAAACATAATGATTATGGTAGAAAAGCTATGTTTTATTTGTGCAGGAAACAAAGGGACGATGGAAAAGATATGTCTCGCTTTCGATCTAACTTATTAAGTATAGCGTCATTGACCATAGGCAACAATACTATTACTGGGGGACATGGCGGCATATGTGTTCTAATAGACCTACCGCGCCTTATGAGCACCAACTTATGGGCCACTTGGTAAATCACTCTAAGATGGTCAATGGAGGGAAGACATGTCCGAATGATAAGACCGAAAGGTCATAAGGTACTCTTTAAGTATTACATAATCAGTCTTTTACTAATAATGCAATACTAGGGGGACATGTTATGTATGTGTGTCCGAAGGACACGCGTTGGATGAAAGATGATACCCTATGTCAAGACACATGCCGAAAGGGGGCACGACACGTGCCGAGAGGCAGATACAATACTTGCCTGAACGACGTGTGCTGAAAGGCATAGAGATATTCTTGAAGTATTGCATCATCGGTCTTTAACCGATATTACAATACTGCGGGACATGTGACGTATGTGTCCGGATGGCCCACGCCGAACGATATGCGTCGATAGGCGTAAAGACACTCTCTAAGTATTGCACCATCGGTCTGTAACCGATATTACAATACTGGGGAGACATGTTGACGTATGTGTCCGGACGACACGTGCCGGGCCGAAGAATCTCCATCACGCCGGAGGTCATTGCCGGAAGGACTGGACTATGCCACCTAACCCGAATATTACGGGATTGTGTCCCCACGTGACCTGACACCTAGCGCATAGACTAGGTATAGGTATTGTGCCAAAGCTTTGCTATAAATAGCCAACCCCATTTGTCACATAAACCAGGTTTGTCTACCTCTCTCCTCTCTACATCTTACTTCATCTCTCTACAAACAAAACACAATGCATACTAAATCCTTTATAATGGAGGATCTGACTTGACCTTCGGAGGGTGGTTCCCAGGGCTTCGGCCTCGGGACCCCTTCTAACGGGTTCTTTCATGTATGACAGCATGCTTTCAAGACCGGGACCAGAATGGATGGCACGTAAGAGCCGCGTCAACAGTTGGTTTGGTCGTTAGAATATCTGTTTCTTTTTTTAGTTGATTTTATATTATTGTTTGTACTTCAAATGGTTTTTTATGTGAGGAGTGACAACTTTGAGCTTATAGTTACATTTATGTAAGTGATAAAAAACAAGAAGAGCTTTAGACTTATGCCATAGATTAGACACTATGTGATAATTTGCTTCTCATATTGAATAGGAGACCGTTAGTGATAGATTGATATGACAAAAAAAATTCTCGGTAGCAACATGCACATCTAAGGTGTCGTTTGTTTTTTCAAAGTTTTTACCTCTTCATCTACAAACCATGTCTGCAGAAGAAGAGGCATATCTAAATTCTTCATCTGCATGCAAGAAGGCCGTTTGTTTTTTATGTTATTGAAGTACTTTTTTCTTTTCCTTTTTCTTTTTCTTTTTTCTTTCTTTTTTGTGCTATCAATCCTTTTTTCATGCGGGTCAAATGGATCAATGGCTTTCTTACGTATTGGTATTTTTTTACATTTTCGTCTATTTTTTACGTTGTCGTCTATTTTTCTAAGTTTTCACCCTTTTTTCAGTTTTTTTTGTTTTTATACATAAAAAAGGGATGAAAACGTAAAAAAAATGGACGCAAACATAAAAAAAAGGAAGAAAATGTAAAAAAATGGACGAAACGTAAAAGAGGTGTAAGATATTGGAAAAGAGATGTAGGGGTTGTGAAAGAAGAGGTAAGAAGTGATAAATAATGTCTGAAATTTAGAAGAGGAAAGAAGTGAAAAGAAGCACTTATGTCTGCAGAAAAAAAAACTTGAAACATCTGCCCTCCTGCAGACAAAAGAAGTGAAAAGAGGAAAAAAGTGCTTATTGGAAAAAAAACAAACGACACCTTAGTCTTAAAAAAGATTGATGAAAGAGATAATTGGTTATGTTGAGATTGGAAAACAGAGTGTTATAAACTTTAAATACACATTGATGTGGTGATTTGGTGTTAGGTTTTATTTCACAAAGATTAGTAAAAAGTGAAAAGAAGCACTTATTTCTGCAGAAAAAAAAAACATGAAACTTGTGCTCTCTTGCAGACAAAAGTAGTGAAAAGAGAAAAAAAGTGCTTATTGGGAAAAAACAAACGACACCTTAGTCTTAAAAAAGATTGATGAAAGAGATAATTGGTTATGTTGAGATTGGAAAACAGAGTGTTATAAACTTTAAATACACATGTGGTGATTTGGTGTTAGGTTTTATTTCACAAAGATTAGTAAAAAGTAAAAAGCTGCGTGGTCATTACCAAATTAAAGAGCTTATAAAGAAGACTTTTAATTTGCAAATTTCCACAATAACTTTAACAATAGCTACTTAATCTTAGTTATAAAGCGCTTACATGTTTATTACTCCATCTATGTGGGACAAACTCATATAGCCAACACGTACTTAGTTATAAACCGCTTACATGTTTATTACTCCATCTATTATATACATGCACATCAAAGTGTTATAAAAAAGTCATGTAGTGTACACGTTCTTCTTTAATAGCTTTGTGGTTACACTACAAAGATCGATGTAACTTGTGGTTTCCTCATAACAAAATAGAGTGATTTTAGAGAGAGATTGATACGACGATTAGGTGTTAGGTTTTAAATCGTTTTATTTTGACAAATATTAAAAAATATATATAGACTTGAACACTATACAACCAAGTATTTCAAATACAAGATGTCACATATTGTAATGTAACTTAATAATTTTGGTTATAAACATGTTGTATGTTAATTTGTTATTTCACCTATGTGAGACAAAGTTACAAACCAAAATTCATTGCCATCTCGCTCTAAATAAAACTTCGCTACCCTCCTTCGTGTTTGACAGTGAAATTATATATCAAATCCAACAATCTGAATCAGTTCAACAATATGTAACTTAAGTTCTAGCAAACTCACTATTTTTTTTATCTCAACAAAATCACAATTCTTATGAATATACTAGTTACACTTTATGTTACAAACTTTCAAATTTTGATCTAATTTTGCACACACATAAGCTTTTTTTTTTCTCATCCAAAAACGATATAATAAAGTACATATTTTCAATTCAAGTATCCAACTTGTCTTGTCCGATAACTTGACTGAGCTCATCTTTGGGTTTGCCCATGGTTAGCATGTTTTGTATTAGTTTTGACATTGCTTATTCCAACGTACTCTCCATTGTATTCAGTTGCAGCAACAAAGGAATCATCGTATACGATTGTTGAAAGCACATTAAAAAATGGGAGGTACGTGAACGTGTACATATGTTATTTACTAAAATTATTTTGAAAAAAAAAAAAAGTAAGTTTTGTGAGTAAGTTATAAACAAAATGATGGACATCTTTTAGTTAATGTAGTTTAAGACAAATGGTAGAAATTTGGGGTGTGAATGAGCCGAGTTCGAGCTCAACTCGTTTAAGTTTTATAAACCTCGAGCTTGGCTCGGTTTGTGGTATTTTATACAGGCTTGAGCTTGGCTCGTTATTACGATGTGTCAATGAAAAGTTAAAGCTCATAGTGTATCTATTTTGAGAACATTAATAAGCCTAATATCAATCTCGTTAATTAATAAGCTCACTTATAATACATATACATAACGCATTATAAATGTTTAATATTAAAATTATTTTAGTTAGTCTACAAAGATAGATGAAAAAGATAACCCGCTATGTTCCCATTGAAAAATAGAGTGATATAAACTTTAAAGCCAGATTGATGTGACGATTTGGTGTTAGGTTTTATTGAAAAAGATTAGTAAAAAGTTTCACGGTTATTTCCACATCGAAGAGTTTATAACAAAGGCATTTATTGTGAAACTTACCGCCCAACTTGAATAATAACTATTAATCTTAATTATAAACCGTTTACATGTTTGATACTTGGCGTACTCATAAAAATACTTGGCGTATCACTCCTTTGTGGGAAACAAAAAGTCTCATGCTTGATTGGTGGGTAAAGACTATATTGTTGAAAATCAACAAGTAAAATAATAAAATGGTGTTCTTAAATATAACTACTATACGTATTGATACAAATTTTATTTTATTTTATTATTTTATTTTATTTTTTTTTTCTTGGACTCATTCGCATTTTTTGACTACTTACTTGTCACCTCTATACTTGAAAACAAAAAATGTCCAATTCAACAGAACAAATTTGCAATAGATAATTGAATTTACCTAAAAAAAGAAGTAAAAAAGAAAAAAAAAAAGAAAGCAATGCCGTCAAATATGACAAATGACATGGAGAAGAGGTTGCTCATTTTTTGGTCTTATGCTGTTAAATTTGAGACATGTGACTTGACCATGGCCATTATGCCCCTAATCCTATCCAAGTAAATAATGCAACATGCTACCTAACTACCAAGGCCGTTTCGTGGATTTCAGTGGCCCCAAACCTTTACCACAAAGAGGCCCTCAAACACACACATAATATACATATGTATAAGTAGTGCATGAATTAATTAAGTTCGAGTCTCATATTGTGTTCATATATATAATAGAAGTGCATGAAATTTGGTGGCCCTCGTCAAACGGTGGCCCTGTGCAATCGCACCTCTTGCACTCCCTTAAAGCCGGCCCTGAGTAACTACTTTTTATAGTACTTCACTTGCATTATCTTTTACAAACTATGTAACATGTGAATTTTGAATGTATAGAAAATATTGCTCTGATTATGAAACGTCGATTTGCCATTGAATGCAAACAATACAAATTGAACAACAATAAATTGGAGCAGACACTAAACCATTCGACTTTTACGGCTGCACAAGAAGGAAGGCTACAAATGATATATATCAATGGTTTTCATAAGCGAACAACTAGTCAACTACGGTGCTTTAACTTGTAGAGTGTGTTAGATTCTTTAAGCGAGATAGCGTGGTCACTTTGCGGGTACATTTGTGTTTGTTTAAAACAAAGTTAATAAAAATGATAAGCATTTGTTTGTAAGAAAGTTTAAAAAAGAAAAGATTTGGCTACACGCACATTGAAGAGTTTGTAACCACGTCACTTAATGTGTGTCTAACAAAATCATTTTTTTTAGTTCATGTCATTGTTTATAAATCCTTTTCATGTTTGTTCTTTTATCTATGTGGGACATTTCCTTCTTACTTAGCGTGTCACCTTCGTGTTTGATCTTTTGGGTGCTTTTAGCTATTTTACACTTAACAATAATTCAACGAAACATACACTTATCAAGTATAGAACCGTATTCATCTTAACCACCAAAACGAATCCATGTCCACTTATCCAACAAATAAACATACATCTTATCTGTCCAAAGAACACAAACACAAACTCATCCTTAAATCAAACTTAACTAACCAATGCCCAAACAACAATCTAACCGTCACAACTTTTGGTGTGCATGCTTTTCCTAGCAAATGAGTGAGTACTTGAAAAACCAATGAAGTGCAAGAACTAGGACAGTTTTTTATCGAAGAATGTAATCAAAAAGTTGGGTCTAATGGTGGTTTAAAGTTTGTGGAAGTTGTTAAAGTTGAGTGTCAATATATTCTTTGACAATTAAATCAGTGAGTTCGAAATGAAGTGAGAATAGTTTTTTGATGCTGAAATTTTGGTGAACCATGGTGAAAGAGTTGCTTGTTTTCTGACCCGGGAGAGGATTGAATTAGATTCACAAAAGGATTGCGATTTGTCGGTCTCACAAAGACGGGTGAAAAAGTATAAAAACGGACTAAATCTGAAAGTCAATAACCATAAGGACCATTACTGTAACTTTTTTAACTGAAAAAAAAGTTAAGGGATGACCGGTGAAAGTCAATGCAAGCCAATGGTAATTTTCAAATTTGAAAGTATTTTGCGGTCATATTACGTACATCGTTCCCGGTCATATTACGTACATCGTTCTAAATTTGAAAGTATTTTGCGTACAATGGTAATTTTCAAAATTCATTGCGTACATCGTTTGTTTTGAAAAACTAAGTTGCATATTTTTAGCTTTCACCCGAGAATAAATGAGCTATTTTCTAATATGTGTTTTTTGGTTGTTAATTGTTGAGATCTGACTAGTAATAGGTTTTTAATCACGGTCTATGGTAATTTTGCGTACAATGGTAATTTTCAAAGTTCATTGCGTACATCGTCTGTTTTGAAAAACTAAGTTGCATATTTTTAGCTTTCACCCGAGAATAAATGAGCTATTTTCTAATATGTGTTTTTTGGTTGTTAATTGTTGAGATCTGACTAGTAATAGGTTTTTAATCACGGTCTATGAATAAATTATGTCATCTACATCGTAAAAATACTATGCACTTTTTGTGTTGCAACATGTATTGGTGTGAAGGAAGAAGTTTGTGCCTTTTAGTTTTATGAGCTTAATTAAAGTTGTAAGCTGTTAGTGCAGTATGAGTTTGTCACCTTGAATTTTTTTAGGCAACTTGAAGGTATCTAGTTAGTGTTGAGTTTATGATATATAAAACATACAATAAACATATAGACATCAAGAGTACACAGCGGAAGACTTAAGATCATAACAAATAAATTAATAAACTGAAAGTATGCGTACGTACCTCTTGCAATGTCAAATCCCTCGAGCAAACAAAACAACCCTCGAGCAAAGCAAACAAGAAGTCTTATTGGTGTAAGAATATGTCTTACAACCACGTTCTTGTACACACGAATTAACCAAACAATCAACGATTGCTAGATCTAACACAAGTCCTTTTTAAGCAAAACGAAACCGAACTCCCTTACAATGGGGTTCGCGGCCGTTGAGACAGAGAGAGGAAGGAAGATCTAGGGTTAATTCAATGCACAAGTTGTTAAACCCTAGACCTAACCCTCCTTATATACTAGTATAGTTAACTTAGGGAACAAGTAGGGAATTAGGCTGTGGAGAGCCCTATGGCCGCCTGTACACAAGCCCAAAGCCAAACCCATAACTTTCCAAGTTTTCCATTTCTAGTCCTTCTCTTTTCCATTTAAACTCGTTAGTCATATTTTCCGTTAATACTTTACGTCGTAACCGGACTTAATGTGTAATAATTAATCGTAAACATAACATTAATTATTAACTTTAATTCTCATTCGCTAATGTGTGCAATCCCGTGGTCACGAGTTCGAATCCCGACATTCACATGTTTGTAAATATATACATTTCCAACAGCTCCCACTTGGATATATTTACAAAACGTGAATGACATTGGTTAGCGTCTAGCAACACGCCAATGCCCCCGGTACAACTCGTGTATGGTTTTCTTGAGAAAAACCAAGTTTTGATGATTCATCATCATATTCATCCTTTTGTTTCTAATAACATGTTAATAAGAATATGGATCTCACTCATTTCTTAATTAACTATTCTGTTTCTCGCTTTATATGATTTATTAAGATTACCAATTCTTCTGAACAGAAGACCTTGGGTATAGCCATACAAACATCTTAACAATCCTACGAGGGGCCCAGTAGTATTATATTTCAAATAAATTTGAAGGAAACAAATCCCATTTTGACTACAAGCAGGATTCATAAATTTCGCAACACTTCTGAAAACAACCCTTATAACTACCAGTTACGTGTAGCGTTAGATTGCTTCACAAAAAATTCACTACATCCATGACATATCTCTTGTATCTCAAGTCAGAGGATAAATATCCATGATATACTTAATGACAAGATCCATAAAGTATTATCATGCGGTGGGATAAGTCCTATATTCAATTCATTGAATATCATCTGAAATTAGTCATGCTACGCATCAATATATTTTCAAGTATATTCTACTAATACTCAGATTTGTCTTAATTCAATATCATTCCCATGTTATTGATTGACAACGGACTATTTAGAATAACTTAAGTTATTCAAAGATTTAAACATGCAAATATAGGACAACATCATAATAAATGAATAATAAACATAACAAAATACTTTATTTCATTTCAATAAAAATGTTTACAATATCCTTTATCTAAAATACTTAGTCACAGATGGGCATGAAACTACTAGCTAAACGAAGTCCAAAATTATCAGACAAATGATTAAGTTTTTCACCAGGTAGGCCTTCGTTAAGGATCTGCTAGGTTATCATCTGTGTGAACTTTGAGTAACTCAATTTCACCTATCTCGACTTGCTCTCGAACATAGTGATATTGTCTAGGATATTGTCTGGTGCCCTTCATGACTCCAAGTTCATGGGCAAAAGTAATTGCAGCTGAATTGTCACAATATACTTTAATAGGATGTTCAATCGACGGCATAACACCAAGCCCCGAAACAAACTTCAACTTCCTTATCCCAACACTCCATGGCAGCCTCAGAAGCCGCTATGTACTCACTTTCTGTAGCAGACATTGCAAGTGTTGTCTGTTTCTTACTCTTCCAATCCACAGCACCTCCCTTGATGACAAAAATGTACCCTTTTGAGACTAAGTATCATCTTTGTCACACTTCCAGGATGCATCGCAGTAACCTGTAACAGACAGTTCTGCTTCTGGATTTCCTCCATACACTATGAACATATCTCTTGTAGCCCTAAAGTACTTGAGAATATGTTTAACAGCAGTCCAGTGAATTTCACCCGGATTCTGTTGATACCGGCTGGTCAAGTTTTGAGCAAACGCCACATCAGGCCTTGTGCATCGCACCGCGTACATGATAGATCTACAGCCGAACATAAGGACTTCTTCATACGCGCCACCTCTGCAGGTGTTGAAGCACAGCCTTGGCTGCTCAAACCATGATTTACTTGCATTAGCAAAAATCCCTTCTGGAATTTGCATATTGAATCTCTTCAATATTTGTCAATGTAAGCACTTTGGCTTAAACCAATTAGCCGCCTTGATCTATCCCTGTAGATCTTGATTCCAAGGATGTATGCTGCTTCCCCTAAGTCCTTTATCGAAAAACATTTACCAAGATAGGTTTTCACCTCATTAGACTTGGTATATGATTTCCTATGATTAATATGTCATCGACATACAGAACAAGGAAAGTAACATGACTCCCACAAGCTTTGTGATATACCATGGCTCATCAGATTCGAGTAATCCAAAACTTTTGATTTCCCCATCGAATCTTTTATTCCATTGCCTTGATGCTTGCTTCAGTCCATAAATGGACCTCTTAAGCTTGCATACACAGTTAGGAAATAATGGATTTACAAACCCCTCCGGCTGTGCCATATAGATGTCTTCATCTAGACGACCATTCAGAAAAGCGTTTTGACATCCATTTGCCAATCTCATAGTCATAGTGTGCAGCTATAGCTATGAGAATCCTAATAGCTCTTATGTCCGCTACAGGAGAGAATGTCTCCTCGTAGTCAATGCCATAGGTTTGAGTAAAACCTTTAGCCACTAGACGAGCCTTGTAGGTGTGTACATCCATGTCAGTTTTCTTCTTGAAGATCCACTTACTTCAACGAATTAGCATGGGAGGAAGGTCAACTTCAATCCAGACATCATTATCTTTCATGATGCATTCCCCATTCATAGCAATCTGCCATTTATCCTTTTCAGGATCAGCCATGGCAGCCTTATAGTTGGCCGGTTCATTAAGATCCCCAACCATATTTTCCTCCACCTCTACGTTAAGACATAGACGGTCAAGTGCACGTATAGTCCTTTCAGACCTACGAATGGGAACAACTTCAGGAGGAGCACCTAAGCTTTCGGTTCTCTGAAGTTGGCTATATTTTCAAAGGTTGTATCTTCTTGATCATATTCCAGATCATATACTCTCCCACTGAGTTCTTGAGATATAAGATTCCTTTCAAGGAAATCTCCATACCTACCCAAGACTTTATTCTCAGCTGGGTAGTAAAAGTAGTAACCCATAGTTTCCTTAGGTTATCCTACAAAGATACCTTACATGATCTGGCTTGGAGCTTATCAGGTGTGTCACGGTTAACAAACGCTTCACATCCCCAGACCTTTAAGTAAGAAAAGTTGGGAGCTTTTCCAATCCATATTTCATATGAGTTTTAAACAACCTTCTTTGTTGGAACCATATTCAATGCGAATAGCGTTTCAAGGGCATAATCCCAAAAGTAAAAGGAAGAGTCGTAAGTTCAAACATTGATCGTACCATGTCAAGTAAAGTACGATTCTCCTTTCAGATACACCATTTTGTTGTGGAGTATAAGGAGATGTGAGCTGCTGTATAATTCCACACTCAGCTAAGTAATCTTTGAACTCTTGACTTACATACTCACCCCCTCTATCGGATCGAAGAGCTTTAATCTTCTTACCGAGTTGTAATTCTACTTCACTTTTGAAAACCTTAAATGTTTCAAAGACTTCATGTTTATGTTTAAGTAAATAACATAACCATAACGACTGAAATCATCCGTAAAGGTTAAGAAGTAGATAGCACCACGTTTTGACACATATCTAAGTGGACCACACACATCAGTGTGTATTAATCCAGTAATCAGAAGCCCTTTCCACTTGGGTGAAAGGTTTCCTTTCATCTTCCAGCAATGCAAGATCGCATTTGTCAAATGATTCATCATTGACCGTTTGTAAAAGCCCATCGTGTTGCAGCTTTCATGCTTTCTTGCCAATATGGGCAAGGCGACAATGCCAAGATAAGAAGATCACAGTCAACTTGCTCTTCTTATTGCTAATGCTATACAACAATTATTTCCATTGGATATACAACCATCCTATCAATTCAAACACACCAAGCTAGAATTGCATAAGTAAAAAACATTATTTAAAGAAACTGAATTCCATAACTGGTAAAATTGTGCACAAACCATATATTTTAACAAAGAAACTGAAATAACACCCCTAACAATGGAGGGTGCATAATGACAATTATTTAGTTCTAAAATTAAGCCCGGAGGCAACACTAAATCAAAAGTCCCTATGGCTTCGACAGCTGCACGCTTTCATTTCCACGTACACTTTCTTTCTCCACAGGTCAACTTCTTTGCCCCTCTAAGTCCCTGCGATGTATTTCAGATGTGAGTACCACATCCTGTATCATATATCCAGGAGTTTTGCTTATGAGAAAAGAAAATAATTCAAACATAAAAATACCTGATGAGCTAGGCACCATCTTATTTTTTATTCTGAAGGCACTCATTCAGATATACTGGACAGTTCCGCTTCCATGACCCGTTGAGTTGCAGTGGTGGCAAGACAAATCCTTCTTAGGATTCTCCT
Source organism: Chrysanthemum makinoi (assembly GCA_910596185.1). Classification (NCBI taxonomy): domain Eukaryota; kingdom Viridiplantae; phylum Streptophyta; class Magnoliopsida; order Asterales; family Asteraceae; genus Chrysanthemum; species Chrysanthemum makinoi. Next base: position 356,646,026 of record OU343224.1, on the reverse strand, counting down.
TTTTCTTTCCAGGGTTCTTCTTAGGAGTTGGTGGGATGACAACTTGCTTCCCCTTTTTTCCTTTTCCTTCCCTTTCTTATCTGCTTGCGGCTTAGGCTTATTCACCCTACCACCCTGTATTTGCGAGTACAGCAGTGTAGGAGCCTTCTTTGGCAATCTCTTCTCGTAGTCTACAAGCATTGCCTGTAACTCATTCACACTTTCTTCCCGTGCATGCATGTTAAAATTTCGGACAAAATCACCAAACCGATCCTGATTAAGGGAGTGATTGATGAGGCTGACACATACATCATTCGAGTAACCACAGCCGAGCTCTCCAATTGGTCCAAGTGATTTTTCATCTCTAGACGTGCGGAGACAGATTTGCCAACCTCTGCTTGCAAACTATGAACCTTTTCATAGTTTCATACAGTTCAGCTGCCGTGGCTTCTCAAACAACGTTTGAGTTCATCTAACATCTCATAGGCGATAGTGCTCAAATTGTTTTTTTGCAATTGACAGACTCCCCGAAAGCATTAGACACGCCACATCATTGTGCTTCTCATATTCAACACGATAGCCTCTAATCAAGAGCATTGCCGTGTTTGGAGGAGCATCAGGCAGAGGTGTAGTAAAAATTTCACCCTTTGGCAACACGAGGATGATCCTAAGTGAACGTGCCCATCATTGAAATAGGGCCAGTCACAACGCTTGTCCCTTCCAATCAATCTTTGAAAGCGCACTCAGTAAGCTCATAGTGTTTTCATATTGAGCCATCTACAGAAAAAGTTCAAAAAACCATAATTAGTATTTTGATAATTTTCTTTTCAATAAACAATTAAATACCCAAGGTTCATATTCATATAACCAATTAATTTTTATTGAAAACTAGATCCAATTGTCATAATTTCATTACGTCAGTTGATCTGCTAGTAATGAACCTTATACAAAATGGTAGAGCATTTGCTCAATTGCCAATTTCAATTGCAATTCCTAGATTTATGGGATTTACATATAGCCAATATCAATCGCCATGTAAACATGTTTTTTCCCATCTTATGCCTTGGTTGCCAGTTCTCCTGACTGCCTAACTCATTAAGTTCCAACTTAAGAAACTGCAAAATCGTCCATGCCGTTCCTCACGACACTGGACATTACCCTTCGATTAAATCTAAGTCACGTTCTCACGCAAATAGAAAGTAATCTTAGTGTTTCGTTTCGTTGATGGCATATAACTTAAATTAAGGGTATAGTTTTTGATGTTAAATCAAATTTTACAAAGATATCATGCATTCATCTTTGTAGCATAGTTTTTATTAAAACATTTATATCTTGGTTTAATGTATAAGCTTTTCATCATCAAACTTTAATTGAGGTATTGGGTTCACCAATCAAGGAATTTAGTTTTAATTATCATCCATTATACCGTACTTTTGCATAAGTGTAACACTTAGTGTTTCGGATAATTACCCTGAAGTGGCGCATGGATTAAACTAATTCGCCCTTAAGATGAGCTGCACATTTAATGGCTTTACTAAGTAGCTCCCTCGAACTTACAGGGGCGAGGACCAGGTACGCGCTAAGCACAACCTAAGACATCCTTTCAGTGGACTGTGCGCAATTCTTTTTAAACCCCTTTTAGTAGTTCATCTCATGTTGAGCCGTTCATACCATTTGTACCAAAGTCTCATCAATTAAACGATTATGATTACTAGTCTTAAATACATGGTTCACCATTTTAGGTCAGTTTTTATTTTTTCTTGTAAAATACCCTTGTTACCCATAACAAACAAGCAAGTATTTATAAAAAATACAAATAACAATGAATTCATAACAAATAAATGTCATGCATATCAAATAGCCACATGCAACGGTTTTGAATAAATCCTATTAATACAATTCTAGATTTGACAATGCATATATTTAATTAAAGACTTTCATTCACCCGTTTTTCATCTATGTACAAGGTGACCACATGCATCGATTTCGATTGCGCAAGTCAAATTAAATTCATACCACATAGCACATAATGGTTAAATAATATTATTGAGGTCTTCCCAATTTAGATCTATCATAAATTAGTGTATACACTAAACAGAAGACATACAATAAAGCAGATCCATATAAACATGCATAAATTATCATGGATCAATAAATTACATTTACAATTAATGCAATTAAATCAAAGTTACACATATACACATAAAGTTGCATGCATCTTAGGGTTTCTAATCCAATTAAAAAAATAGTTTACAAAACCCTATTAGGCCCATAAAAAACACCACCCCTCAAAATTAGTGTTTAGGTTTTGCAAACCCTAGATCTAAGCATACAAATAATAACACATTCATGTTTATTTTAATAATGTGTTTCAGTAATTAATTACTTTTTAAACCTGGCTCTGATACCACTGTTGAGTTTATAATATATAAAACATACAATAAACATATAGACATCAAGAGTACACAGCGGAAGACTTAAGATCATAACAAATAAATTAATTAACTGAAAGTATGCGTAACGTACCTCTTGCGAATGTCAAATCCCTCGAGCAAAGCAAAACAACCCTCGAGCAAAGCAAAACAAAGAGGTACTTATTGGTGTAAGAATAATGTCTTACAACCACGTTCTTGTACACACGAATTAACAACGAATCAAGCGATTGCTAGATCTAACACAAGTCCTCGTTTAAGCAACACGAAACCGAACTCCTTACAAATGGTGGTCCGCCGATTGTAGGACAAGAGAGAGGAGAGGAGAGATCTAGGGTTAATCATGCACAAGTGTGTGAAACCCTAGAACCTAACCCTCCTTATATACTAGTATGTAAACTTAGGGAACAAGTTAGGGAATTAGGCTTTGGAGAGGCCCTATGGCCGGCCATGTACACAAGCCCAAAGCCAAACCCATAACTTTTCCAAGTTTTCCATTTCTAGTCCTTCTCTTTTCATTTAACGGTCGTTAGTCATTTTTCCGTTAAATACTTAACGATCGTTAACCGGACTTATTGTACAATAATTAATCGTACAAAACATTAATTATTAACTTTAATTCTCATTCGCTAATGTGTGCAATCCCGTGGTCACGAGTTCGAATCCGGACATTCACATGTTTGTAAATATATACATTTCCAACAGCTCCCACTTGGATATGTTTACAAACGTGAAATGACATTGGTTAGCGTCTAGCAACACGCCAATGCCCCGGTACAACTCGTGTATGGTTTTCTGGAGAAAAACCAATTTGATGATTCATCATCATATTCATCCTTTTGTTTCTAATACCATGTTAATAAGAATATGGATCTCACTCATTTCTTAATTAACTATTCTGTTTCTCGCTTTATATGTTTTATTAAGATTACCAATTCTTCTGAACAGAAGACCTGGGTAGGGCCATACAAACATCTTAACAATCCTACGAGGGGCCCAGTAGTATTATACTTCAAATAAATTTGAAGGAAACAAATCCCATTTTGACTACAAGCAGGATTCATAAATTTCGCAACACTTCTGAAAACAACCCTTATAACTACCATTTACGTGTAGCGTTAGATTGCTTCACAAAAATGCACTACATCCATGACATATCTCTTGTATCTCAAGTCAGAGGAAAAATATCCATGATATACTTAATGACAAAGATCCATAAAGTATTATCATGCGGGTGGGATAAGTCCTATATTCAATTCATTGAATATCATCTGAAATTAGTCATGCTACGCATCATATACTTTCAAGTATATTCTAACTAATACTCAGATTTGTCTTAATTCAATATCATTCCCATGTTATTGATTGACAAAGGACTATTTAGAATAACTTAAGTTATTCAAGGATTTAAACATGCAAATATATAGGACAACATCATAATAAATGAATAATAAACATAACAAAATACTTTATTTCATTTCAATAAAATGTTTACAATATCCTTTTATCTAAAATACTTAGTCACAGATGGGCATGAAACTACTAGCTAAACGAAGTCCAAACTTATCAGACAAATGATTAAGTTTTTCACCAGGTAAGGCCTTCGTTAACGGATCTGCTAGGTTATCATCTGTGTGAACTTTGAGTAACTCAATTTCACCTATCTCGACTTGCTCTCGAACATAGTGATATTGTCTAGGATAGTGTCTGGTGCCCTTCATGACTCCAGGTTCATGGGCAAAAGTAATTGCAGCTGAATTGTCACAATATACTTTAATAGGATTTTCAATCGACGGCATAACACCAAGCCCCGAAACAAACTTCCTTATCCAAACAGCTTCCATGGCAGCCTCAGACGCCGCTATGTACTCACTTTCTGTAGCAGACATTGCAAGTGTTGTCTGTTTCTTACTCTTCCAATCCACAGCACCTCCATTGATGACAAAAATGTAAGACTTCGTATCATCTTTGTCACACTTCCAGGATGCATCGCAGTAACCTGTAACAGACAGTTCTGCTTCTGGATTTCCTCCATACACTATGAACATATCTCTTGTAGGCCTAAGGTACTTGAGATATGTTAACAGCAGTCCAGTGAATTTCACCCGGATTCTGTTGATACCGACTGGTCAAGTTTTGAGCAAACGCCACATCAGGCCTTGTGCATCGTACCGCGTACATGATAGATCCTACAGCCGAAGCATAAGGAACTTTCTTCATACGCACCACCTCTGCAGGTGTTGAAGCACAGCCTTGGCTGCTCAAACCATGATTTACTTGCATTGGCAAAAATCCCTTCTTGGAATTTTGCATATTGAATCTCTTCAATATTTTATCAATGTAAGCACTTGGCTTAACCAATTAGCCCCTTGATCTATCCCGTAGATCTTGATTCCAAGGATGTATGCTGCTTCCCCTAAGTCCTTCATCGAAAAACATTTACCAAGATAGGTTTTCACCTCATTTATACTTGGTATATGATTTCCTATGATTAATATGTCATCGACATACAGAACAAGGAAAGTAACATGACTCCCACTAGCTTTGTGATATACACATGGCTCATCAAGATTCTGAGTAAATCCAAAACTTTTGATTTCCCCATCGAATCTTTTATTCCATTGCCTTGATGCTTGCTTCAGTCCATAAATGGACCTCTTAAGCTTGCATACACGGTTAGGAAATAATGGATTCACAAACCCTTCCGGCTGTGCCATATAGATGTCTTCATCTAGACGACCATTCAGAAAAGCGGTTTTGACATCCATTTGCCAAATCTCATAGTCATAGTGTGCAGCTATAGCTATGAGAATCCTAATAGCTCTTATGTCCGCTACAGGAGAGAATGTCTCCTCGTAGTCAATGCCATAGGTTTGAGTAAAACCTTTAGCCACTAGACGAGCCTTGTAGGTGTGTACATTGCCATCCATGTCAGTTTTCTTCTTGAAGATCCACTTACTTCCAACGACTTTAGCATTGGGAGGAAGGTCAACTTCAATCCAGACATCATTATCTTTCATGGATTGCATTTCCCCATTCATAGCAATCTGCCATTTATCCTTTTCAGGATCAGCCATGGCAGCCTTATAGTTGGCAGGTTCATTAAGATCCCAACCATATTTTCCTCCACCTCTACGTTAAGACATAGACGGTCAGGTGCACGTATAGTCCTTTCAGACCTACGAATGGGAACAACTTCAGGAGGAGCACCTAAGCTTTCAGGTTCTTCTTGAAGTTGGCTAGTATTTTCAGAAGGTGTTGTATCTTCTTGATCATATTCCAGATCATATACTCTCCCACTGAGTTCTTGAGATATGAGATTCCTTTCAAGGAAATCTCCATACCTAGCCACAATGACTTTGTTCTCAGCTGGGTAGTAAAGTAGTAACCCATAGTTTCCTTAGGGTATCCTACAAAGATACACTTAACAGATCTGGCTTGGAGCTTATCAGGTGTGTCACGTTTAACAAACGCTGCACATCCCCAGACCTTTAGTAAGAAAAGTGGGAGCTTTTCCTGTCCATATTTCATATGGAGTTTTCACAACCTTCTTTGTTGGAACCATATTCAAATGCGAATAGCAGTTTCAAGGGCATAATCCCAAAAAGTAAAAGGAAGAGTCGTAAGTTCAAACATTGATCGTACCATGTCAAGTAAGGTACGATTTCTCCTTTCAGATACACCATTTTGTTGTGGAGTATAAGGAGATGTGAGCTGCTGGATAATTCCACACTCAGCTAAGTAATCTTTGAACTCTTGACTTATATACTCCCCACCTCTATCGGATCGAAGAGCTTTAATCTTCTTACCGAGTTGTAATTCTACTTCACTTTTGAAAACCTTAAATGTTTCAAAGACTTCATGTTTATGTTTAAGTAAATAACATAACCATAACGACTGAAATCATCCGTAAAGGTTAAGAAGTAGATAGCACCACGTTTTGACACATGTCTAAGTGGAACACACACATCAGTGTGTATTAATCCAAGTAGATCAGAAGCCCTTTCCACTTGTGGTGAAAAAGGTTTCCTTGTCATCTTCCCAGCAATGCAAGGTTCGCATTTGTCAAATGATTCATCATTGACCGTTTGTAAAAGCCCATCGTGTTGCAGCTTTTCCATGCGTTTCTTGCCAATATGGGCAAGGCGACAATGCCAAAGATAAGAAGAGTCACAGTTCAACTTGCTCTTCTTATTGCTAATGCTATACAACAAATTATTTCCATTGGATATACAACCATCCATATCAATTTCAAACACACCAAGCATAGGAATTGCATTAAAGTAAAAAAAAACATTATTTAAAGAAACTGAAATTCCATAACTGGTAAAGTGTGCACAAAACCAATATCTTTTAACAAAGAAACTGAAATAACCCCCTAACAATGGAGGGTGCATAATGACAATTATTTAGTTCTAAAATTAAGCCCGAAGGCAACACTAAATCAAAAGTCCCTATGGCTTCGACAACTGAACGCTTTCCATTTCCACGTACAGTATCTTTCTCTCCACAGGTCAGCTTCTTTGCCCCTCTAAGTCCCTGCGATGTATTACAGATGTGAGTACCACATCCTGTATCATATATCTAGGAGTTTTGCTTATGGAAAAGAAAATAATTCAAACATAAAAATACCTGATGAGCTAGGCACCATCTTATTTTTATTCTGAAGGCACTCATTCAGATAAACTGGACAGTTCCGCTTCCAGTGACCCGGTGAGTTGCAGTGGTGGCAAGACAAATCCTTCTTAGGATTCTCCTTTTTCTTTCCAGTGTTCTTCTTAGGAGCTGGTGGGATGACAACTTGCTTCCCCTTTCCTTTTCCTTTCCCTTTCTTATCTGCTAGCGGCTTAGGCTTATTCACCCTACCACCCTGTATTGCGGTACAAAAGGTGTAGGATTCTACTATTTGAATCTCTTCTGATGGGTTATCAAGCATCAATGTAACTATTAACTGTCTTCCCCTGCAATGATGTTAAAATTGGGTATGCAATTTCTTCTCTTATAGGCCTACCATCCCATATTAGTATGTAGTACCTTTAAAGGCTAAAGCAAAACAACTAGATAAAAATATTCTAGTTTGCCTTTTACCAGTGATGTTTTTTGCGGTCGGAGACAATTTGCCAACCTCTAGCTTGCAACTAATTTTGTAACTTTTCATATACATTTTCCAGTTAACCAACATTCATGCCGGTGGCTTTGTTACAAAGTTTGATTCATTCACCAAATGAGGGTAATGCTCAAATCTTTATGGAAAATAAGATGTGCAATTGAGCATTGCTATCCCCGAGTTACATTAGATTTAGACAATTCAAATGTTCCTATTCAACACGATATCTTTCTCATTCATGAAAGTTGCCGTGTTGGAGGAATAGGAGAGGTGAGTCTCAAAATGCTTCTCCCATGGCAACAAAGAGACTTCGTTTGTCTTTTCAGTACGATGCCAAATTGAAATTAGGGCCTCGCTTGTCCCTTCAAACATTTATTTGAAAGCTAAAATGGATCATTTACTCATCAAAGACTAAACAGTGTTACGGTTAAATGTTGCATTTATACATTCAAAAGAATTACAAAATTCAATTTTAGTATTTTGATAATTAACCTTTTCAAGAAAATTAAATACCCATGGTTCATAAATATATAACCATTTAATTTTCATTGAAAACTAGGATCCAAATTGTCATAATTTCATCACGTCAGTTGATCTGCTAGTAATGAACCTTATACAAAATGGTAGAGCTTTTGCTCAATTGCCAATTTCAATTGCAATTCCTAGATTTATTGGATTTACATTTAGCCAATATCAATTGCCATGTAAACATGTTTTATCCCATCTTATGCCTTGAGTTGCCAGTTCTCACTACAAAACTCAATTAAGTTGTCCAACTTAAGAAACTGCAAAATCGTCCATGCCCGTTCTCACGACACGTGGACATTTTACCCTTCGATTACGATCTAAGTCACATTCTCACACAAATAAAAGGTAATCTTAGGTGTTTCCATTTCGCTGGATGGCATATAACTCAAATTAAAGGGTAATAATTTTGATGTCAAATCAAATATGTACAAAGATGTCATGCATTCATCTTCGTAGCATAGTTTTTATTAAAACATATATATCTTGTTTTAATGTATAAGCTATTCATCATCAAACTTTAATTGAGGTATTGGTTTCACCAATCAAGGAATTTAGTGTTAATTATCATCCATTATACCGTACTTTTGCATAAGTGTAAACACTTAGTGTTTCGGGTAATTACCACCGAAGTGGCGCATGGAATTAAAACTAATTCGCCCTTAAGATGAGCTTGCACATTAATGGCTTACTAAGTAGCTCCATTCGAACTTACAGAGGGTAGAGGACAAGGTACGCGCTAAAGCACAACCTTAGACATCCTTTCAGTGTGACTGTGCGCACTTCTTTATTAACCCCTTTATAGTTCATTCTCATGGGTGAGCCGTTCAGCCATTTGTACCAAAGTCATCAATCAATTAAACGATTATGATTACTATGCTTAAAAATACATGTTACACCATTGTTTAGGTCAGTTTATTTTTCTTGTAAAATACCCTTGTTACACATAACAAACAAGCAAGTATTTAAAAATAAACATATAAACAATGAATGCATAACAAAAAAAATCATGCATATCAAATAGCAAAAAGCACATGCAAACCTTTTGATAATCCTATTAATAATCAATTCTAGATTTGACAATATGCATATATTTAATTAAGACTTTCATCCGTTTTCATCTATGTACAAGGTGAGCCACATGCATCGATTCATCGATTGCGTAAGTCAAAATTAAATACATACCACATAGCACACAATTGATTAAATTAATAATGATTGAGGTCTTCCCCAATTTTAGATCTATCATAAATTAATGTATATCACTTAAACATGAAAGACATACAATAAAGCAGATCCATGATAAAACATGCATGTAATTATCATGGACATAAAATTACACTTAACAATTAATGCAATTAAACAGAGTTACGCATATACACATAAAGTTGCATGCATCTTAGGGTTTCTAATCCAATTAAAACTTTTAGTTTACAAAACCCTAATTAGGGCACCATAAAAAAAACGCCCCCCCCCAAAATTAGGGTTTAGGTTTTGCAAACCCTAGATATGCGCATACAAATAATAACACAACTTGTTTATTTTAATTATGTGTTTCAGTAATTAATTACTTGTTATACAAGGCTCGTGATGCCACTGTTGAGTTTATAATATATATAACATACAATAAACATGTAAACATCAAGAGTACACAGCGGAAGACTAAAATCATAACAAATAAATAATTAACTGAAAGTATGCGTAACATACCTCTTGCGAATGTCGATCCTTCGAGAGCAAAACAAAGGAATGGTTTGAGAGTTGTCCCTTACCGTTTACAACTCAAACCAAGAAGTACTTATTGGTGTAAGAATAGTGTCTTACTACCACGTTCTTGTACACACGAATTAACCAACGAATCAAGCGATTGCTAGATCTAACACAAGTCCTCGTTTTAAGGAAAAACGAAACCAAACTCCCTAACAATGGGGTGTTCGGCCGAAATAGGGACAGGAGAGAGAAGAGGAGAGATCTAGGTTAATTCAATGCACAAGTTATGAATGAAACCCTAGAACCTAGCCTTGCTTTTATAGTGAATGGAATACTTTGGGAACAAGTTAGGATTGGCTTTGGAGGGTTGTGGACTCACCCTTGGCCGGCCATGTAGACAAGCCCAAGAGAAACCCATAACTTTTCCTTTCAAGTTTTTCCATTACTAGTCCTTCTCTTTTCATTTAACGGTCGTTAGTCATTTTTCCGTTAAATACATAACGATCGTTAACCGGACTTAATGTGCAATAATTAATCGTAAACATAAACATTATTTATTAACTTTAATTCTCATTCGCTAATGTGTGCAATCCCGTGGTCACGAGTTCGAATCCGGACATTCACATGTTTGTAAATATATACATTTCCGACACAACTTTTTTGAAGTATAAGAGGGTTTAAGAAGACTTCAAATTGGAGGTAGGGTCTAAAGTTTACGCCATTTTGATGCCCCCTACTACTCGTGTAGACTTTTCTGAGAAGTAAACTCATCTTATGATTCCAAAACTCATAGTCATTATTCTTCCTTCATCTGGTGGCCCTTCTAATGCTTGACATATACATGCTGAAATTATGTCATGTAAGATTCCTTCATTAATTAAAATTTTCTCGCTTTAAGATTTATACATGTTACAACATTCGTCTCAAATTATGACCTTGGGTTGGCCATAAAGAAAAGAAAACTCGGAATGTAACAATCCTATGTCAGGGGCCCATGTATGTATGGTCATCCATACATTAGCTAATTTGTGAGTTTCTCAGGCTAGTACGGGTTAAAAATCTCAAGGGTTTGAGAAGCCCAAGGATACTCATACATTTGCTACTTAAGATTTGAAACACCCTTATAACTACCCCAAAGTTATTGCAGGTATCTTCACAAAATTGAACTATGCATATTTCTACAGGATTATATGGACAGTCAGAATGGTATATCATGGTAGCATCTGAAGAAAATCCAAACGCTTTGGAGCTTACTTTAGCTACATTGGGCTGTGGAGCCCGAGTCATTGACAAATTGCAGTAGGATATCACGAGCTATGTTCCTGAATGCGTTGATGTAACTGCAAATAGCACAATGATCACTTTGAACAAAGGTGGTATATTCTAAAATGACTGATTTGTCTGTTAACTGTCACATAGTTTTGACGGGTCTGTACGGACTATTGGTACAGGTTGACCCGAATAACTTTTGTCGCAATTCAAGGATTTAAACATGCAAATATAGGACAACTTAATGTGTAATATGAATGATTAAAAGGTTAAATGGGTAAAAAAATACACATTTGATGACTTTTCTACTTTGAACCTAAAAATTTGACAGGTTATATATTTGTTATAATATCATGAGTTTAAACGCATTTAGATTCGAGATGGGCATCAAACGGAGCTAAACAATAGTCAAACATTGACAAATGGATTAAGGATTTTGAGTACTTCTCATTTTTGAGGTCCAACGGGGGTTTGTTAAAATTCATCCGTTTTGACCCATTCCACCCATTTTACCCCAAACATGTACTAATAAGTAACTTTGTTGTTCAAGTTACACCCATTTCACCCATTTTGACCCACTTTAGCCCAAACGTGTATGTGCTAATAAGTACGTGTCAAAAAAATCAACCATTTCACCGTTGATCCAATTCGTGTAAAATTAAGTGATCGAATCTCCCGTTTACCCGTTTTGACCAAAAGTAATGATGCAGCTGCAAGAGTGTTTGGTACTTTGGATTATGCTCGACGGCAACAACAAGCCCCAAACACTCCTTTCCCGGAAGCTTCCATGGGTATTTTGTTGTGTGTGTTTGGTTCCTAAGTTTGTACTTTGTTTTGTGTCAATAATTTGTTTTGTAAATCTTATAAAGATTTACTTACGTATCTCCCAAAACAATTTGGTTGACCCCACTCCATCCCACTGATGCCTCTCACGATGCTCGATACGGTCGGGAATGCACCCGTGAGACTCTCATCCTTGAAAACACATTAAATGTATCGCATAACCTGTAACAACAGTTCTGTTGGTAATTCACGAACAATAACACTTCTTTATAATGTAGCCCTAAGGTACTATAAACTTTATTATGTTTAAATTGCTAATATGAAATACACCTTTCTGTTTCCTGATATCTCCTACTTATACTACATGAAAGGCCTTGTACTATGTACCCGATTCATGAACCATCACAATGGTTTAACCATAACCGACTCTAACTTCCTGTAACCGCCATTCGGTTTTAGTAACTACACATGTTTAGCCCTCCGGCTTTCAAACCATGATTTATTACATGGCAAAACATCCTTAAACTTTCTAATATACTATATTTAGTTTATATCTTCAACACTCCCTCTTAAACTAAATATAGTTTAAATGAGGTCTTCGTCTACATCTTTGCACTGGTGTATATCTAATAACGTTGGCTCGTCATCCTCGTACTGAACCAGATTTGCCTCATCTTTTTTATTTTCCCACTTTGGACATTCATTGCTAAAATTCCCAAGTTCATTGCATTTGAAACACTTCACGTTGCTCTTGACCCGTTGTGCTCGACCATCTCCTTGATTAATATGTCATCCCGGACCCCCGACCTCGTCCAAGGAAAGTTGCTACGTCCCAGTCTTTGTCTTGCATCACAACCGCAATATTCACACTTGCTCATCAAGTTCCTTGATCTTCTCAAAACTTTTTTTCCCCATCTACTTTGCTGAAGAATAGGCTACTGGACCCGTCTTCATCCTTGACTGCCTTTTCGTCCATGGACCTCTTCGAAAGCTTTTATCTCCCCACGCTTCTTGAAATGACACTTTATTCAAATCCGCAAATTGCTCAATCGCCGCTACTATTTGAATAAACTTTTCTTGCACTAGACGATCCTAGAAGCGGTTTTCGAACATGTCTTTTTTCATCCAAAGTATGTCCAAGATTGCAGCTAGCTGTGAAACAATCTCACTAATCTTTCCGCTACAGGATAGACATCTAGTGCTTCATTTGCCATAGGTTTGAGTAACGATTCAAACTCTGACTCGAGTGTCTGAACGCGTGCTTCCTTAACCCTTTCAACTCCCATGTGTTTTCTTCGAACCTTAACGCTTCCCAAACTTTTTTCTTCTGCCGAAGTAAGGTTTGCAATTTGCAATCCAACCATATCTTTCTGGAATTGCTTGGTCCCCATAACATTGCAATTGCCATGTTGTTTTCCTTTTCATCACTTCAGCGTCCTTATAGTTGGCAGGTTCATTAAGATCCCCAACTACTTCCGATTCCACCTCTGGACTTGAATAACGCTTAATCTTTTTACTTGCCAATCGTGTAATTCGTTGAATTGAGACCTACCGGGTATGGGAACGTCATTCAGGAGGATGTTCCACTATCCTTCGTAACTTCGTTCTTGTGAAGTTGGCTTATTTGATCCGTCGCCTGTCATTGTCTTTTTCTTCCTTCCATTTCTCCCACTGATCTTGATAATCGGTTTCAGCTGGGTATAAAAGTGATCAACCCATAGTTTCCTTGCTGTTGAAAGCCAATCCGTCTAGCAAAGATTGTCACGTCCACTTAACAGATCTGCTAATGACAACTATCGTCCGCTTCACCACTTTTGACAATCAAACCGCTTCTCCCGACCTCTGCTGTGATCTTAAACTACCCCGGTTTCTTCCACTGTTTCTGTATATGAATCAAAACAGTCCGCTTCTGATCGATTTCTTTTTCTCCCTGAATCGAACCTGGCTCTGATACCACTGTTGGTAATTCACGAACAATAACACTTCTTTATAATGTATAAACTATAAACTTTATTATGAAATTGCTAATATGAAATACAACTTTCTGTTTCCTGTATATGTCCTACTTCAGATACTACATTTTGTTGTGAGTAAAGGGTACTATGTCGATTCATGAACCATCACAATGGTTCAACCATAACCGACTCTAACTTCCTGTAACCGCCATTCGGTTATTAAGTAACTAATACACATGTTTAGCCCTCCGGCTTTCTTTATTACATAAACATCCTTAAACTTTCTAATATACTATATTTAGTTTATATAAACTTCAACACTCCCCTTAAACTGAAATATAGTTCCGTAAATGAGGTCTAAGAAGTAGACGTCTACATCTTTGCAACTGGTGTATATACGTTGGACGTCACACACTCTCAAGTAGACCCAGATTTGCCTCATCTTTTTTATTTCCCACTTTGGACAGGTTTCATTGTCATCTTCCCAAGTTCAAGATTGCATTTGAAACCTTCACTTCTCTTGACCGTTTGTAAAAGCTCGACCATCGTCCTTGACTTCTCCCGGACCCCCGACCTCGTTTCTTCCAATATGGGCTACGACAATGCCAAAGTCTTTCTGTCTTGCATCACAACCGCAATATTCACACTTGTGTTCCTTGATCTTCTCCTTTTCATCTACTTTGCTGAAGAATAGGCTACTGGACCCGTCTTCATCCTTGACTGCCTTTTTCGTCCATTCTTCGAAAGCTTTTAATCTCCCCACGGCTCTGAAATGACACTTTATTCAAATCCGCAAATTGCTCAATCGCCGCTACTATTTGAATAAACTTTTCGGCACCGATCCTACTGGTAAAAGTTTTCGAACATGTTTTTTCATCCAAGTATGTCCAAGATTGCTTGCTTGTGAAACAATCTCCTAATCTGGAGGGTCCGGCATAAGACATCTAGTGCTTCATTTGCACCCATTAAAATTAAGCCGAAGGCAACACTAAATCAAAGTCCCTCTGACTCGAGTGTCTGAACGCTGCTTCCTTAACGTACAAGTATCTTTCAACTCCCATGTGTCGAACCTTTAACGCTTCCCAAATTTCTTCTGCGAGTAAGGTTTGCAATTTGCAAAACCATATTTTCATATATCCAGGAATTGCTTGAGGAAAAGAAAATATAACATAAAAATACCTGCAATGAGCTGCCATGTTGTTTTTCCTTTTTATCAACTTCAGCGTCCGTTGTTGGTTCAACTACTTCCCAGATTCCATGGACATTGAATACGCTTAATCTTTACTGCCCAAATCGTGTAATTCGTTGAATTGAGAACCGGGTATTGGAACGTCATTGATGTTCCACTATCCTTCGTAACCTCGTTTCTTCCAGGGTTTTTATTTGATCCGTCGCCTGGTGTCATTGTCTTCCCCTTTCTTCCTTCCATTTCAAATCTTGATAATCGGTTAGGCTGGGTATGTGATCACCCTAACCCGCCTTGCGAGTACAGCAGGTTGAAAGCCTTCTTTGGCAATCTCTTCCGTCTAGCAAAAGATGCATGTAACTCATTCACGTCCCCTTCCGTGCTAATGACAACTATCGTCCGCTTCACCACTTTGACAATCACCAACCGACCTGATTAAGGGAGTGATTGATGAGGCCGCTTCGAGTAACCACAGCCGATCCAATTGGTCCAAGTGATGTTGATCTTAAACTACCCCGTTTCGGAGACAGATTTCCACTGTTGCTGTATATGAACCTTTTCAATAAGTTCAACAGTCCGCTTCTGATCGATTTCTTTTTCTCCCTGATCGAAACCTGGCTCGATACCACTGTTTGGTAATTCACGAACAATAACACTTCTTTGCAATAATGTATAAACTATCCCCGAAACTTTATTAGACACGAAATTGCTTCTAATATGAAATACAACTTTTTGTTTCCTGATATGTCCTACTTATACTACAAAGGTACTATGTCGATTCATGAACCATCACAATGGTTCAACCATAACCGACTCTAACTTCCTGTGAACGATGCCATTCATTGAAATTAAGTAACTAATACACATGTTTAGCCCTCGCTTTCTTTATTCATAAACATCCAGAAAAAGTTCAAAAAACTTTCTAATATACTATATTTAGTTTATATTTTCTTCAACAAACGATCAAATTAAATAAAGAGTATATAATAACAATCAAATAATTATTAATCACTAGGACTTACCTCATCAAATCGACTAGCACATATTACTTCGTTCAGTGATTTGAAGAGTAAAGTTGCCTTCGACCTGTAGCCTTGTACTTTGCCGTAGGGCCATGGCTTATCCTCGTATGGGATTTACATAATAGCCAACATATTTGTTCCACTCGCTCAACTCCATGTCTCTTGGAGGAAAATCCCTTATTTGTTGCAGCTCCTTATACTCATCTCTCAACACAATTCATGCTCCTTAAGAAATGCAAAATTCACCATTCACCCGTGTCAGATTTTGGGCACCATAAGATCAAAGTATGTTTCACGCAATTCAAAGAAATAACTATCTTATATATGTTTTACAAATTTAGCATTGTATCTACGACGACCCATTGATGGCATATACCTAACCATTGGGCTATATAGTTTTATGTTAATGCAAAGTTTCTTTACAAAGATTCATGCATTCGATCGAGGTAGTGATAAAACCACCCAAGTTTTGAATATTCTATGGTCTGATAATAATGATTTTCATAAAGTTTCTAACATGTTCTATATCCATCCAACTGCAATAGTGCTTTTTGGAGTAAGCGGTGCAGTCACCAATAACACTTATAGGGCAATTTAGTGTTAATGAGCACATATAACGTGCCAAATGAGCGTGCGTTGCATAAGTGTTATTGAACAGGTTCTGTTTCAAGGTCGGATATACCACCGTTGTATTTTAATTCAGATGTTCGAATAAAACTAATTCTGTCCCAGAGCATATCCGTTGTATTTTAATTTGTTCAACAGGGTCTGTTCAAGGTCCTGGATAGACTCTTTTTATCTTTTTGCGAAAATCTTGGGTTGACAATCTACATTTGGTTACTAGGGCTTTCAATTAACTTAATATTCTTCTCTAAGTGGTACAGATTTCAGGCTTCAATATGGACAATTACCTTCTGATATAACCCCTTTATTTACTTGTTGATGGGTGAGCTCAGACCATTTGTACATGTTTAAGTTAATTAAATTTGAATCTTTGTGTAGATTTCAAACAAAAACTTAACAAAATGATCTTTGGGGTTCACCAAGTACTTTTAGGTAAGTTTTTAAGTTTTTTATTATTTTGAATGTCTACAAAGACATTTGAAGCAACCGGGCCAAGTCGTAAATTTTATATGGTAATTATACTTGCATTCAATAAATAGTTAAACGCTTTAAACAAGTTTCCACAGTATATATAGATTACAATTAAAAGTCATTGACAAGGCATGAGGATCAAACCTTAGCCACATGATAAACGTTTTGAAAATTGCTATTAATAAATTCTAGTTGACAATTGGATATATTGTTTGTGACTTTCAAACGTTTTCATTTGTACAAGTGAACCACATATCGATTCATCGGTTGCGCAAGACAAAATTAAACTCATACCACTTAGTCCAAAACTCATTAGTCATTCCTTCCTTCCTTCATCTGGTGGCCCTTCTAATGTTTTTGGCATTTACATGCTGAAACTATGTCATGTAAGATTCCTTCATTAATTACAACTTTGAAGTATACATGTTACAACCGTCTCAAATTATGACCACTTATATCTCATCCTATGAGGTTATGAAGCACAAAACTAGCTCGCAAAACCTTTACTCTGTCGATACGAAAAACAAAACTACGAAATGTAATCTCGATGTCCACCCATGTATCAAAGTTATGGTCATCATCCATATACACATAAAGTTAGCTAATTGCCTGATTTCTAATCAAGCTAAAACATGAGTTTAGAAAACAAGGGTTAGCACCAAAAAAAAAAGCCCCCCAAGGATACTCAACACTGCTAGGGTTTAAGATTTGAACATATTACCCAAAAGATTTGAACATAGCCAAATAATAACCATCTTGTTCTATGCTAAATAGATATAATGTTTGTCGCCTATAATCCTGGATAAAATAGATATGCTGATGTTGAGTTTATGATATATAAAATATAATAAAACATAAAGACATCAAGAGTACACAGCGGAAGACTTAAGATCATAACAAATAAATTAATTAACTGAAAGTATGCGTAACGTACCTCTTGCGAATATCAAATCCCTCGAGCAAAGCAAAACCACCCTCGAGCAAAGCAAACCAAAGAAGTACTTATTGGTGTAAGAATAATGTCTTACAACCACGTTCTTGTACACACGAATTAACCAACGAATCAAGCGATTGCTAGATCTAACACAAGTCCTCGTTTAAGCAAAACGAAACCGAACTCCCTTACTTGGGGTGCTCGGCCGAATTAAGGACAAAGAGAGGAGAGGAGAGATCTAGGGTTAATTCAATGCACAAGTGTGTAAAACCCTAGAACCTAACCCTCCTTATATACTAGTAGGTAAAACTTAGAGGACAAGTTAGGGATTAGGCCTTGGAGAGACCCCATGGCCGGCCACCATGAAAGCCCAAAGCCCATTCCTTAACTTTTCCAAGTTTCCAATTCTAGTCCTTCTCTTTTCCATTTAACGGTCGTTAGTCATTTTTCCGTTAAATACTTAACGATCGTTAACCGGACTTAATGTGTAATAATTAATCGTAAACATAAACATTAATTATTAACTTTAATTCTCATTCGCTAATGTGTGCAATCCCGTGGTCACGAGTTCGAATCCGGACATTCACATGTTTGTAAATATATACATTTCCAACAGCTCCCACTTGGATATGTTTACAAAACGTGAAATGACATTGGTTAGCGTCTAGCAACACGCCAATGCCCCCGGTACAACTCGTGTATGGTTTTCTGGAGAAAAACCAAGTTTGATGATTCATCATCATATTCATCCTTTGTTTCTAATACCATGTTAATAAGAATATGGATCTCACTCATTTCTTAATTAACTATTCTGTTTCTCGCTTTATGTGATTGATTAAGATTACCAATTCTTCTGAACATATTCCAGAAGACCTTGGCATGGCCATGCAAACATCTTAACAACCCTACGAGGGGCCCAGTAGTATTATACTTCAAAATAAATTTGAAGGAAACAAATCCCATTTTGACTACAAGCAGGATTCATAAATTTCGCAACACTTCTGAAAACAACCCTTATAACTACCAGTTACGTGTAGCGTTAGATTGCTTCACAAAAAATGCACTACATCCATGACATATCTCTTGTATCTCAAGTCAGAGGATAAATATCCATGATATACTTAATGACAAAGATCCATAAAGTATTATCATGCGGGTGGGATAAGTCCTATATTCAATTCATTGAATATCATCTGAAATTAGTCATGCTACGCATCAATATACTTTCAAGTATATTCTAACTAATACTCAGATTTGTCTTAATTCAATATCATTCCCATGTTATTGATTGACAATGGACTATTTAGAATAACTTAAGTTATTCAAGGATTTAAACATGCAAATATAGGACAACATCATAATAAATGAATAATAAACATAACAAAATACTTTATTTCATTTCAATAATAATGTTTACAATATCCTTTTATCTAAAATACTTAGTCACAGATGGGCATGAAACTACTAGCTAAACGAAGTCCAAACTTATCAGACAAATGATTAAGTTTTTCACCAGGTAAGGCCTTCGTTAATGGATCTGCTAGGTTATCATCTGTGTGAACTTTGAGTAACTCAATTTCACCTATCTCGACTTGCTCTCGAACATAGTGATATTGTCTAGGATAGTGTCTGGTGCCCTTCATGACTCCAGGTTCATGGGCAAAAGTAATTGCAGCTGAATTGTCACAATATACTTTAATAGGATGTTCAATCGACGGCATAACACCAAGCCCCGAAACAAACTTCCTTATCCAAACAGCTTCCATGGCAGCCTCAGACGCCGCTATGTACTCACTTTCTGTAGCAGACATTGCAAGTGTTGTCTGTTTCTTACTCTTCCAATCCACAGCACCTCCATTGATGACAAAAATGTAACCCGTTTGAGACTTCGTATCATCTTTGTCACACTTCCAGGATGCATCGCAGTAACCTGTAACAGACAGTTCTGCTTCTGGATTTCCTCCATACACTATGAACATATCTCTTGTAGCCCTAAGGTACTTGAGAATATGCTTAACAGCAGTCCAGTGAATTTCACCCGGATTCTGTTGATACCGACTGGTCAAGTTTTGAGCAAACGCCACATCAGGCCTTGTGCATCGTACCGCGTACATGATAGATCCTACAGCCGAAGCATAAGGAACTTTCTTCATACGCGCCACCTCTGCAGGTGTTGAAGCACAGCCTTGGCTGCTCAAACCATGATTTACTTGCATTGGCAAAAATCCCTTCTTGGAATTTTGCATATTGAATCTCTTCAATATTTTGTCAATGTAAGCACTTTGGCTTAAACCAATTAGCCGCCTTGATCTATCCCGGTAGATCTTGATTCCAAGGATGTATGCTGCTTCCCCTAAGTCCTTCATCGAAAAACATTTACCAAGATAGGCTTTCACCTCATTTAGACTTGGTATATGATTTCCTATGATTAATATGTCATCGACATACAGAACAAGGAAAGTAACATGACTCCCACTAGCTTTGTGATATACACATGGCTCATCAAGATTCTGAGTAAATCCAAAACCTTTGATTTCTCCATCGAATCTTTTATTCCATTGCCTTGATGCTTGCTTCAGTCCATAAATGGACCTCTTAAGCTTGCATACACGGTTAGGAAATAATGGATTCACAAACCCTTCCGGCTGAGCCATATAGATGTCTTCATCTAGACGACCATTCAGAAAAGCGGTTTTGACATCCATTTGCCAAATCTCATAGTCATAGTGTGCAGCTATAGCTATGAGAATCCTAATAGCTCTTATGTCCGCTACAGGAGAGAATGTCTCCTCGTAGTCAATGCCATAGGTTTGAGTAAAACCTTTAGCCACTAGACGAGCCTTGTAGGTGTGTACATTGCCATCCATGTCAGTTTTCTTCTTGAAGATCCACTTACTTCCAACGATTTTCGCATTGGGAGGAAGGTCAACTTCAATCCAAACTTCATTATCTTTCATGGATTGCATTTCCCCATTCATAGCAATCTGCCATTTATCCTTTTCAGGATCAGCCATGGCAGCCTTATAGTTGGCAGGTTCATTAAGATCCCCAACCATATTTTCCTCCACCTCTACGTTAAGACATAGACGGTCAGGTGCACGTATAGTCCTTTCAGACCTACGAATGGGAACAACTTCAGGAGGAGCACCTAAGCTTTCAGGTTCTTCTTGAAGTTGGCTAGTATTTTCAGAAGGTGTTGTATCTTCTTGATCATATTCCAGATCATATACTCTCCCACTGAGTTCTTGAGATATGAGATTCCTTTCAAGGAAATCTCCATACCTAGCCACAAAGACTTTGTTCTCAGCTGGGTAGTAAAAGTAGTAACCCATAGTTTCCTTAGGGTATCCTACAAAGATACACTTAACAGATCTGGCTTGGAGCTTATCAGGTGTGTCACGTTTAACAAACGCTTCACATCCCCAGACCTTTAAGTAAGAAAAGTTGGGAGCTTTTCCAGTCCATATTTCATATGGAGTTTTAACAACCTTCTTTGTTGGAACCATATTCAAAATGCGAATAGCAGTTTCAAGGGCATAATCCCAAAAAGTAAAAGGTAGAGTCGTAAGTTCAAACATTGATCGTACCATGTCAAGTAAGGTACGATTTCTCCTTTCAGATACACCATTTTGCTGTGGAGTATAAGGAGATGTGAGCTGCTGGATAATTCCACACTCAGCTAAGTAATCTTTGAACTCTTGACTTACATACTCACCACCTCTATCGGATCGAAGAGCTTTAATCTTTCTACCGAGTTGTAATTCTACTTCACTCTTGAAAACCTTAAATGTTTCAAAGACTTCATGTTTATGTTTAAGTAAATAAACATAACCATAACGACTGAAATCATCCGTAAAGGTTAAGAAGTAGACAGCACCACGTTTTGACACATGTCTAAGTGGACCACACACATCAGTGTGTATTAATCCAAGTAGATCAGAAGCCCTTTCCACTTGTGGTGAAAAGGTTTCCTTGTCATCTTCCCAGCAATGCAAGATTCGCATTTGTCAAATGATTCATCATTGACCGTTTGTAAAAGCCCATCGTGTTGCAGCTTTTCCATGCGTTTCTTGCCAATATGGGCAAGGCGACAATGCCAAAGATAAGAAGAGTCACAGTTCAACTTGCTCTTCTTATTGCTAATGCTATACAACGAATTATTTTCATTGGATATACAACCATCCATATCAATTTCAAACACACCAAGAATAGGAATTGCATTAAAGTAAAAAACATTATTTAAAGAAACTGAAATTCCATAACTTGTAAAAGTGTGCACAAAACCAATATCTTTTAACAAAGAAACTGAAATGACACCCCTAACAATGGAGGGTGCATAATGACAATTATTTAGTTCTAAAATTAAGCCCGAAGGCAACACTAAATCAAAAGTCCCTATGGCTTCGACAGCTGCACGCTTTCCATTTCCAACGTACAAGTATCTTTCTCCACAGGTCAGCTTCTTTGCCCCTCTAAGTCCCTGCGATGTATTACAGATGTGAGTACCACATCCTGTATCATATATCCAGGAGTTTTGCTTATGAGGAAAAGAAAATAATTCAAACATATAAATACCTGATGAGCTAGGCACCATCTTATTTTTATTCTGAAGGCACTCATTCAGATAAACTGGACAGTTCCGCTTCCAGTGACCTGGTGAGTTGCAGTGGTGGCAAGACAAATCCTTCTTAGGATTCTCCTTTTTCTTTCCAGGGTTCTTCTTAGGAGCTGGTGGGATGACAACTTGCTTCCCCTTTCCTTTTCCTTTCCCTTTCTTATCTGCTTGCGGCTTAGGCTTATTTACCCTACCACCCTGTATTGCGAGTACAGCAGGTGTAGGAGCCTTCTTTGGCAATCTCTTCTCGTAGTCTACAAGCATTGCATGTAACTCATTCACTGTCTTCCCCGTGCAATGCATGTTAAAATTGCGGACAAAATCACCAAACCGATCCTGATTAAGGGAGTGATTGATGAGGCCGACACATACATCATTCGAGTAACCACAGCCGAGCTTCTCCAATTGGTCCAAGTGATGTTTCATCTCTAGGACGTGGTCGGAGACAGATTTGCCAACCTCTTGCTTGCAACTATGAACCTTTTCAATAAGTTCATACAGTTCAGCTGCCGGTGGCTTCTCCAACATACGTTTGAGTTCATCTAGCATGCTCATAGGCGGATAGTGCTCAAATTGTTTTTGCAATTGAGCAGACATCCCCGAAAGCATTAGACACGCCACATCATTGTGCTTCTCATATTCAACACGATATGCCTCTAATTCAAGAGCAGTTGCCGTGTTGGGAGGAGCTTCAGGCAGAGGTGTAGTCAAAATTTCAACCCTTTTGGCAACACGAAGGATGATCCTAAGTGAACGATGCCAATCATTGAAATTAGGGTCAGTCAGCTTGTCCCTTCCAATCATATCTTTGAAAGCGGCACTCAGTAAGCTCATAGTGTTATCAGATTGAGCCATCTACAGAAAAAGTTCAAAAAACCATAATTAGTATTTTGATAATTTTCCTTTTCAATAAACAATTAAATACCCAAGGTTCATATTCATATAACCAATTAATATTTATTGAAAACTAGGATCCAAATTGTCATAATTTCATTACGTCAGTTGATCTGCTAGTAATGAACCTTATACAAAATGGTAGAGCATTTGCTCAATTGCCAATTTCAATTGCAATTCCTAGATTTATGGGATTTACATATAGCCAATATCAATCGCCATGTAATCATGTTTTATCCCATCTTATGCCTTGAGTTGCCAATTCTCACTGCCTAACTCAATTAAGTTGTCCAACTTAAGAAACTGCAAAATCGTCCATGCCCGTTCTCACGACACGTGGACATTTTACCCTTCGATTAAGATCTAAGTCACGTTCTCACGCAAATAGAAAGTAATCTTAGGTGTTTCCGTTTCGTTGGATGGCATATAACTTAAATTAAAGGGTAATAGTTTGATGTTAAATCAAATATGTACAAAGATGTCATGCATTCATCTTTGTAGCATAGTTTTTATTAAAACCATTATATCTTGTTTTAATGTATAAGCCTTTCATCATCAAACTTTAATTGAGGTATTGGGTTCACCAATCAAGGAATTTAGTGTTAATTATCATCCTTTATACCGTACTTTTGCATAAGTGTAAACACTTAGTGTTTCGGATAATTACCACCGAAGTGGCGCATGGAATTAAACTAATTCGCCCTTAAGATGAGCTTGCACATTTAATGGCTTACTAAGTAGCTCCACTCGAACTTACAGGGGGCAGAGGACCAGGTACGCGCTAAAGCACAACCTAAGACATCCTTTCAGTGTGACTGTGCGCACTTCTTTAAACCCCTTTTAGTAGTTCATTCTCATGGGTGAGCCGTTCAGACCATTTGTACCAAAGTCATCAATCAATTAAACGATTATGATTACTAGTCTTAAAAATACATGTTTCACCATTGTTTAGGTCAGTTTATTTTTCTTGTAAAAATACCCTTGTTACACATAACAAACAAGCAAGTATTTATAAAAAATAAACAAATAAACAATGAATGCATAACAAATAAAAGTCATGCATATCAAATAGCCACATGCAAACGGTTTGATAAATCCTATTAATAATCAATTCTAGATTTGACAATATGCATATATTTAATTAAGACTTTCACCCGTTTTCATCTATGTACAAGGTGAACCACATGCATCGATTCATCGATTGCGCAAGTCAAAATTAAATACATACCACATAGCACATAATTGATTAAATTAATAATTATTGAGGTCTTCCCCAATTTTAGATCTATCAAAAATTAGTGTATATCACTTAAACATGAAAGACATACAATAAAGCAAATCCATGATAAATCATGCAGATAATTATCATGGATATAAAATTACACTTAACAATTAATGCAATTAA
Source organism: Chrysanthemum makinoi (assembly GCA_910596185.1). Lineage (NCBI taxonomy): Eukaryota > Viridiplantae > Streptophyta > Magnoliopsida > Asterales > Asteraceae > Chrysanthemum > Chrysanthemum makinoi. The sequence continues at coordinate 356,621,115 of OU343224.1, read as the reverse complement.
TCAAAGTTACGCATATACACATAAAGTTGCATGCATCTTAGGGTTTCTAATCCAATTAAAACAATAGTTTACAAAACCCTAATTAGGGCACCAAAAAAAACGCCCCCCCCTCAAAATTAGGGTTTAGGTTTTGCAAACCCTAGATCTAAGCATACAAATAATAACACATTCATGTTTATTTTAATTATGTGTTTCAGTAATTAATTACTTGTTATACAAGGCTCGTGATGCCACTGTTGAGTTTATGATATATAAAATATAATAAAACATAAAGACATCAAGAGTACACAGCGGAAGACTTAAGATCATAACAAATAAATTAATTAACTGAAAGTATGCGTAACGTACCTCTTGCGAATATCAAATCCCTCGAGCAAAGCAAAACCACCCTCGAGCAAAGCAAACCAAAGAAGTACTTATTGGTGTAAGAATAATGTCTTACAACCACGTTCTTGTACACACGAATTAACCAAACGAATCAAGCGATTGCTAGATCTAACACAAGTCCTCGTTTAAGCAAAACGAAACCGAACTCCCTTACTTGGGGTGCTCGGCCGAATTAAGGACAAAGAGAGGAGAGGAGAGATCTAGGGTTAATTCAATGCACAAGTGTATGAAACCCTAGAACCTACCCCTCCTTATATACTAGTAGGTAAAACTTAGAGGACAAGTTAGGGGAACTAGGCCCTTGGAGAGACCCCATGGCCGGCCACCATGAAAGCCCAAAGCCCATTCCTTAACTTTTCCAAGTTTCCAATTCTAGTCCTTCTCTTTTCCATTTAACGGTCGTTAGTCATTTTTCCGTTAAATACTTAACGATCGTTAACCGGACTTAATGTGTAATAATTAATCGTAAACATAAACATTAATTATTAACTTTAATTCTCATTCGCTAATGTGTGCAATCCCGTGGTCACGAGTTCGAATCCGGACATTCACATGTTTGTAAATATATACATTTCCAACAGCTGAAAGCAACTAAGATGAACCGTGAACCTTATTGTCATATACTATCGCCAGTTAATATATCATATACCTGATTTCCATGTGTTGAAATCAATTGCAACTTGATCATCTCTAGCTTATAGTATCTGCAATTCTTCTTCCAAATTGTGGACATCTTGAGATGGCCTTGCACGTTCTTTACCTTCGGCAATCTGATTTAATTCATCACCATTAATGACGAAATTTCCAACTTCAAATTGTCATTGAAAAAACAACATTCTTTCTTTGGCAAATTTTCAGGTTACTTTGATTGGGATTTTAATATTACACTTCGAAATTATTTGTACTTCACAAACCAATGTTTGCATAATGGTTTTATGGGGTTTGCTAGTTTATTAATGTTGTGAGTCTTAATGTTAATGTTCTTTAATTTCTATGTTTTATATGTAGACTTCTTAGGCAAACCAAACCATAAAGTTACGTTTATCTCCAACTCTTCCAGTAAACAAGTTCTTTGATCTAGTAAGAATAAACAAGAATATACTGACGGGCTTCAATCAAGTTAAGGTTAGTAGGTTACCGTTGCTCTCTCCTACAACTTACTTGAAATGGTCACAAACATTAATTATACTTATAGACTCAAACACCGTTCATTCTTGTTTCAGCCGGAACTTAAACTCACAACCACTTGATTAATTGGTTACATTTATG